>OZ020268.1:18537464-19027464 GCA_963971225.1 Melieria omissa
ACAACGGAGCGCCCATCCACCACATCGAGCACAGAAGAGAGTAGTACGGGCGCGCCGACACGCATTAATTTGGACCTGGGCTTGGATCCGGTGGACGCTTCCAGTGATAGCGATGCGACAACGGCACCAACCACTGAGGAAAGCACCAGCAGCACAACGGAGGAGTCACGCAATGGCTCATTGGCCGATCTGGAAGACTCGTTTGGCCCCGATCCCAACAAGGAAGAAGAGCTGCCGCCGAAGAAGAAGAATGGTTTTTACTTTCTAGCTGACTGGAACTCATTCTTGGAAGTGGGCGACGGGGACGATCAAGTGGTGGTGCGTTTAAGTCCCAAAATTGGCGACCCCAGGCTCTTCATACCAGTCAAAGTTCCTTAAAGCGGATGAACGACAAGGTCCTGAATGAGAATGGCGCCTTTCTGGAGTTTCCGGAAGTACCGCAAAAAAGCATTTTGTAAATATTATTATTGCTGACCGATGCGAACTTTCTCGAATCGTTAGTTGATTTCGAAATTGTTGTGTTGAGTTGAAGTTGTTGCTGCTTTTTGGTCTGTAATGTAGCTATGGTTTTTGCTAATTTATTATTTAAATTGCTCGCGAGAAAGGTAAAAGCGACAAGCACCCTGTATGTAGGCAATGTTAGTTGTAAGCAGAGTCAAGAGATGTTAGTCCTAATTGTAAGTGTACGAAAGAAAAATAAACTTTTTGATTTTTTCAATACAAATACGTAGAAAGTTTGCTTAATTTTTTCAAGGTTAAGGAAATATTTACAAATACAGATCAGATGAATATGTTAAACTAACTTTTGACAACAGTTAGTATGGAAAGAGTATTTACAATGCATTAAACTCGCTTAAGTGCAGACAAAGGGCTGCGGCGACACCATGTTGGCACCGGCAACAATTAGCTCATAGAACTCCAAACCATCAGAGTGTACGGTGGTAAGGTGGTAGTGCCAGATGTGGTCCCCTCCGGGTAGAGCGAAACTCAGCAGTGCGAGTACACGGTTGGCGGACTTGAAATGCGTGAACGGCACAAAGCCCTGCACGCCGCGATAAATCAGCACCCTTACTGCGCAGCAGCCCTCTACATAGGCCAGTAGTGTCTCATGTCTAACACGCAACGTGACCAGAGCGCGCGGTTTGTGCGCCTCAATGGTTTGAAACCGACTGCCGCGCAGTACGTCTAAGTAGAGCGCGATGCCACCATGTTGGCCAGCCACCAAGTGCGCCTTGCTGAAGGTGACTGCCAGTAGATGGTGCGGTTCGTACGCGCTGCTCACCTCCAGCGTAAGCAGTTCACCCTCATCTTTGGAGGGCATATTTTTGGTGGAGAATTTCAGCCAGGTGTCGTTATCGTGTTCCGGCGAGTCAAAGTCGGCGCTGGGCAACTCGACGTCGGCAGTGATCTGCGTCTCGGACATCTCATACGGCTCTGAACTGTCCGGCGTCGCTACATCGACGGATGCTTCTGCGTCCAGCTCTTTTACGGTGTGTTCCATAAGGCTCTGGAATTGGTGAATACGCTCAATGACCGCTGTCAGTTTGTGCACCTGGCGCGACGACTCGCTGTTGGCATTGGCCAAGAGCAGCACGTCGCGTATCATTGCACCCAAATTTTGCATAATAGCAGCACAAACGGGATGTTCTTTGGTCTCGTTCGAGCGTAGATATCCCTGAATTTCCTTGATGTCCACAATCACCGGCCAGGCGATCTCCACAGTGCGCGCGGCCAGTACCTGCGCCGGACTACTGGGCAGTTGCAGCGCCGACAGATTCAATGCGGCAAAAGTACTTGACGGGTAGATTTGTTGCTTTTGCAGTTCTTGCATAATATCCAGGAAGTCCTGGGCGAGATGCTCGTCATACAAGTCCGTTTCGGGTATGCTCAGCTGCGTAAAATTTATCTCCAAGTGCAGGCGCTGCACCAAATCGACGAGAATACTCTGGACCAGCTGTCGAAAGTCGTCAAACACAAATTGGTGCACTGCTCTGGTCTTCGGTTTGAGTATGGACTCGGTCAAGGAGTCGCGCTGGGCGCCAGCGGCACGTTGACTGTGCAGCGGCACGGTGCGTTTAATACGTTGGCTGGTGCGATTGTTCAGAACGACAATCCAGTCCCCATTGGTGAGCATGGGACGGTTCGGCTCGAGCGCGTGTGGCACAAAGCGATAGTTGCCATTGCTCAGCTCGGCTGGCAGTGGCCAAGTGTTGCTCACTTTGTAGGCACTTAAATTGTAGGCGTAGACGCGTTGGCCATCAATGGCAAAAAGTTCTCCCAACTGGACATTAGGAATATGCAGTTCGTCAACAGGTTCTTCGAAAGTTTTCAGATGCGTTAAATTGGTCGCCTCATCCATGCGCCACGCATTCAAACCGCCAAGGCTGCAGCTGCTCTGCTTATCGCTGCCAGCATTGGTGACAAATTCAATTGTTGCACCGCTACTCGATACCAGCAGCACTTCTTCTATCCAACCCGTTTCGTAGCTGCCCAGCTCTTCGAACTGCATATGGTTTGGATTCCACATAAGAATGGATGTCATACAACCTGCATTCATCAGCAAATAGTTGTCCCCATTTGTTGCTAATACAAACGCCTGCCTTAAGTTTTCATTTTCCAAGCCGAACTTTTGAGCTTTGAGCCTGAAACTGCGCTCCAGATGTTTCAAGTAGATGCCACGCCTCTGGTGCTTGTTGACGAATTTGCCCACCTTTTGACATAAACTCTCGTAGCCGGAGTCTTCTGCGCGTGATTTGCGCAGCAGCGCATTGAGCGGTGGTGTTTGCAACCCTGAAAGCATATAACTGGGCAGGGATGGTCCCGAATTCACCGTTAAATTGCGCACGCTCCAGTTGCCGCTGATGAACTGCTGTGGCTGCTCGTTGACCCACAAGGAGTCCCTGAACCACTGCTCTAGATTTATGCCCGACACCAAATGTTCGGTCTGCAAATTGCGAGTTGTTACATTTTGAAACAAAAGTGGGGACTCGAATTCCAAATCCCCGCTGAGGGTGGCCAACTGCTGCAGATCTTTGTCGTTGTTGATGGGAACATTGATTTGTAGATGCTGCAATACTTCGGCACCTTGCATGGTGAGCGGGGTGGAGACGTGCTGATTGCCATGTGTCTGAAAAAGAGAATGAAGAGATTTTTGAAAAATCGTCACTGTTGAGGGCGCACGAGGTAGAAAAGGCAATAGGTGTACGTCATATTTAGTACGTAACACTATATGCTGCGAGACGATTTTTACTCACCAGCAGTGTGTTCTGATACGCCTGCATCAGGTCCACATTATTTATGGGGCTCAGGGACACAATCTGTCCGTCCAAATATACCTCAGAAAAGAATAAATTGCCGGTGAGGTTTTGTTCGGTATGTAATGTGATCACCTGCGAGAGATCCACATCATTCAGGAAGCTAACGTAGAAGGCGTTTCCATCCAGGCTACCAGGAGCGAATAGCAAACGTTCTGCAAAATATAAAGAAATGCGAAAAAGCATAGTTTATTAAAATGATACGAATGAACTATCCAAAGTTAGGGTATTTCAGGCAGTGACAAACAAATATTAACTATTCTCAACTAATAATAGAGAAGATTTGCATTTGCAAGAAGAATGCAACGTACAAGTTTCAGGCAGGGATTCCATCTTGTTTCCGTCTTGCAACAATTCAGTTCCATAGAAAAATAATTTCATTCGCTATTATTTTCTTATCCATAAAAGATTTAAGACTTGAGAAAAGTTCATTTGAGGATAGTAAATTCTTAGGAACTCTAGAAACAGGAGCCAATGTTCTGTAATCAGCTTGAGCTCCCTTCAATTGAAAATATAACTAAGATGGGAAGAATCTAAATGAAATCTAAATAATGAATTGATCACAAAAACACCGAATCCTTCAACTGAGTGTTGTACTTTTGCCTACTACATTCACCTTCTACATTTTAAATAAAAACTTACCTGTGATTTCCTGGTTACGGTCAACGCGCAACGACTCCTGCAGCCATTCTGCCAGAGAGCAACCATTCAAGTTGCTGGTCTTAAATGTGCTCTGCACGGTGACATCTTGCGCCTTGAGCTGAGCTTTAAAGACTATAGGCGAATTCACCACTACTGCAGTGGGTTCATTGACATATACGATATTTTGCAGTACAGACATCAAATTGTGTCCGTTTAGATTGCGTATGTAGGCACCCTTTTCAATGGAAACTCGACCGGTGAAAACGTTCTCTCCCCTCAATATGACAATTTTATTCTTATAGACCAAACTATTGAAGAACTGAGCCAACGATGGCATATCATTCAAGTCTCCGTAGACTGTTAAATCTTGCAGATACTGCTCAGTGTCGAAGGATGTGACGCCTTGCAGTACGAAGGTCTGCCAGTGGCGGTCGAAGCGTACAGCGCTGCTTAAGGCGGACATTGGATAGCCGTTCAGCGCGCCAGTCAGCTCCAACGCATCGACCACCAGGTTGCCATTGATCCGTAGCGATCCCTTGAAATTGCCGATCGTCTTTTTGGTGGCAATAGCCGAGAAAGGCACACCGTTGATGGCCTCAAGCTTGGTGTCACCCAGTACGTGTACATTCTTGGCAAAGTTCTTGGGCGCCGAAATGAGTGTAGATCCGTTGGGATTGCGAAAAACCATGTCGGCGAGCAGTGCGGGCAGATTTTGTCCATTGTAGTTGCCCTCCACCACGAGGTTGCCGTGCACGTGCAACGGCTCCATGAACTGCAAACTGGTACTCAGGTAGTTGGGTCGATTGAGCCAGATCACCGTCAGCTGGAGGTCCTCGTCGAAGCTTTGATTGTTCAGCTTGTTCAACTGCACGTCGCCAGTGACAACGACATGGTCCACCTCGATTTTCCCATCGAGTATCATTTCCGGTAAATCGTCGATTTGCTTGAGAAAGTCGAATAGATGAGCGGCTTCGATGCCGTGCATTTGATCTGCCTCCATGCCGTCGCCGAGCGACAGTTCATCGATGTGGACATTGCCGCTTGCGCTGGGCTCCGAAGAAAAGCCTTGCTGCAGGAACTCGCTCAAATTAACACCATTCAGTCGCCCGGAACCTTTAATGTCGTTCGGTATGTCAGCCACTTTGGCCTGCAGTTGTTCAAAATGCGCCGCGGGCATTTCGATATCCTCTAACACAGTCTGATAGTCCCGGTCGATGGATAAGCCATTCAAAGTGTCGAGCACATTCACGGCACTCGCATTTAGGGTGCTGCTGAAGTTCAGCTGCGTACTGTTCGCCATTACATGCGGCTCATCGATTTTGATGGCATTCTGAGCCAATTCCACAATGTCGACGCCATCATAAAGACCGCTCAAAGTGAGGTTATTAAAGTAGATATGTGCCTGCAAGGTGGTGGTGGTTAGTTCCTGCTCTGTGTGCTTGGTGACAAAATTCTCAATGGGTATGTCGTTGATTTTGCCAGTCTCCACGTTGAAATCGATTGGCAATGCTACAGTAGAAAATGTCTTTTTGGACCTGATAACTATTTCATCGCTGGGATCGGCAGGACGTTGCACAATGTCGGCAAGTAGTGGTGCTAATGCGGATTCGTTGAATTTACCAATCAGCCTTAAAGGACCCCGAACTTCCAGATTTTTAAAATAACAGTTGGCTGTGATGTTTGACGATTCCCTCAAGGTGGGATTCTTTGGTAAATCCTCTAAGCCCTCACCACGCAATGTGCCATTGAGCTGTCGAGTAAATGGAGTTATAGGTAAAATAAATTTCGGAAGAGAGCCTCGTCTAGAATGAGACTACGCAGCAGGAAATATGCGTATCAAGGAGTAATGCGATATATGAATATATACAAAAACAGATACAAATTTATAGTATACCTCAAAGATTTCGGAGACTGTTAAGTGCGAGAATGTCGGCGTACCCGTCCAATTTTGGGCGTTACTCAAGCTAATCGCATCAAATGGGTTAACACCATTTATAGAGCCATTTGTGTCTACCGAGTTGGCGCTTAAAGTTCCCACGAATGTTTTCTGCGCGTGCACAACACTCACGGTGGGCCCGCTCGACCAGAGGAAATCGTCGGGGAAATTTAACGAGTTCAGTACGTCCACCTTCACCGTATCCTCCACTACCACTTCCTAAAAAACAAAGCATTCGTTTAGGGCTTGACCGTCAACTACGTTCTTTAGACCTACGCCATCCACTTCCAGTCGCGCCAACTCTAACGGTTCGTTTCTAAAAACCAAATTTTCGCTAATTTCGCGCCATGGTATACCGTTGATTTCTTCGAACTTCAGATGGCCGTTAATTCGTAAGAGTTCGTCCTCTGTTTCTCGAGCCGCTCGCATGTTGATCGACTCTAGTACTTGCAGATCGTGCAGGGTCAAGGTACCCTCGTAGTCCAAAGAGCCATCTTGTATGTAGAATCTTTCATTGTTTACCCGATCCACCAGCAACTCCTCCACCTCCACACTGTTCATATCCATTGTGTCCAGGTAGGATGCTATTGTCGGAATCTCACGCTTTGGCCTAACCCCTTTCAGATCCTGCTCCAGCTGCTCAATGGCGTTTATTATATGCTCTAGGTCGATGCTGGTGTCTTCGGCCGTCCACTTGTGGTCGTTCACATAGATTTCTCCCACTTCACCGTCAAATACCAGTTCCGGCGTTTCCAGAAACTCAAGTTCAGACAAATCCGGCTGCGTTTGAATGGACGTACCGTCATCAGGTGCGTCCAGGAAGGCATGTGCTTGCGCTACTAAATCATCCTGCTCTTGCACCCAGTCTTTAAGGAACGCAAATATTTCTTGCAAGTCCAACAGTTCAGAATTCTTCGCTAGCAGTTCGGTGTGCAAGCGAAACAGTCCCGACTCGGCGTTGAAGCGCGGCACAATAATCGAAACTTCGTCGCCCCGGCGCAGTAGAGCCGCACCTTTCAGGCCGGCATCACGTTGTATGTCCAGCATACAGCTCACGCCGTATGCCGTATGATCGCCTAGATGACAGGGAACGGGTATGCTCGCTTCGAAAGCCTCACCGTCCCAAATCAGTGTTTCCAGAACCGTTAGGCCGTGTGTGCCGAAGTCCACGCGGTGTTGCACGAGCAGAATGAGATCATCCCGGTATGTGCGCACCGGTACTGGGAAGAACAGCTGCACGAGTCCAAAATTGTGGCCCAGTATGGTTTTTGGTACCAGGTCTCCCTGCTGGTAGACCAGGATTTGCGGCTGCAGCCCTCCCAACGCCAGGTAGGTGCGCCCACCCATCTGAAAACCAGCAATGGACTCAATGCCCTCCGATGGCACTTGGCGACGTAGTCGAAAGCGTATGTGATCCATTGCGTCGGCACGCGGATTAAAAGTGTAAATGGCAGCGCTGTTGTTCTGCGGTATCGCCAATATGATGTCGCGGCCCGTGTCTACGACAGTGGTTTCGACACACGGGAACTGCAGCTGCATACGTTGAGCTATCCAGAACTCCTTGTTTTTCAGTTCGAACTGGTAGATGTTGAGCGCGTAGTAGCCGGTGCGCGAAGACTCATTTGACGAAATTACTAAATAGTTATTATTATCGGTAACGAAATGGGTCAGTCCACTGATAGTGCTGCCAATCACCCACTCCCAGTAGAGCTCGATCTGGCCAGTTTCGTTGTTGCCCCGATACCAGAGCACCTTGTCGGCGGAGGCGACCAACATGACACCCTCCTGCTGCTGCTGTTCCAGGTTCCAAAAAGAGTACGTCTCCAAATATGAAATGTGTTGGCCCACGTCCAGCACCTTGGCGTGCTCATATTTGGCGGTGTCCTTGCGCACGATAAGCAGGTTCACGTCACGGCGCCCGATGAAATACTCGCGGCCATTGTGCATTATATGTGCCCACTGTGCTACGTCCTGGCCCAAATCGAATGAGTAGTCCTCTTCCACCGATTTCAGCACTAGCATTTCGCGGGTACGACGCTTCGACACCTCCAGTCGCTGCAGTTTGCGCACGTCGATATCCTGTTCTTCGAAAGCGGTCGCTTCGACTGTGTTGGGGCCGTTGTGGGACTCTTCCGGTGCGGCAGCGCCAACCTGCTCGTTTTCGCGGTCGGCAGTCTTGCCGTCTTTGGCAACCATGGATTCCAAGGCGCTCTTGCCCTGGTCTCGCAAGCTCAGCTCATTCACTAACTCCTGGACCAGCCGAGCGTCGCTGTCCGAGCTGACATAGGCATCCTGCTTCACCGCTTTGCTAATTTCAGCACGTATCTGCTCTGCTTCCTTTACACCGGCTTTGGTTAACTTAACTTTGGTCTTAGTTTTGGGCGCGGGCTTGTCCGACTTCTGGGTCCAACCGGGCTGCACCACGACACCCTTTGCATTGAGAATAAAAAAAGTAGAATGGTAAAGATACGAACTACAGAAATGGGTTTTCACTTACGGCGGCGGCAACGTCCTCTTCTTCATAGTTTTCGAAAGCCTCATCCAGTTCGGCGCGAAGTTGTTCGACCTCTTTGCGTTGTGCCTCGGTCAAAGCGGAAGTCTGGTGACAAATAATTATGAATTGTTATTTGTGTTTGAATTGAATTATGTGCCAACTCACCTTGTTAACACACAGCACAAAGATAACATTGAGAATAAAAATAACATAGAATGGATTAGAACGAGGCATCTTCAGTTGAAGATATGCTGAGCAATATGTTTCTTATAATGCTCGATCCATAAAAACGACAAAATGGTGTTTTAATACTTGAGCACGAATTTGAAAAATGATAATCTGGCTTACGTAAAAGTAGAAACACGTTGCAAAGAGTCCAGCCAGGAAGATGGCATCGACTATGAGCATATGGACAATGTTGTTGGCATTGTGGTAACTGTTCATAATTTGTTATTGCTTAAGATTTGAACTTGCTGACGATAGTTTTTGTTGTGAAGATGAATACATGAACAGATTTTATACATAGGTAAGGTATGTTACTGCGCAAAACGTAAGTTCCACATGAGTTCTTAGGCAGAGTTTAGAGAAATTGTGGAACAAGTCTTCAACAGATCTGTGAGTGTAAGACACTGTACGGTGGTCAACGAAGCCATGGAATATTTATTTTTTTATTGTATTGTTATCATAAACTATTTCACATAGAGCGTTTTGTCCACATGAGTTTCGCGTTTACTTTATAAACCTAAGTTGCAGGTTTGTGAATATAAGAATAAACATAAGTATGAGATTTATTATATATGGAAGCTTTAAACTATATTTTTGTAAATATGCGTGAAATCTCTAAATGTTAATTAATTTCTTCTTTCTCCAAGTTTTTAACAGTGTTTCTACTTTTTCCCAATTTTTATATATATTTTTATATTTTCAACTCAACCATTTTAGGCCATTTTCATTAAAAAATAGTTTTGCTATAGCAATTTTTTACCTTTATCCATTTTCAACATTTTCTGGCAACACTGCTTGGCGCTCCACAGCAGTTTTATCCCCTTACACGCCACAGCCACAACTATCATCTGTTGCGAGTAGTGTTGCGTGTGTGGCCCGAAAAGCGTATCCATTGCTGGGTCTTTTAGCACGAAGCAGGCAACACTTCTCAGTGTTTTGACTGCAACATTTCAGCGGCTGCAATTTGGCGTTCGCCGCTCTGGAAGTGCTGGCCGCTCCAGTTCGCTCTCGGCCGGCGCTTGCCGGTCTCAGCGCGAGCGGCCTCGTGCCCTGGCGCGATGTGACTGCGATATGCCGCTTTTGTTTGACTCCATATGGTGCGGTGACTTTTTTCTGGAGTTTTGTTGCTATTTATGGCTGCGCCTGTTGGTGGTTGATGGTTCGGGCGCAATGGGTGCACGTTTCTTGCGGGGTTGTTGTTGATTTTCATGCAATCGCATTTCTTTATTTTCGTTTGGGTCTGAGCTGAGTCTCCGGCGCTGGCACAGCTGGTCTTTGTGCTGTTGCTGTGCTCGCTGTGTCGTCGTGTGTGCCGTCGCTTGGCGCTGCTCAGTTCTGAATCGGTCTTCGTTGGATGTTGTTGGTGTGCGACGCATCTCCGGTGGTCAGTGCGTTCTGTGTTCCGTGTGCCCGAATCAGATTATTGTCGCGGAGTGGAATACAAACCGTATTGTACGAACCGCAATTTCTTTGCCTTTTTGCCAGTTGTTGGTGTTGTTGTTGTATTGATGTTTTCCTTTATTTTTTTTGATTTTCAATTTGCCGTTGTCTAACTTGTCCGTTGCACAATTCCCTTTTTTGACAAAACAAGGAAGTAAAGTTGCAACTTACAAGTAATGGCAACAACACCCAAAAGGCAACAACAACAATAACAAAAAACCAGCGAATTTTAATCCCGGTTGCGCCAGCTATGCGGCGACCCTTTGTTTTTGTATTGCTGGATTTGCCTCGCTCCACCTCGATGGGGGGAGTTGCAGAGTTGCCCAACATTACAACAACAGCAGCAACAACAAGAACGGTGTATTGAATTTAATGGGCCTAATTTTGCTGTAGCTGCGGTCGTGCGCCGCCTGGTTTTGTTTAGTTTCGCGTGATTGGGCGCAATTCTCAAAACGGAAGTGCAAAGTTTTCCATATTGAAGGAATTTTCGTAAATAATTTTGCGGGCGAGTAGAATTCTATAAGAATTTCAACTGCTCTAAAGTGGCTAAAAATTGCTCTGCATATATGAAAATAGTGCGCCAAGGGAGCGGCAACGTCCGGGGTACAGCGTTTTGTTATGCGCTGAAAAGGGTGTGTACGTCTCGTGTGGAATTTCGCGTGAAAGAAAGAAGAAGAAATTAAATTTTGTTTACAGCATTGAGAAAAGCAAAAAATTGAGAGCAAAAATTGCAAGCAAACAAGTGAATAATAGATTTGTGGACATTTTTGAAAACATTGGCGTAAAAATACTGTCAGCTTCTTGGTAACGTGGAGTCGAATGGGATTTGAAACACCAAAAAAAAGTAAGAATTAAATACATGTTTACTTGAAATTATTCTGGTGAGAAGACAATGTGTTGATTGAGCTTAAAATGTTGAAAAGTGCAATAACCAAGCGCACTCATCAGCAAGTCAAATGTGACAAAGGTCGAGAAACACATAATTTAAACCCCACCGAAAGTTCTGGTTTGGGTGCTGGCCGAACCGAACAACTGGGCATTGGCTGCCCACATAACCTCAAATGTTGGACAATGTACAATAACATTAGTTAATAATATTATTGTTGTAGCACTAGCAATTGTTGTTGTTTTAGCTATAAATTCATGTCTTGCTATTTATTCCAAAAACATTTGTTAATAAAAAAAACAATGATTAAATAATAAAAATTGCAGTTACTGGACACATTTCAACAATGTTTAGGGAAATATTATCGGGCTATATATATCTTAATAAAGTTTGTCAAGGCTTAAAGATTCAAAAGGCCATTGTGACCTTAAAACTTTGGACCACAAGTACAAGAATTTCAAGTTCAAATACCGACTCAACTAATACAGGAGCGCTTTCAACAGCCGCTGACTAAACACTAAGATTACAATGATTGCTTAAAAAAGGCTTTGAACCAAATGTACGAAATAGACATAAACCCGTAGATACTTTTAATTCACAAAGTTGAAAACACAACATGCAAATAATGGGTGGCTTGGTCCCAGTCCTTCGCAGGTTTGTTGTAAGTGTTATATATACAGAAGTAAGAATTTTAATGCATGTTTATTAAAAGATTTAACAAATCCCGGGGCATAAACCTAAAGTAACTTTAAGTTTAAACAACACACAGCTGCAATTTTTGGCATTTCATTGACTTTTCCTTTACCTTTCCCCGACATGGACTTACATCCACCCATTTTTATACGCGTGCCAACAACCACAACTTGAGTACCGCATTTCGAGTTCAATGTACATTAATTCCCTGCCACCCTGACCCCTAGTGAACAAAAACAAATCAGCGTCAAAAGCAAATTACCAAAGACTTTGTGCTACCATGTTTGATTAAACGAAATCTTTGCGAAAAGTCGCGTGGTCCTTTATGGCGGTAAGTCTTTGTTTTTACCAGCCAGCGGCCACAGGGGTTGTTGAACACTTTTTGATTATGCTTTGCCAATTCTTTGCCTTACTTTTGCGCTTCTTTAACCCACTGTGCCGTTGGCATCCTGAACATGTGGAAAATCAATACTGCCTGCAGGGAAATGCTCTCGGAGTGATTTGTGCGGGCGAGTTCTGAATGCGCGCGCAACAAACATTCAGCGAGCGAATCTTGCAAATATTTGACTACAGAGCGAGAGAGAGTCCGGAAATGTGTGCACATTTTTTTACAATTGCTGCAAGTTTTGCCATCAGAATTATGACTTATCTTGTATTGTGCTTAATTTTATTTGTTTTCCTTTATTTTATGAATGTTTAATTTTTTAATATTTCTTTCCCGTTTTCTCGCTTAACTTAAACCTTTATTAATTCTTCTATGTTTATTCATTTTCTGCAGCATCCTTTGCTGCTTGTTTACCCTCATTTTGACAAACGTCAGGGGGTGTAGTGTAACCTCTACAACTCGGCGGTGTTTCCACCCCTAAGCCACCGCCAGGCACATGTCGCCAGGGCGCCGCTAACCGAACACATGTTTGTGTAGTTCGCTGAAGTCGCTGTTGCCAACTGTTGGCGGTATTGCAAAAATGTTTTGATTGTTCAAGCAACAATTACGTTGATTTGCACTTAATTCTCTTTCAGCATTATATTTCGCCACAGGACTCACAGTTTTCATTTTTATGATTTTAATTTCGTGTTGTTCAACATTAATTAACCCCTTCTTCAACCCGCTGCATTATGCGTTTGGCCAATTTCAAGGGTTAATATTTAACTGTTTGATTTTTTAATATTTTTTGTTTTTGATTTTTTGTAATTTATGATATTTTTATGCCACTTAAACATATGAACAACTGTGTGGGTTCGCGATTTTGTATTTCCTGTTGTGCGCCGCAGATGAGTCATTCCACTCGACTGGCTTTCGCAGTCACGTAAGATTTGGGTCAGAATGTCCTTGAATTTGTATTTATGCGAAGCGTGTTTCCTTTTTTAAGTGCTTTGTTTTATGCGCACAGTAAGGTCGGCCACATGTGTTAGATGAGTCATAGAGGGCAAAGGCGAAGTGTAAATTTCGCTTTGGGACAAGGCGAGATTCGAGATAAAAGTGCATGACTCACGAGTTGCGAAATGCAGGAACATTTAAACTTTGTAACTGCGTGAACGGAAAGCGTGATAAGCCGCATAAAATGTGATAGCAATTTGGTATAAAAAACATATTTTTCCAAATTGAATACTACATGCAAAATTCACTTGGAACATATCATGACTCAAACTATCGCTAAGGTCCCAACTTAACCCTTAGTAAATAAGTATGGAGGTCGAATTGAAAGAAAATTGATGGATTTCTCTATTTAAGTTAAAGAAACACACACATTCCCTTTTTAAGTTGATCAACTTAGGGATGTATCCTGAACTAAGATTTCAATACAATGAACAACGTCTTGGATCAGTTGTTTTCGAAATATTATATTGCAGCTGTCTCTAAATGTTCTAAATGTTCTTCATGAGATCATTAAAAAACACATTTTTCAAAATTTTTTACCAGCACCTCCAAGTAGACATTGGCACAACATCGTAAAGTGATAACAACTCTGTCTTCTCTACAACTCAATAATTCATTCAGTTAGCCGTCGCAACAACTGCAGCCCACACGCCAACCCAAACTCATGATCGACTGTGTCTGCGTCTGGTTGCAGGCAATGAACCTTTTTCTCGCCGAACACGCTTTGCCTGGACGCCTTTACGTCGCCGAATAAATCGCGTTCCTGACATTGAATTTTGCTCGCTTGCCTCATCGCTTTTGTCGATTCTCTTAGGATCGCTGCTTCTTCGTCTCGATCGGATTTTTCGTGTTCATTAACTGCAATTGTCATTTGTATTTTTTCCATAAGTGATTTCTGTTGCTTCCTTCTTCTCTATGTGTGCGTTTCGATTGCTCACGTTGCACATCCGAACCGCTCGCGCTGCTCATTTCCATTCATAGTGGCTCACCTTGCCGGCAAATGCAACACCAACAACGACCACATTGACCAACATCAGTGCAACAACAAGTTTGCAATATTTAGTCTTTTTTTTTCGTTTTATTTTCCATCAGTTTGCATTGTTGTTGGCAGATTTTTTTTCGTTTGGACTGTGCTGCGCATGCGTAAAGTTTGCTTCTGGCTGTTTGTGGCTGCGCGTAGTACCACGCAATCAGCAACAGTGTCAGCCTATCTGCGCGTGCTTTATTTTTTCCAGATACTTTCAGCCGATATTTAGCCGCACACTCGCCGCCAAGCGAGAGCAATCTGACAACATATCACAACAACAACAATGCGCCACTGTCCGAGGCTAGGCGACTCAACTTGGGATTCTCACTGAAGCACAGCGCGCCCGAAACAGAATTTTCTCACATTTAGTCAGATGTGAAAATAAAAAAAAAAATGCAAAAAATAAATAAAATTTTGCCATTCTTTTGCATTTGAGTCACGTTCATGAAATTAAACTTAAAGAACTGTGTACAATATGATGAAACACAACAGAAATCGTTGGTGCCTTTGCGAACGTTGACATGAACAAGCTGCATAAATTAGATGCCTTAACCTCTTCAGACCTGCGGTGATCTAACCTTATTGACTTCAAAGTTGTCTGAGAGCGACTTCACGTATTTGTAATTTTATAGGAAAAGCTACGATTGATTTATGTTTTTTATTTAAGTAGACACCAACAACTTAATATTTTTAGAAGTGAATTCAAAGTAAATTACAAAAATTTTACTGTTATACCCAAAATAATTTTCAATAATTTGCAGCAATATCAGGAAAAGTTTGTGTTCTAATTGAAGTCTACGAATTGGGCGCGTTTGATCAAAACCCTGTTTATTTAATAATGGTTAAATAAAATAAAAAAGTAATAATTTTGTATTTTTCCATAAATATTAAAAAAAGTTTCTGTAATTAAAAATATTGATACAAAATTTATTTAACCCGTTAAATTTTTCAAAAGTAAACTATTTCTAGAACTCTAACAAAGAGGCGTGGCGACTTCAAATGTCGTCTACATACTTCTTAGGGAAGTATTTCATGATTTAAATACCAAAAAGTAATATCGAGACACGAAGTAAAATTCGGGGTCGAAAGGGTTAATAGCGGAAAATCTAAAATGACACATTGGAATATTTGAGATCATTTAAAGAATTAGTGAAATCAATCAGAATAGCTATCACTCTGCCAATAAATGATCTGGTTCTCACCAGAGTACAAGGAGTCGAGTTCTTCCGACGCTCTTCGTCTTCTCGTTCCTCATGGGAAATTTAAGTATATTTTCTATATTTAGCACATAGTATATCTTTGTTTGATCCAAGTGCGAATATGCAAAGTCTGTATTAAAGCTCACGCTACAAATTATTTTTGCCGCACTGTGTCATGATGACACTTTTCAATTTGCATTTAATCGTTCAACACTGTTGGCGGCTTGAAATTTTACTCTTCGGAAATTTTACACCTCCGTTAAATTCTCACGTACGCTGATAATTACGTATGAGCAGCTTTGTGTGCTGGGTAATAGAATCGCTCAGCGACACATCTTCATTCTCACATTAAACACGTTGCTTTTAATAAAAATAGCCTTAAAAAAACAACGAAGTGGGTTCAGCTTTCATATAAAAGAATTAAAATTAATTTATTGATGCAAAATCATTATGTAATTATGTGGGTTTTGCGCTTTGTGCTGCCAACGGCTCATTGGATCGTTGGTCGTCACAGGGAGCTGCAGAGGAAAAGCGCAGCGCGCTCAAGTGGCAAAAAATGCATTTCATTATGTTTAATTAGTGGCATGTAAAAGTTAGTTATACAGCCCAAGTGTGATGATAGTTTTGGTGTTTTACGCTACTGAGTCGCGTTGCAAATTCCAGTTTGGAACACTTTGCTCTGCTTCACTGAATCGAGGTTATGTTGAAAGTGGCCTCTTAATTAGATTGAAGTTTGCACAGAAAACTAATTATAGAAGAAGTTAGAGTTTGCAAAAGCAGCTTTAATGTAAACTTTAATGCAATATTAACACTCAATAAATTTGTTGGGAGATGCAATAAGTTACGCTAAAATAGTTACATAAAAAAAAATTTGGAGTTATTATTTGATAACATTTATTTCTATTTGATTAACAAAAATTCTAAATTGAAAGAAAACGTCAAATAAAATAGTTGTCTACAGTTTTCTGCTTCTTCTTTCTTTACTATGTCAAGATTTACTATTACAAAAACGTGTATACTTCTCTTTTTTAAACTTAAATATTCAATTTGTTAATTTTGTATTTTTCCTAAAACTTCAAATTATTCTAAGGACCAACAAAAAATGTATTTTTGGAACCACAGAGGGTTCAGACGTCCACAAAGTACCATGTTGCCATATGGCAACAAAATAGCAAAAGCGTTAACTGACTGGTCCATGTGCCTTATGTTCTATCGTTCCTCACCATAGAATCGTATTGCACAGTTTTCGTTCCACTTCGAGTAATCGTTGAGAAGCCAATTTTACACAAACACTCACACTTTCGATTGTAAGCATGCATTGGAAAATTTGTCTGTTCCACTTAACAAAATCTAAAAAAAACACTCGCGCAGATCAACAATAACAACAAAAAGCAGCAGACAAGCAAAACAAGAACCAACATTTATTTTGAATAAACAGCGAGATTTACATTTTTGTTCAAAGACTGCGGCTGCAGTTGCATCAAAAAACAAAAACAAAACATTAAGCAGAATAAAAACAAAAACGAAATAACAACAAACAAAAAAACGGCAAAAAGCCGCCAATGACAATAACAACAACAACAACAAAAGCGACACAAAGCGCTCTTAAACAAGTGCAAATTTAATTAACTGTTGACTAGGCGAGTGCGGAAGTGGCCACTGCAGATGGTCGTTGTTGCTGTCAGGCGGCCACTACTTGGCGCGCTTAGCCCTGCAAATCTAGCAGGGCGCGGAATTTCGCACACATTTGCAGTGACACATGGAGCGACTCTACTGAGGAAGTGTGCTACTGATGCAAGCTGGTGGTGGCCAATTTAACTGTCTGTCTGCGCCTGTTGGACATTTGCTGCCTTCCTTCCTTTTCGTTTCACTTTATTGCATCTCTTTCATTCATTGCTACTTTTGTTGTGCCTATGGATTGTGTAGACTTTTAGATTGACATCAATTTACCACTTAAGTGGTGATTTATTAATTGTGCGCCAGCTAAGCTGGACCTGTGTGGACGGCAAAGTAGCGCTTCGAGTCCCACTGGAAAATGTGACCAGCATTAGAATTAGATTGGATTAAAGTGCTTTAAGTGGATTCCATGCTGTGTGTGCTTCAGTACAGCGGGAGATGAGGGGCAGTGAAGAAGTGGGCTTTGTGGAGTTGAAATCATTCGTGGAACTAATCACTAATTACTTTGGTTAAGTTGGGTTAGTTAAGGTTGGAGTGGCAGCTTTCTGTGAGAAACTACATTTTGTTCAGAATTGTGGTTCATAGTGAACACCACAATGGGACGAAGGATAGTTAAACTGAATAGGCAGAAGTCTTAATTTGTTTCTGGTTAGAAAGAGACATTCATACACAGGTGGAGAATGGTCTCTGTTTTTATCTCAAAGCTGAATCTGTGGCAAAAAATGCGATAACCATATTTTACACTGCTGGGGTTAACCTGACAGCACTGGGAGCCTCTTTCATAAAAAACGCCCACTTTTTATATAATGAACTTAATGAAGACCAGGATAAGTATTTTCCACATAAATGTACAGATAAATCACTGTTATGGTAAATATCCAATTTCCGGGCTTTACATACATTTTCTTACCATATCTTACAGAACGAGAGATTCCAATGTAACTAAAAGCTATTTTTGAGAACCCTTATATAACATTAGATCACTTGTAAAGTGATTGCAAGTATTCAAGTATTCCATGGTTAATCACCATGGACCATATTTATATAGTGACACATCTGCGCGAGTATGACATATCGATTGAATCTACAATCACGCTGCAATTTCCGCAGTTTACGCGGTCGGCATTTGCGGTTTCGCACTGAAATATTTATTCGTGTTTCATTTGGCATTCCCAGCATTAATTGTCCACACATGACTGCATATTGATTGTTAGTATGTTTTGAAGAAAAGCAGCTTGTTGCAGTTTTCCGCTTAACCGCATGGAAATCTAAAACGCAGCACAGCAGTTAAACCCTGCGGCCGACCTTAAGCAGCCAGCAATGCTGAAGTGCAGTTAGACTGGCTGCAGCAGATGCTACCGTTTGTTGCATTTGCCACTTTTTAGCCGCCTTTCGTCTGTCGATATATTGCTTTGATTTCTTCTATGCGCTGCATCTGCTTTATTTTTTGCCAGACAGTTTGCAGCTTCATTAACAAAAAACCCTGAAGTTACTGTCAGCGTTAAGTCAAAAGCGCTGAGCAGGCGAGAATGACACCTTTTTTGCAAAAGGGGCACACACTCAACTACACTTCCATACAACGTGGACAAAAAGGCAAATGACACAGCACTCCAAGTGGAAGTAGTGCAGAGTCATTAGACTCGAGTAACTTTCAACTTAGAAGTACAGGTAACGCTCGCTACAGTGCCCGTATGGTTGAAGAAGATTTCCAACTTGGATGAATATGAATGCAGCATTTGATTTGAAATATGCTAAAGAAATTGTTCTCTTTTTATATTTAGGTATATTTTTTCATTAGAAAAACCAGTAAAACTCAAACTCGATCACTTTTCTCGGCACCCAACTGTACCCTGTGCCCACCTTGTCTCACTTTCATGTTCCGGCTGGTTATTAAGGCTAAGCGCAACTCTTTCATTTCTTTTGCTGCATCTCTGTGTGTGACACCGCCACCCATTTGACAGCCCAACACGTGCTCCATTCAGCAGACAGCTCCATACGCGACTGCAACAGCAAAAACGCGTCATAAATGAGTTGCCACAAAATGTAGTAAAATGCTGCAAGAAAGGCGAAAGTGTGTTCTTTCTTTGAATAGAATTCTTTAGAAATGAATGATAGAAAAAAGGAGTAACTTCAAATCTTCAACAACTCAAATGTACAAATGGGAAACTTGGGTCTTTTATATCACCAAAGCAATTTCAACTTGTTTGCTTCAAGCCGCAACGAATGCTTCACGCTCATCAGTGAAAACAATGCAGTAAATTCTGGAAAAGAGCTTAATTGATCGTATAAATTCTGTTTGTTTGCTTTGGGTTTTGTTTTTTTGTTTTCTTTTTTCTTATGCAGCGACGCAGAAGCACCAAAGCAAAATGGAAGTAAACGAAACTCAAAGTTCAATAAATGGCAATATTTCAATTAACGAAGAGTGCTAAAGCGTTTGATTGAATCACACCGGGGAGATTTGTTTGCACTACTTGGGAGCATGTGCGCTACTGGCGGTCAGTTGAGGCGTTGGGGGATAGTGACCGATTTCTGACTGCATAATGTTGCTGTTTTTTTTCGTTTAGCAAATCCATTTGGTTTTCATAGTTTTTTATTGGTTTTATGTTTCTTCTGTAATTTTCAATTTTTCGTTGAATGCGTTTGAATTCAAAATGAAGAATGCATACACTTTTATAATAAATCTGCGCTCAGTATCAGTGGCACTCAGTATCAAGGCACTATAAACTAAGGTAAAAGTTTCTGAGAAAAATTTGACTAGTTAACCCTTCGTTGCATGATTTAATTTCCGTGAAGAAAAAACATTTTTGTCATATCATTCTTATTGCTTGTTAAGTGCTGATGATAAAAATGAAATTTTTTTAAAATTCCTGTATCTATGAAAGAAGTTTTGCGGACATTGTTTTGCATCCTAGTAAGAACGCTACCGTCGAAATGAAAGTCGGTTTTATCTATATTTTAGTGTTGGCTACTACGGGGAGTCGAACAAAGGTCAGGCGTCACTTTATACTCATAATTCAACGCACTAAACAGCTGAGCGACGGCCGCCGCCATATCACCATCGCCATCAATAACCAAAATTATTTCACAAAATCGAAACAATTGTTGTTTTTTCGATTCTTTTGCACATACTTTCAACGTTATTCCTAAAAATCCGTTAGGAATCAAATGTTTTAACATAAGAGACGCAACTAAAGCATGAATAACTGTAAAATGGTGAATAGAATAGTTTCCAAATCTATGGAAAGTTAACATTGCATATATGCAATGCCATGCAGCGAAGGGTTAATTAACGGCGAGGTTCAGAGACTCAAGGACGACCGATTTAGGAGGCGCAAGATCAATGTCCGATGACACAAAGAGCTCTAACAAGGCTCTGGAAAAAGGAGCATTCAGCGCGTAGTTCGTCCTCACGAAGCCAACATAAAATGGCACAGGGTTCCGGACATATCAAAGATTCTTTCACATATCATATCCCTCTCTCTTTCTCTAAATGTTTCCTTCCAGTTGAAATCATGCTTACTGTCGATATTGTTTCATGTTCATTCTTGTAATTGTTTTTAATTTATGTGCCATGCTTTTGCTGCTACTTAATTAAAATGTGTTGATAAAAATCCACCATAAATTTCAATATAGTACCCAGAAAAGATACCAAACAGCCGTTTATCTGGCTGCGAGGCCGCCACTCGCTAATTAATTTGCAGAGTTTTATTATTTTACTGGAGTACACAGGCAGCGAAGGCTTGCAAATATGTATTTCACGTTGAGGGCGTTCCCAACCGGCAGCTGCTGGAGTCTTTGCCGTTTTGTAAATGTATTTGCGTTATTTTATTTTTTTTGTATTTTTAGCATGACATCATTTCAGCAAATTGGCATTAAGTAAATTCGGGAATGATTGCAAACTTCGTTGACTGGTTTTCATGAGTGCAAACATGAGTAAGTTGGCGATCCTTGGAATTTGTGTGTGTCGTAAAATGCACTCGTCAGAAATTGACAAATAATGATTTTTTATGTTTTCGTTATTTACTGCGTTAAGCTTAAAAAAGTGTCAAAACATTTGTCATGAGAGCTCAAAGAAGTTGTCATAAAAATTAAATGAGCTTAACTGAGGTTGAAGTATTCTTTTGAAAACAAAGTATTTGAAACCAAGCAACAAGAAACCTTTTATTATGTTAGAGTATTTTTTTTACAAGTATATGGAATTGGAACCCTCAGTGGGTAAAATCATTCCGAACATGTGAGAGAAACATTTTCAATTTATAGTTTTGTTCAGCTGATAGTCGACACCACTTACTCAGGTCATTGCACCCATTGTTATGAACTTTCCACCAAATCTCTTACGTTAGTTACACAGGATTCCTATGTTTCCATATCCATCTCATCACTTTTGCATTGAACACTATAAACGAATCTTACAACTCAAACGTGCCCAATGAAAGAAAAACACTGACATGTACATCATCAAAAACTCATAACGCATGAGCAGACATTAAACTTTAAAACATTACTCACCATTTTGTGAAGTTAAACACAACAAAACGTCAATTTTAAATTCGTGCCACTTCAATTTGGCTTCTGGGCTGCGCCCAACACTTAAAATATCCAGCAGACAGACGGGAAGAAAGAAATGCAACGCACCCCATTAAGTAAAGCGTGAACAGCCCCAAACGCGTCGCGAACGATGTATTCTCACTCGGTCGCGACATTCTTGTAAATAACCAAATCTTCCGCCTTCCAAACACATGCACACGGTTACATACCCACACTCACGCAGTCATGCCGGACTGGTGGGGCAGAACGACAGTCGGCGTTACATGTGGCGACAATTAAAAAGTTGGGGAACGCAAGTCAAATGACAAATGCATTTGCGCGGCGCTGCGGCGTGCAATATTCAAACGGCAGCCACTCCCCGAGGCCAAATATTCTTTATACGAGGTGAGAAATTAAAAAGTGTGAATTCTTGAACAAATTATGGAAAAGAAAAACGACTGTAGCGCAAAAATACATTTTAAAGACATTTGGAAAACTGTGGCTAGTTTTTTCGGAATTGAATTTTTGGTCGCTTAAAAGCTTTCTCGACTTTTCATATCTACGAAAGTAAAACTATTTTTAAAAACTATAGCTGACAAGTGGGGAAAACATAAATTTGTTAGACTTTAATAGGGGGTTTTAACGCGATGATTTACTGTTCTGTTTCTGTTCCTTTGGGACTTTAACTTGTTTTCGAGCAATTTAAGAGCAACAAAATCTTTGATACATATTTTTTATACAAAGAAGTGTTGAAAAGTGTAGTGATTTATTGAATAGTTTAAAAACATACTCGAAGTTATAAGTTAATCGTTGTTAGAAAACATATAAATAGATAAAATAAACATTTCGACTCTTTGGCCATACTCCGCTGTTCACTTCATACAACGCTGTTTAGCAGCAGCAAAGATCGGCATTACTGAATTGGTATTTCTGTCCTGCTATAGTAATTCCTGCTATTATCTGACTGAGTTGATATCAAATCACTGCTCAAATACGCTAAAAACACAGACAACCTAATCGATCAGTACTTTACACGCTTTTAAAGCCTAAGGAACTTCATCTAGTACAGCTAGGGACTCGAAAGGGTCCAGGCGAGGCCAATTTGGCCAACCAGCTTAACCTAACCCAACTGTTGGTCATTCTTTGACTAACGGAAGCAATATTCTCGATTTGCTCAGAAGAAAAACGAAATTTAAAGTCCCTTCAAAGCAGGAGAAGTATCCTATGTCTTTCCGATATAATTAATGGTACTGTTCTGTCCTGCTCTGTTGGACAGGATATTCTTTAACTCGCCGCTAAGATTCCTTCGGAACCCTGTGCCGTTTTATGTTAGCTTCGTGAGGACGACTTACGCGCTGAATGCTCCTCTTTTCAAAGCTTTGATAGAGCTCAATGGAATTGTTTCCTTGGACTTTGATTTTGTGCTTCCTAAATCAATCTTCTTAGAGTCTCTCAACCTCGCCCTTAATTAACCCTTTCGGGACTACTGGGATAGTGCGTCCCAGCAAGTTTTTAAGGCCCTCAAAAAATTATTCAGATCTTATGACTCACGCAAAATAATTATTCGAACTATATCTCCCCGGGTGAAAGGTTTATTACAGAATTTGTAAGTATGCAACATAATTTCGAAGCCTCAATTTTCATAGAATGGGAAGATTTCTACCAAGAATATTTTGGTTTTCAAAACTAAACTCCGTACCGAAAGGGTTAAGTTAGTTCGAATTTCCCTCAGAGGCTTTTATTTTAGTTTGTTGCGCCTTAGTACGTAAGGACACTGCTATTGTTATAGTCTGTAAGAACTGTTTTCATAGACCGAATAAAGAGAAATAAATTGCCTAAAACTTTCTGAACAGCTAGAAACACAGTGGCGAATTGGACTGTGACTGTCTGATAGGAACAGAGCTGCCAGCACATGAAACTCCAATTGCATCGTTGACTGGTTGAATTGATTGCGTGAGAATGGTTGCACAAGTTTTGCATTAACTGTCGATTACAAATGATACGTCGCCACTATGTGTGAGGAATCACAAATGCGCCACTCCTTTTTCTTGACTCTATCCAATTCAGTGCACCACATGCAAGCAAACGAACGGCAGTAGCGAAATTATGTTCTAATTTTAGTGCAGCGTGTGCTGCAGACACATGAAGGGAGCGAATGTTGGAAACAAATTGTGTCTGTTTTGACAGCTGCCAACAAAATATTTGGTGTATGTTTTCTTGTGTGCGTTGGGCAATGCGCAACTAGATCGAATTACAAATGAAGAAAGTATTATTGGAAATTGCGTTTAGAGAATTGTGGGCAACAAGCGTTAGGCGCTGCAATGAGCGCTCGGGCTTTGTTTTGAATTAAAAATTAACATTGTTTTGTAACAGGTCTTTTTTTATATGCACAGCTGCAGCTGCTTCACTACAAGATCTGCGCTCTCTCTTGTTCGCAAAGCATTATCTATTCAATGTTCTTTGGCTTTCTTTGCAACGACAGCACTTATTGCTGAATGCCAACCTTCTTTTGGTCTCATTGCTAATTTTGCGCAACTTTAACAAACGGCAAACAACGACTTGAACAAAGCGAACATTAAAAAAGACCGCAATCGTTGACCAAAGCTGCCAAACGGCAGCCCTTTGCAGTGGTCTGGTCTCGTTTGATTTGCTTCTCCTCAAGCCACAAGCCATTCTCCGCTCAAATGTGAATGTGGGTTTCTATGGCTTTTAGTTTGCCCGAATAGACTTTTTCATTGTTTGGCGATGCTTTGCTGTTTTTCACACCAACACCAGCAAAGCGTTGAATTGTTGCATTTTACGGTCAGTTGACGGTAACACAATAAAGAACATCTACATAAAAAATGTGCTGTTCGCTGATGTGCCCTTCAGTTCTTTCTACCTTCAACGCCTCAATCATGCAATGCCGCAGCCCGCTTTGGCTGTCTGTGCCTTGAATGTTTTTGTCGTTGGCGATTTTTTTGCCTTTTGTTATTATGATTATTGACCGGCATTCGTTTTTGTTGTGCGGCATCTTCATTGTGTTGGTAAAGCAGCTGGCTCCATATTCTGCTCCCATAACACCCGCTTCAAATTTTCTCGCATACTTAAGGTGGTCCAAAAACTGTGGAACTTTTACGCAGCTTGTGGCATCGTTATTGTGTGTGTTTTTTCTGCTGTTATGTTGAATGTTGTGATTAGATATTCTTGTTTGCATTCAAGTTTTTTTTGTTTATTTTTAACATGTTTGGCGCTTGTTCTCGCATCTTTGCTCAGGCAAAGCGTTTAAGTATTATTTCGTTGTTTTGGGAATTTTTTTTGTTATAATGTTATCTTCTGCCTTTTAGAAGTGTTTATTGTTTAATATAATTAAATTTTATGGATACTAAAAACTTTTAAGGTGTAATATTATAATGAATGACATGAAAACAAACATTGAGGAGCAATGCTCTTTTGTTCTGAAATTGACGTGGGTGGTTCAGAAGACAATTCTAAAGGTAATAGAATTAGTTCCGAGCCAGTGAATTGGTGAATTGGAATTAGTGTTCTGGCAAATGAAAGTATTTAGTTTGAAGAAGAAGAACATACTTGACTAAGTGACTAAGTCAAGGTTTTGAATGATTTAACTGACTGCAAGAAGAAATATTTGGATATTCTTAAGTAGAAAATTGTCTTTCTAAACAATTACACTGCACAACCGCATCTGAATCGTTTTATGTAACAGCTCTAGTTTTCGCAAAACAGGGGCGTGTCACTTTTTCGAATTTTCCTCGGCTTTTTTCTCGTTTTCGACTGTAATTTCTGAACCAATAATCCTTTCGACATGATTTTTGTATCGTAGCAGTTGCGTTCTAAACTGGCGTTGTAATAAGGTTTCAAAGTAGGAAAATATTGAATTTGAAGGCGTTTTTTCTGATGGCGAAAATTGTAGAGATGTTTCATAAATCAAGTTACGAAGTATATGAATATCTTAAGAAGACACATTAAGAAATACAATACAGCCAAATTATTTGGCAGAATACACATTCGCATCGAAATAATAACAAAAATGTACCATAGTCATTTTCATCACTTTTCATACTTTTTCCTTAAAAAATTAGGAGCCTCAAAATATGCTCATTCAAAGTTTGGAATACATGCAAAAAAACAAAAAAAATTTTGAATTGCTCGAAACAAAAACAAATTAAAAACTTTGCATATTTTGAGGCTCCAAATTTTTTATGGAAAAAGTTTGAAAAGTGATGAAAATGGCTATGGTATATTTTTGTTATTATTTCGATGCGAATGTGTATTCCGCCAAATAATTTGGCTGTGTTGTATTGCCTGATGTGTCGACTAACATTATACACTTAACTCGTTAATTGTTTTACAAAAAATGTGTATGTTTTTAACCATCAAAGAAAACGCCTTAAAATTCCATATTTTCCGACTTTGAGATCCAACTACCGCGGCATTTTAAAACTTATACAAAAAAGTTGCATTGGAAAAGAAGCCGTGCGATGTTGTTAATGTGATAAGGTGACAATCATGTCAATCGGTTTTTTGGTTTAGAAATTACGATCAAAAATATGGAAAAAGTAGAGGAAAAACTGAAAAATTGACACGGTGCCTATATCTCAATAACTAGAGCTGCTGGAAAAAATCTGAGGATAGATTCGAAATCAGCGCACCAAAATTAGTAAGAAACAGTAGAAAAAACTCCATGCAACAGAAAAAAAGTGTTTTTTGTTGTGCTGTGTTATTGATTGCAATACTTGGATCATTTAAGTATCTTATGCATTCACATTCATGAACATTTTTTTGAACCATTCGAATCTCTTGACCAGCAAAAATGTGCATTTGTGCAATAATAATATAGGCAAATGAAGATATAGATCGCATTCCAATTACAAACGCATTGAAAACACATTTCAATTTCACTGTCTTAATCCTTTGCGTAAATATCCTTTCTTTGCTGTTTTACTGTAAATAGCAATAAAATTGCAGAATTAATGGCAATGCAATTCGATGCCTTATTCACTTTGAAGTACGCAGAAAGCATTTCTTACTTACTCGTACATCAACGACTTATTTGCTTTTGAATCGCTCTGCCTGCGCTCGCCCACAATAGCGGAGTGGCAGCGGTTGCACTTACGCCTCCGCCCTGACACAGCGACGCAGTCGACGCACATTGCACCACTTGAGCACGTGAGCATCGAGCGTTCCACGCAGCGTCCGGGTATTTATAGCGCTCGACACTCGGCACGCTTACACGCTGCGCGCAATGCGGCGTCTTCGCACTGCACAGCGCGCCCGGCCCGTGCCGCGTTATTTTTAGTCAGGCTGCCACAGCCTGCCGTGTCAGCCGTCTGCGGCGCGACGCCAACGTGTTCAATAGATCGCAGCCATAATTTAATGACCATGACAGCGCACCAGCCCAACGACACCACCAGCGCGCTACCCGCTCTCCGTCTCACTCAGCTCGCTGCCGGCGCACATTTTCATTGCCATTTCCGATGTGCCGGAAGCCGTAGACAACGCACAATGGCGGGCCGGTCGGAATTGAGTTCTTGATCTGCGGCGCTCCAGCCAGATACTACGGGCGTGAGAGGCACAAGTGGCGGCCTTTAAACTGGATCAATCGCTGCCATTCATGCTTGGAGTGTTTACTTTGGGCTCGATGCATCACGCAGGAGGCGTCCATGTGTCGCTCTTTGTGTGTGTTTGTGTGCGTCTCGTGAGTGATTGCACTTTTCAATTTGATAGCTCGCTTGATTTATGTTTGCAATATGCTTTAAATTGTTGCAATGTGCATTGTCATAAGCGCTGCAATTGTTGCATTCGTCGTCTTGAATGACGCGCTACAACACACAGCAGAGCAATAAAGTTTGCTTGATTTGCATGCGACACGAGCGATAACTGTTGTTGATTAATCTTTGACACGGGCACTCAATTTTCTCATTCACAGTTTATAGTTAATTACGTGAATATTAGAATAATTTAATAAACATGACATTCACTGTGCACTAATGGCTTTTAAATTAGCTGATGGATGATTTTTTGTTGACAGTTGGATGTGAAATTCAGTTTACTGAAATGGCTGTTCACATATAATTTGTGCTTTAATTTGCTGTCACTGGATCATATTATTTCGTTATTTATATAAATATTAAATTTGAGTAGGAATTTAAGGTAATTAAATTCAAATTCAATTCAAAGATTGATTGATCGAATTTTGATTTGAGATTTGAGTTTTTTTTTAGTAAACATTTAAAGATTGAAGTAGCAGGGCGAAAGGGTTTTTATTGCATTATTTGTATGTACTCAGCATAGTGAAATCAATTAAGTGTATCAGGTAGATGACGTACACTTATTTTTCTGAGTAAAAATTGTCAACGAGTTAATTTATTTGTGTCAGTTCGATTAACCTTTATTTTTGATGTCGCTAAAATAGCACAAAATTTAAAATTTACTTTACTGGAGTACTGAGTAAGAAATATATATTTTCATAATGCATTTTATGTTTGAAAAACATAGAAACTGCATTGCCGTGCGTTGTTTTGCAGAGACAGCCCGTTTTTCCTGGCATGTAGATGCGTTTTTAGAGTCGGTTTTGGTGCAGAACGTATTTTCAAACAGCAATTTATTTTGAAATTTTTTCATACAGCACAGACGGGTTATGAACTCTGACATTCGTCAGCAAAATGCCATTAACTGTCAGAAAATAAGTGTACGATGAAGAGAAAGTTCCTGCTACCTGGCACACTTTCTTAATTTCACTATGGTACTCAGGAATTCATTAATTGAGAGATTTTCTGGTAACGTCACACTTTGCTTCCTGTATTTTGTTGATGTCCTTCAAATTCTCGAACGAGTTTAGTTTCAAGGGGTAATTGTATCTCGTGGTAATACAACGTACCAACTTTAACCTAAATTAGTTTGTCTTTAGTTGGTAATGTTGGTAGTTTAGTTGGTAATGGTAACAGCTGTCTACAAAACTAGCACAGAAAGAGAAGTTAAATATCAAATTTCATAAGGTTGAAATACAATCATTCCGTACTATTTTTAAGTACAATTCAACCTAACCAAACGGTTTCATGTTTTCTATACAAATATTTTGAACACATTGTGTATACTTCAATGTAGAACAAATCGCAACCCTTCATTTGCCTTCAGTTTTCTTTGAATATGTAAATATTTAATGAGGGAATTTTTAATTTCAAGTCAGCGAATGGAAATAAAAACAAACACCATGCAATGAAAGCAATGCAGAACATTCAATGTTCTATTTTCCTGCTATGATGTGTGAATGCTCTGCTCGGCACTAATAAGTGTTGCCAGATATTTGTTTACAAAATCATTATAAAAAGGAAGATTGGAACTTTTCAGCTAAAATCATCACTTGCAAACAATGTTTTTAGTTAACTTTTATTTTTAATAAACTTTTAAAAAATTTAATTAAAAAAAATTAAAATACAAAAAAAAATTTCAAGAATAAAAATGGTAAATTTGGGTTCAAAGAAAATAATGATATACAGTGGACGTCCAATATAACGAAACTTATGTTGTAACCCCAATTTGTTAAATCGAAAAATTCGTTAAATCGAACGAAGTTTTTTTGTTTTAAACCATCCTTCTTAAAGAAATAAGTCTCACTTCTCTTCAGTTTTTAATCTTCTGGCTGTCCCTTGGGCTCTATTTGACCCCAGGCGGAATTGAAAATGGTTGAGCTGTCGACTACTTGTGTTATTTAGAGTTAATCGCGCTTTCAACCCAATAACAAATCGAGAAAAACACTTTTCGGAGCTTTCCCCTTTTCTTTTGTGACTTACATATGTGTAACATTTCTTCATGTTTTGTCAGTAAATTATAAAACCGTTTGATTGGGGTCATCCTGACCCCAAAGGACAGCGATCGCAATTTTGAGCAAAGGACAGACAAAAGGTTGAACAAATCTGTGGTCAAAAGCAATAACCGCCTAAGTTGAAAATTGCTGTTTCGAGCAATCTAGTAGAGCACCGTCGAGGGAACGTGGTGGCATCCAGCGGTTATTGCTTTTGACCACAGAAATATCTTGTTTTATTCCAGCATTTCCAAAATACAATATGGCTTTGTGAAAAAGTGAAAAAGTCTTCGATGCGCGATTGCCTCTTTACCGCAAGTAAACTTTTCTGTTTGGCAATTTCTCTTGGTTGATTATTGAAATTTTAATTTTTAAAAGAAAAATAACAATTGAGGTACAGGTCACTTGACGAAACCAATATTCATTGTTATTGTAAAGAATGTGAATAAAAACCACAAAAAACAAAAGCAACATAAATATTCGTTATTTCGAATAGCGAATTTCACTTTTGGTTGTAATATAGAACCATCAATGGAAAAAATTTGACCGTCCGAATGACCGAAAGTTCGTTAATATACTGGACGTCCACTGTATACACAAGATATACACACTATGCACAAGATCGATCATATAGACAACAGATCAAAACAATAGGTTCCTTAAAAAATTCTTAATATATTTGAAATATGTGCCTTAAAAAGTTATGTGTTTTAAAATATCATATAAGCTATAGATATCGTAATATTTCAGAAGACACTTTTCGTTTTGATAGGTAAAACCAACATAGCTTTCGATTTAACAACCAAATAACAACAACACTGTCAACTCTCTGGCAACACTTCACCCAAAACTGCGGCAGCAGTCACATTTAATTGGAACTGTTTTGTTATTTTAATTCTTGGCAACCACAAAACACAGCTCGCACATGGCCCATTTTGCTGGCGGCTTATCCCTCAACATTTACAAAACGACACATTTGGTGTGAAGTTTAAAATATTTAAAAATTGATGCCATACAATAGGGAAATTAATTCGAACGCCTGTGCAAGGAAAAGAATACAAAAACAAATTCACATTTAAGTTGTGCATAAGGGTGACTTTCACCCCAGCAGCGAACGTACGATGAATGATTAGAAAAAAAAGAGTTTCATTCTACTGCAATGCATGGTCGCTGCTGCTGCACTTATGTGCATACATATGCATAGGTCTATATGTATACGTCTATGTATGTAGATGTGCAGGGCTGCAGGAAAGTGTGCAATGAGCATATGGAAAGTGCAGTAATATGCATTTCCCAGAGAAAGGTCATTGCTTTTTCTCGCTGGTCTGCGCAGTTCTGATGGCTGACGGTTGCCGCCGGCTTGTCGTGTGCTGCCTTCGGTAGCATACAACTCGGGGGTTGCTGTGGGCTACGTGCATTGTGCGATACTGCACCGTCCTGTTGACTTTATAATGAACGGGTGACTGCGGGTGTGGTTATGAAGACGAATGAGGGGGACGTGCAACTGTAGATGAGCTAAGAGATAATTACGAGAATATGCGCAGTAATTGAGGTATTTCAAGGTGAACAAGTTCGCTGTTTACTTCTTCGAAATGCAGAAATACTTATTCAATGTTAAGCAACCCAACTTCTCATAAAATTTAAATCCATCAATTGTCTGAATGTGTGACCTTTGTTACCATCAAGCAAGTGTCGTTTTGTTGTTGTTAGACTTACATAACTGTAGTATGCTCATTTAAATCTTTAAGTACATATGCACTCAACGTTGTTTGTCTTGAAAACACTGCAAACTTTTTCAAGGAGCCAATATTAAAAGCCTTTCTCGTGGTTGCCTTGAAATGTTTCTGAAAGTCCATACAACTTTTCAAACTGTTTCTCTATGGCAACAAGGAACACACATCTCTTGTTGCAATGTCAATGACAGCAACAACAACGAGGACTAGCACAATAACTGTCAGAAACAATGCAACATAGTCAGACAGGGAGACGGACGGACAGTTAGCTGAACTCACTTGGCAGCAATGGCATAAACAACAACAACAACATCATCAACAACAACAATGCAAAGCATAGCGCATCATTAGCAACGAGCCAAAGTGCCGCCGGAGTGGATTTGCGTCCTGTATGCCGCCCACTTTGGTGGGTGTTTAAGTGGAAACGATGCGTCCGTTGCCTTTGTTTGTCGCTGCCACATCCTCTCCGCCCCGCTTGTAATGCAATATTGCGCTACATTCACACCCTTCGAATATTTACACAAAAGGGGTGGCCACGTTTTGGGGGGCGCGACCAAACCATAACTTGGCAAATATTTATTTTAAATTTGTGCAAATTTGAATTCGTTTGCATTTTCTCGTGTCGATTGTTTAAACGGACTTTATGTATGTTTTTTGTGCGGCGCAGTGTTGCCGAATGTAAACGCACGTCATGTTTATTTGATTGTTTATTAACAAAAAAAAAAGTAATTTAACGTGCGCGCTGGGCGCTGGTACTGCGCTGTTGATCGCGATGAGGCACTTTGGCAAATAAACAAAATGTCAGTGAACGATAATTGTTCTGTTTATGGCAGTGACGAAGGCAACGCAGCAGTGCAAATGTGAGAATGGAAAACTGCAAAGATGCACAACGATTTCCTGTTAATTTTATGTAGTTTTTGGGGAGAGAATTGCGTCCTGTTGTTGCTGTTATTAATACCAATGCGCGTGTGTTTCTCTCGGAAAGTGAGGTTAGATTGGAAAACTGGAGAACGATTTATCGAAAAAAAAGAATCGAAAATTGATTAACTTATGTAATTTTCTACAGTCAGAAAAGAACATCCTAAGGTGTAATTCTTACAGAAAGCTTTCTGAACTCAAATAACGTCTTCCTGGCCTTAGTCTCTTCGCTATTTCCTGCCTTAAGAACACAATTTTGTCTATTTTTTAAATCAATTTTGAGTATTAATTAAATGGGAGTCAAATTACAAGCTTATTGACTCTTGCAAACTTTCAACGCATTCCAATTTTTCCCTTCCTATTCTTTTATTACTTCATTGTTATTTCCCTCGGCTTTTCAACACAAAGTCATTGTTCCCATTGTTCGCAGATCTCTATGGATTATAGCCAAAATCCATGCAGCCTCTCAATTTGTCATAAGCGCCATTGCCCATTGCACTGCTTCTCGGCTTCATTTTCTATTCGGCTTCTTTTTCATATTGGCATTTTTCTGCAAATTGTTCTCTACTGTCCACTGCTGATAGAAAACCAGTCAGTTTTATGCGCAACAAAGTAGAACTGCTTGGCGCCATTTCAAGCATAAAACTAAATTTCCGGCTGATTTCTGCGGCATACCACAGCCGCGTAGACACACTTTCATGTGGCTCCTCTAGGGCGACAAAGACAATTTGGCTCCACAGTTTTGCCATAATGGCCAAAATGCCAGTCAAAGTTTTTCCAGCGAAAACTCCTGCCAACAACTTCAAATGCCAAATCAATAATTTTTATGTCATCTTAGTGGGTTGAGCGTTGCTGCGTGGGTTGTTGTAATTTTCGCTCAACATGGAGGTCGCACAAATCGGTCAATTCCCCACAGTTGTGTGTTGTAGGGTCATAAAATGTTGGTGTGTTTCTGGGTCACGTGCTCCAATGAAATTACCCAGTCTTCCAAGTTTTTTTTTATTACTTTAGCTTAACGCAACACAACGCAGTAAATGTGTGGAAAAAGCGTAATTTCTCAATACGTTTTGTAGTCATTACTTTGACACGCACTATAAAGGGTGGGGTGGGGTAGGGGCTCTTGCGTAAAGCAGTCGAGTTTATTGGCGTCTGGCATTACGCTTCATTTATTTCTCACTCAGATTTAATGTCTCGTAAAATTATGTGGCCAACATAAGGGAGACATTTTCAAAGGCTTTGTTTCACGTACAAACATATTTCTTGCTTGAACAATTCTTCTTAGTCTCATGAAACTCTATTCGGTTCTACTTTCATAGTGAAAGGAATTTTCTGGCTTGTCTTCTGCATTCAATAAACGTTGTCTGCTTCTTATCGCTGCATTTTTCCGCTGAAAGTTGTTGGTATTGAACGAACGCATCAATGTGGATATAAACTACCACCTCGTCTCTTACTACTTCCGCTTTCGAGAGCTCTTTGTGCCTTTTGATCTGCGCACAATGAAAACTAGGCACTTGAGTGTCTAATCTCAAATGGAAGCACCACTTGTGCTCAAGTGTTGGTTAAATTTTTTCCCTCGCTGTGTTCTGAGTACACTGCAAAGCAATTAAGTGATAAATGTTGCTACCAAAACATTTGCAAAACCATCGACCCTTCCATTTTCGTCTCACTTCAATAGTTGCCGCTTTTTTTCAAACACTTCAGTTTTGTTGTTTGAGTAAAATGCCTGAGAGGGGGAACAAAATTAAGGACAATCTCAATATTAATCGTTAATCGAAAAGTTAATCGAGTTATGGAAGTTTACAGGCAGATAAATTGTTGCGTTTTTGTTAAAATTTCAAAGAAAATTTCATCAGATGTGTGGGAGTTGAGGAACTTTGGAGCCAGAGCAAATTATTGGAAATACTTTATATGGCCACAAACATAAATTGGAATAATCTTATATATCCAATCAGTGGCGCACGCAGAATTTTGTTGGGGGGAGGAGGGTTTTGTGTAACTTTTTGAGAACTTTGAAATAGAATAAAATTTAGATGAGAGAGATAAAATACAGACTGAGATCCAAAACATGTAAATTTTCCTTACCTGACATATTTTGGTCCCGAAAGTTGAAAATAGAAAATTTAGTTAAAAGAATATAGTTTTTCTCTTTCATTTGATACTCATATCTTCATCATTCCACAACCGAAAATATTTAAAAAAATATTTGAAATGTGTACGTTCTTAAAATTTTAAAGTTCTTTAAAATCTTTGGGCCAGAAAATGAAAAACTGATTATGCCAGGTTACTATAAATTACCTCTACTTTCACCCCTTTTGTTTGTATATCAACACAAGGATGGGTCTCGGCAAAAAATTTGTTTTGTTTACACAGTGTAGTAAATGTAAAGTTGGTGTTTTCACTCAGTGCATCATAACTTTGTCAAAATAATATATAACTTTGCACAAAAAATATATATTTCATCTTAGATTTTAAAACCAAAAGAGATAATTTATTTTGTTAATAAAAAAAATTCCAAAATTTATGATTTTTGAAAATGGTAAAAAAATTTTTACAACTTTCACTGTCAGTAATTTCTCCAAATCTCATCTGGTTTGAACAATCTGGGTATCTCTGGTAAGGCTAGGGTATTATCTTCTGATCAACGGACAGTTTGTGTTAGTCGGATGATTCATTTACGAGATTTGTGCTCGTAACTAAAAAAAAGGGGTTTTCGAAAATTTTTCGAAAACGCCTCTTATAAACATTCTTCAGTTTCGTGTTCAGCGGCCCAAAGTTAGTCTAGAAAACACTTTTATTTGTTCGTGCACTTTTTGTGTGCAGTAGTCTTATTGATGATTGAATATATCGCACACGCACAACAAAAGTGACACAACTCAAAATTTTTGATTTTTCAGGAAACGCAAAAAACTGGTTTTGAGCTAAATTCAGTAGAAAATCCTTACAGATTATGATTTATGATAAGTTGCAAGCATATTTTTTAAATTTTACACTAGAAAATCTACAATTTTGAGTTGTGACTGTTTTGATGATATTTTAATTCAATAATTACGGAACTATTTCAAGTTATGCCACTTTTTCTGAATTTAATAATTATAAATGACAGTTAAAAAGTTGAAAGAAAAATTTTGAAAATACATAATTAATTTTAGAAATTAAAAATATATACAAAAATTGTCAGAATTTTGCTTAAAATTAACTTTAACAAAAATTGATTTCGTCAAAAGTGACACAATTTGAGTTAGGACTCTTTTGCATTGAGCTGCAGCATTAAACTTCTGACATGAGTTTTTGCTGATTGGTAGATATTGCGCATTGTGCATTGTGCACAGTATTAACACATAAACCCGAAAATGAAAAATTTTGAGTTGTGTCACTTTTGTTGTGCGTGTGCGATATGTGCGACGGTTATAAATACAATTTCTGTGCTAACTTAAAGATATTTCGGGGCGTTTAAACCCCAAAAACCCTCCCCTATGTGCGCCACTGTACTCAATACTGATCTATGTAAAAAGTTTCAGAACGCTTGCTGACTCCTCCATGTCTTCATGTCTTAAGTGAAATTAATATTGTACTGAATTTTAATATAAGACCAATGTTTTTTACTCAATGCACTTCAAAATAACGATTACAAAACTCATTAAAAAATTACATTAAATCCTCAAATTTTTGAGAATTTTCCTAATAACGCTAATTTTTGCTTTCTTCTTTATTGTTTCAGATCATTAAGGCAATCAACTTGACAACAGTCTTGCAATAAAATTTTGGTAAGTGCATGCAATGAGCGCCAATGTGTCATTGATGCATAGCTCAGCTGGGGGACCACGAATATCTTAGACTCTATCTGTGGCTGAAAATTCTGTTTAGGGTCAAAATTCAAACACCATTAACGCGCACTTAAATATTCAATGGTGAATTCCATGATAAGAGCGTTTGTGTTCATACATTCATCTGGAAGACATCCATTTGTTTTTTATATCTACGAGACTAATGACATGGAAGCAACACTGTGTAGTGCATGCAAATTAAACATTAATACGCAAGCAGGTAAATGAATAGCCATGACAAAACTACCCTCGCCAGCTAAACTGCGCAACATGCAACAACAAATAACGCAGCCGTTAATGAAACTCCCAAGTCTCATATGTTCTGTAGGTCCTTGCAAAACCCCCTCACACCCATGTGAGTGATGACAAATGACAAGAGTCAGTTGATGGCCAAGTTTTCCTTAATATTTTAGCTTGCACGCAAATTTCGGAAATTGAAAAATCACACAAGCACATACTACGAGTAAATGCCTAAACATTCAGCGAGCGCAACATGCAACATGAGTTGTCGCAATGGCGACACGCTCATGTTCATACTTACAGTTCGGGGCGGGCTAATGTCATTTACACAAATTTCGTCTGGGCATATGGAACATTGATTTTCCCTTTCCCAAAGCGTTTTTTTACTACTTCGAGCTTCTTGGCGCAAGGAGCGCCTTCTCCTTCTTGGCCAATGTTGCATGTGGATATTTGGCAATTTTGGCATGTGGCTGGCTTCTTATGATTTTTTAATGTTTCCCCTTTTGGAAACGTAATAGTCGCGGCGTCTGGCAAAGTGAAATATGTCGAACGGTCCGAAACATGTTGTTGGTGTGTTTGGTTGAAAGCTCTTTCTAGGAACTTGTAAAGGATTCAATTCTGGGTGTGAGTTTCAAGCGAGGTTGAGTGAAAGGCCACTACGAAAAATTATGACATTTTTGCAATTGAAATTTAAGTTTTTTTTGGACAGCATGTAGTATTGAATGATTGAAAAAAGAGGGAATATTGTTGCAAATTAAGAGAAAACCTTGTTTTCACCATGTTTAATTAAATTTAAACATAAACTCCTAAAATCTTTTAGTTATAAGTATGCAAGCACAAATGTGTCTCTAGAATTTAGTCTATGTTAACCAAGTACGTTAGTACGTTCCTGGCTCGTACAGCGCGATTTTGGAATGGTCTCCCTGCAGATATTTTCCCAGCACTTATGATCTTGATGGATTCAAGGCAAGAGTCCATAATTTCTTCACCCAACATCCTTTCTCCCAACCTATATATCCTTCCTGAACCAACGCAATGCCTAGGGGTATCCCTAGGGGTATCCCTTGCGCGTTGGCTCGTTTATAAAAAAAAATGCTTACGGGAAAGTCATAGTCTTATTTTTTTTTTGTCAAAAATTGTTTTTCTCCTTTTACAATTATCCAACTTGATCTATACAACCTGACCAAGTGGCCAAGGAATGGCTACCATAAACTTTCAGCGCAGACAATCAAACAATAAAAATCTCCTTCGCCAAGTACTTGACTGCTCCGTGTCTCTGGGATACTTTGATTCTAGCATAATTGACAGCAGTCTTTTGTCCACAGCATCGATTTTCAACCCCTATAAGATTGTGTAAAGTGTGAAGAAGCAAAAAATTGCAAAGCACCAATAAAGGAAGCCAGAAGTAAATGCAAGAACATTGTTAAATGCCGTCACCACCAGCTCGTCTGCTTTCGAAGAATCCCTTGCAAAGAGCCCCAATGCTTTTATTGACTTTGGTTTTATTTTAGCATTTTAAAATCCAGCCAAGTTGGTGAAAAGCATACAATTTGCTCGTATGGATGGAGTTTCTGTCGCTCGTGTCTGCTTTCATTTTACTGCTAAGTAGGATTACGTGTGCGAGATTTTTTTGGGCTTCCACGTGTTCATATTTGTCCACACGCACTTGAGGTCTTGAACACACTTTATGAATGTCGCACTTATTTGCCGAAGGCATGAACACGAGTACAAATAAATTCATTCTGTTTCAACTGGCAAAAAAGGAAAGTCAACAGACACAGAGAAATACAAAATTCTTATGGCAGTATTTGCACTTGAAGAAGTAAGGGGCTCATAAGAAATAAAACAAATTTCGCATTTGAATTTGATGAAGAAAGACTTGTGAGTTATTTACTTGGTGACTTGTGCCACTTTAAGGTTGTAAGTTTAGGAATCGCTGGCTACGCTCACTTTTTGTGAAACATGAGCCCCTGAAAGTATGCTGTAACATGTTTATTAAAGTTTAGTTCAATCGACAGTGAAGTTCAGTAACATGGTCGCCTAAAAATATGCAAGCATTTCTTCAATACAGTTTCGTCCCTTAAAAGTTGAACGGCGTTGAAAAATAATTTCATGGGTCTTGTGAATTGCAACAATTTTTGCAATGTAGCAATAATGAAATCTTGAAAATGGTTTATCAATCAGCCAAGATGCAAAGTATGGAAAAATTAAGGTTAGTCTGACTAGTAGTGATGTAATAAGAAAATGTTGTATACGTTTGACCTTTTAAGTGATTCGTGCTTTGAGAAATGGTCGCTGGAGACTGTTCCGCATTCGGGAAACATTTGTTCTGATTCTTAGAACTTGGTGCATGATAAACAATGCATTCATCTAGTCGAATTTCAATGAAGGCTTTACACTGACATATAAAAACTTGTAATTATTATTTAATTACTTAATTATGCTATAATGAAAGATTACATATCGGTCTGAGGGATTGTTTAAAAAACAAAATGCAATTTAAAACAAAAATTGCTATTACACAAATTGTAGGCTTATCAAGTAAAAAAGATTTAGTTGACATTTTGTTGATCATATCATTTCCAATTCCGTTGTTAGTGAACTTGTCTGCTGCCTTCTCTTTTATGGGTCAAATCTTGCCAAATCTACAGCGTCAACATCTAAATGTCAACAGACGACAAAATTTATATTTGAATCCTAAACACTAAACATAAACAACAACAACAAATGTGCTGACTACAAGCAACGCCGACAACCATAAAATGTTCACTTAAGCCGCATGAAAGACTGATAAGCCACGAGACAACCAAAACAGGCAGTCGACGAACCATTCCGATAGCAGAACACAGCACTGGACAGCTGGACAGCCAAGTAGCCAGACAGTGCGACAACGAGGCAATGGAGACGGCACTGTGCTTCCCGCTTCAAAGAAAAAAAATTTATTTACGCAAGATTTACGACTTGACTGGTTTGTGGGCAGACGCGTTGTCAGAAACTGGACAACACACAACAATTGCAACAACCACCATTACAACAACAACAAAAACAACAACAATGGTTAACGTAATCCTAATTGCAAAATTTTCTTTGCATTTGGTGAGGTGAGAAGAGGCATGAAAAACTGCAAAAAGAGTCGCTGGAAACAAGTGTGGCCCAGACTACACTTTACGCTGCTTGCGTCAACTGCTGCGCGTGTGGCAGATGATGCTGCTGGCACAATTTCAGCCAAAACGTGAAGCAGCAATACGGCAACAACGCTGATAGGCGGCAACAACATTCCTAAGTCAACAATTTGCACTTTTCACTTCGCTCCCTCGCTTCACTTGTACGCATTTTCAGGTTGCATGGCTGGTCAGAGACATAAATGGAAATGCAGGAATGCTTAATTGTCGCGAGCGAGTGCCACAGCGTCTGCTTAATGAAGTGTTGGTCATAGCTGTTTTTGTTGTTGTAATTGTTAACATTTAAATTTAGGCCGTGAGGCGACTGACAAGGCGACACACCACCCACTAGTAATTTTTTTGTTATAAATAACACGCACAATAACAACAACAACAAAAAGTGCCTAGAAATCTATTGGGAAGCAAAAATTTGGTTATTGTTTTAAACTTTCCAAAATTTTAATTACGACAAAATTATGCTGTCGACAGGGCCTAATGAGTGGCAGCGTGGGCGCGGAACACGACTTCGTTACACGCATAGATTGGCGCACTTTAGTGTGATTGTTGTTGTTGTTTTTGTTGTTGCGAATGCTAATAGTTAATGATGTGGATGTTGGCGCGTTTGAAAGTTGAAGTTTGAAGTTTTGAAAGTCAAGTTCAAACGTCAGCGATAATGTTTGAGCAATTTTACGCTCAATTATGTGGGCCCTAATGTGTTTCTGACAACATTTTGTTGTTGGAAAAATAGTTGAAAATTATTCAGACTGAACAGTGTGCTCCAAAGAATGAATTTTAATTGTTGTTTGTTTTCAGAAGGGGGCGTCGGAAACACTTAGCCGCTTGATAACGCATTAAGTTTCAATAAATTTTGAATTGTAATAAAGTTGAATTTGTTGTCAGTAACTCTTGTTGAGGAGCATATTGTGAAATAATGAAATATTTAAAAGAGTTTCACATTATTTTGTGACATGAGGTCAGCTTTGGTGAAGGCGTTCTTAGAGATCGATTGCAGAGAGTTCGCAATTAACGTTTCGAGGTTAAGGGTTTGAAAAATCATATAAAACATTGTCAGCCCGATAACTTATTGAGGATTATTCATTTTATTTTAGAACAGCAATATTCAGTTTATTGTTAAAATAAGGTAATTTGTTATATTTTATGTGGTGGCCTAAATTTTAGTCAGAATTTCGTCGCCCATATGGCCGCATCCAAATTGCGTTCATGAACCGCCAATGCTTCGGTTTCGTCAAACGGCCTCAAGATTAATTTGATACAAATTTTTTGTATTTGCGCATCTTCTCGACTATTTGCTTTTTCGCCTACGGTTCCCCTTCCCTCCGCCCCCCACCGCATTCTGTGGCCACTGTATTACATCAACCGTTCTCCATTTACCCACTGCCGCCAGTATTGTTACAGCTTTTATTGTTGTTGCTGATTTTATTGCTGTTGTTGGTGTTCATGTTTTTACGGCTGCTGTTACTTGTGTTATCAGTGTTGTTGTTGTTGCTATTGGCAATTTGTAATGCAATTGATTTACATTTTATTGCACTGTGCCCGTTGCTGCCTTTTCCATTCATCCGAAGGCTTCCTGCAGCCCCAACGGCCACCAAAGCCCAAAGGCACCAACTACAACAACAATTGCAGCAACAACAACAAATGAATGAACAAAAAATTACCACACAATGCACAATTGACATTTCAGCAGTTGCGGCGATGAGTGCAACGGTGCTCAGCTCCGTGCCCCGTAAATGTGGTTTTTGCTTTTACCTTTTCCAGTTAAATTACAAGTACTGGCTTGAAAAAAAATAAAATAAAATTGAATGTAAAATTGAAAAAAATAAAAATGCATAGCGCACAGCCAAGAGAAAAGAAGTCACTGGGGAATTGACAGCCGTCAGCGTTGCGCGCGGCGAATTACTCAATTCGCGACTCGCGCAAGTTGAGTAAGAGGAGCGCATGGCTCAAGCGGCGGGCGAGTGGGGAGGACAGCCCGGCAGCATTGGGTGGGTGTAGCGTTGCAAATAGTTTTCCGCCATATTTGTTGTGGTCGGTATTTGCGCGCTTACGTTGCTGCAACTTTGGAGCAGGAACTGATTGAACAATGGCGAAGAGCAATGCGGCGGACGGAAATCGAAGCCGGAAAGCTGGCGTTGATATTTATTAGCAAATTCTAAAATTTATGTCCACCGTAGGCAAAAGAAATTGTATTATAGCCAAAGTTGGCATGATTTTGCATTGCAAATGGAGACTTTTGTGTCGGAAAGACGTCATAACTGTATGACGGATGAACGTGAAATTCAGCAGCAAGTTGTGCACTGCAGTAGTGCAGCGAAATTGAATTGCGACAATGGCGAAGTTGATGCTTAAAGCAGTTTTTTTATTTGCAATTGACATAATCCAATTTGCAATCATTAGGCGTCGACTTTGCCAAAAACTGCCTATTAATTTTATATATTTTTAATAAAAAGTAAATTCGCAAAATATGTTTTTAGCTGCAAAATGTCTATAAAGGTCACCACGATTATGACTTATGTTAAGTGTTTAGTAATTGTAAAAATTGTGTATTAGTAGAACGGCAGCGCTATAGGAAAACTATACTGATTCCGTAAGGTCATTATTTGCTGTCAAAGCTTCGTTATTACCTTCTGAGAGGAAAATCGATGCGCGAAATGCTTTCTTTGCAAAATGTTTGTGGCATTAGAACTTGAAATCCTCTGACATTTTCATTTGTGGTCAACAAGAACTTATGGTGGTTTCTTCAGAGACTTCAATATCTTTTAAAAGTAGTAGTGTTGGACCGAATATTCGGTTTCGGTTTCGGCCCAAATGTGGTTTCGGTCATACGGCTATTTTTTGGCCGAAACTTTATACAATATTTGTTTACATTTTATTGTGTAGCAGATATATAGCGAAAGGAGGAGGAATTTAGATGCACCCAATGTAAATAAACTTTTTTTAGCATATAATATTAAATTATTTAATTTTGAATTAAGGTACGAAAGGGTGATTTTTTCATGTTTATGTTCTTAAAAAATGAATAAACTGTTTTATTAATAAGTACTTTTTTATTAATGTTATGTTTGCTTGTTCTTTATTTATTTAATGTAAAATTCGTTTGTTGAAAAAAATGCTTGATATGGTAAATTTTATTTCTACTATTTAGAATGTTTCGGTTTCGGCCGAATATAAAGATGTTTCACACTAAAAAGAAGTGAATCTAAAATTTCGATTTTGTGAAATTTTGGACATATTTTTCCAATTATGTAATAAAACCGTCACAATATGTTGTATGTTGTGCAAACTTTTAATAAAATATAAGAAAATAGCTTAAATATTGTCAAATGAATTTTACTATCTTTTCTTTAAGCCTGGGAAATGGTGAACCAGCAATTATTGGTTCAGTTTCAAGTTATATAATTTGTTTTGTATTATAATGAAATTGACTCAGGCACTGTTGGACGTACCGTCACTGCAGGGTATGAAATATTTTTAACTAATTTATACATCCATATTTCGCCCAACAGTAATATTTTGCTTGGAAAATTTGTCATAGTTGCCCAACTCGAAATGAAAATTACAACATTTGTTACAACCAAAAAAAGTGACAGGAGAAATGTCAAAGAAACTACAAAAGAGACAACTGACAAATAAAAACTTAATTTTGTCATTAAATTGTTCACTCTTGATGTACGTCATAAAGCAAAATAAAAGTCATTCTCTCACGCCTATTTAGGAGCCCAACTATTCAGATTTATTGCGGCGCCAACCTTTTGCCTCGTTTACTTTCTGTCATTTTTTCGTCGCAAAAATGTTGCGCAATCGTTTACATTTCTCATTTCTCTTTACTCTGTCATGGTTGTGATTGCTATCTTTGTGACATAATAATTCCGTCGTTTATTCTTTAAATTGCCAAAAATGATTTTTAATGAAGCTTTATTAATATGCAAATTACTTGCGTACTTAATTGTCAACATTGTTATTGTTTGGGTGACGCACATTGTTACTGTTGTTGGTATAAATTGTTGCTTTGTGTTTGGCTGTCATCACGCACAATTCTGTTCAATTTAATTCTGACTGCGTACATAATTTCATTAATTTGCAGCTGGCCCCACTTGGGGAGTGTGATTGTTGTCAGAGTTGACATTTGCTGGGTCAAACAGACCCCGCCCGATTGCGTGTCGAAATGAAATTGTGCGAAAGTGTTGTCATAAGTGGACTGTGCGAGATGCGTTTAGCATGTGTGTAGCTATCAAGTTGAGTACAAGCGGAGGAGTGGATAGGCGGCAGGCATTCGTCGTCGGGGAAGTACGACACGCAATGTCAATGCGAGAATGGTTAACACGCTGTTTGCTAAATAAACATTACATACAAAAACATTACCCATGCGCTTCGAGTGAAGAAAACGGGCTAAGGTTGCTTATTAAAAGGCCTTCATGCATAGGTGGTATTCACGATCTGTGGTAAGAGACAATATAAACAAATCTAACTTAAACAATCACAACAATCAGTAACAATCAGCTCAGCTTTTGTAGAGAAAATGTAGTTCACTATCTTTTGGTACAAAATTATGAGTTTGATCATTTTTGAATAAGACTACTGAGTCCATAATTTAAAAAAAGGGCTGAAATCTCGACATTCTTCATACTTTTAAGTAGGGTTGCCATATACGATTTATGTATGAAAACCTAAATAATGTTGGTAATATTTACAGCTAAAAATTTGTATATCACGACCCCTTAATGACGCCAAATATTGCGAATGCCACCACTCCTAACTTCCACAACCACAACAGACCTCTGAGTATCACTGAGTAGTAGCACAAAGCCACAACGGAACAAGTGACTAATGTCAAACGCCATTAAATTCGTCGCAGCAATTTTGTTGTGCAAAAGAAAAGTCTGCAAAGAAAGTTAAAAGCAAATAATTCAATAATTGCAAATACAATTTGACAACAAAAGTCCACTCGTCGTTGAGCTACGCTGCCAGAGACACCAGACAGACAATTTGTCACCCACTCAACGTAGCCGTGAGCCATAATTGACCATAAAAACATCATAAAAAAAAGAAACAGTCGAAGATTGGGTGGTGCTTGGCAAACGTTCGGCGGCTGGCAGCCACACCGATGGTCATAATGACAATCGCCGCGATCATCAGAGAAATTTCACCTCGAGACAATAACAGTAAAACTTTTGCAAAAAATACCTGTAAGATACATCGAATGGGCAGCGAAACGCATAAAAATTAAATGCACGAATGTGCAAAGCGAATTTACGATGAATAGCCGTGCAATTGTGCGTTACTGTAATTGTGGGCGTGTAGTGTGCATGTCTTCATTTGGTTGGGTTTACTCGGCTGCTCTGCGGTGCAGTTGGACAACAAAGACATTAAGCTAAACACATTCAATTGTTAATGTACATGTGTGTGTGTGTTTTTTTTAGCATTCGTTCAGAGTAGTTACATAGTTAAGCAATAGTTGGTTGGATAATGCTGGACCCGCATACTTAGTCTCTGTTGGAACTAGTTGTAGTTTCGTTCGTATCAGTGCGAACATGTAGTTGTGGTTTTTGTTGATACTTGAGGATATGACTATTTGAGGCTATGACTATTTATTTCATGTACTCTTCAAGGAGTTCCAACACGTATAAAGTTGGTAAAGTAATGCTGGACCCGCATAGTCTTCGTTGGAACCAGTTGAAGTGTTTTCGTATCAGTGAGAATATGTTTTTGTTGTTGATGGTACTTCAGTGAGAATATGACTATTTATTTCATATAGTATTCAATCCTGAAATGCAAAGGGTTCCCACGCGTATACAGTTAGTTGGGTAATGCTAGACTCGCATACCAGGTATATCAGTATGAAGTGAGCCTCAAGATACAAATGTCTCGATAGGGAATATTTGTTGTGAACGAGCCTTAATTTTGTTTTTTGTTTTGTTACTATGATATCTGTCAAGCATATTTAGTATACATCAAGTCATTGAACAAACAACATCATATTTTTTCATCGTGTTAAAAATGTCGAATTTTGTACCAGATTTGATTTGCGGAAAGCATTAATTTTTTGTTTTCATTTGAAGAAAAGTGCTGCAGAGTCGCATCGAATGCTTGTCGAGGCATATGGTGATCATGCTCTATCAAGAACAACACGCAAAAGATGGTTTCAACGGTACAGAAATAATGATTTTGATGTGAGAAATGAAGAACGGGGAAGACCACCAAAAAAGTTTGAAGACGCCGAATTGCAAACGATATTCAATAAAGATGACACTTTGAGCCAAAAGCAAATGGCAAAAATGTTAAATGTTGCACAAGCAATAATTTCTGTCCGTTTAAAAGCTATGGGAAAGATCCAACACATCACACATATATTGAATGAAATGCGGTTGGAAAACCGAAAAAACACTTGTGAAATTTTGCTTCAAAGACACGAAAAAATATCAATTTTGCATCGAATTGTTACTGGCGATGAAAAATGGATCTATTTTAAGAATCCTAAACGGAAAAATCATGGACTAATCCGGGACAACTTTCAACAGCGACTGCAAAACCAGATCGATTCGGCAAGAAGACAATGCTGTGTGTTTGGTGGGACCAGAGTGGCGTGGTGTATTACGAGATGTTAAAACCTGGCGAAACCGTTAATGCTGATCGCTACCGACAACAAATAATCAATTTGAACCATGCATTGATCGAAAAACAACCAGTATGAACCAGAAGACACGGCAAGGTAATTTTGCTCCATGACAATGCACCTGCACACAAAGCAAGACTGGTTTAGGATACTTAAAGTACTTGGCTGGGAGCTGCTACCCCACCCGCCGTATTCACCAGACTTGGCTCCTTCCGACTACCATTTGTTTTCATAGATGGGACACGCATTGGCTGAGCAGCACTTCGATTCCTACGAGGAAGTCGAAAATTGGGTGTCTGATTGGTTTGCTTCAAAAGACAAGCAATTCTATTAGCGCGGTGTCCACAAACTGCCTGAAAGATGGACAAAATGTGTGACTAACAATGGCCAATACTTTGAATAAAATGTTTTTTACTTTCCCATTAAAAATGAGTGTTTTATTTTCGCAAAAAAGGGCTCACTTCATACTGATATATCTGGTAGTCCCCGTTGGAACTAGATGAAAATTCGTGTGTATAAGGAGGTATAATGCTCAGCTTATCATGAGTCTTCCCACTCTCATCAGCCTATATCAGTGACTTGTGAGTAACTAAATATTTCCAGTTAATTGATATCCATTTCTAGAAGAACCAGTACGTGTTTTTTGAAACAGCGAAACATGTTTAATCCAGGGCCAAATTTTGATTATTAAAAAATGTCTTCCCAATACTAAAAAGTCGTAAAGAAGAATCTTTTGTTATCTCTTGAGGCTCAACTTGGGTGAAGACTTGTAATTTCATGGGGACTTCGTAACAATAGAGCTTCTTTGGATATAATGACTAAGCGATTAGATCATTCCTACTAAAAAGAAGTGCTGAAGAATAATCAAAGACTGTACTTTCTTCTTTTTTCGCCTTCACTTGGGTACCTTGGCACAAAAGATTCGTCCATCAAGTTAGCTCGCTCGGCAGCTAAAGAATCAACGCAGTTTATTGAACCTTCTTATTTATAATACACATAATTTTTTCTATCAGCATTCGCTAACAAGGTCCAGATTGCAATAGTTTCAATTCTGCTATGAACTGGAGTTCAACACTTTGTTTTGATCTCTTACTTAATTATTTTTCATTGTTTATTGGATCATAGTTAGCAACAGTCACAGGTCTTTCCGCCATAGAGTGTAAAGTTTAGTTTCGTTTGCAGTATTTAATGCTTCAAAACAGATATTAATAAACCGTTAAATTATGAAGTGGTTATGAACATATGCTTTTAAATAGATTTAGGCATTTTTTGTTCAAACATCTGTTTATATATACAAAATTTAAATGGTCAAACTTAAACCAAATTTCAATATTATGTATAAAAACAAACAAATGCTTTAATTGAAATTAAATTTGAAACTGTGCATTCGAAACTGACCCAAAGCGGTTTTAGTTCGGCCTTCAACATTTAAAGTTATCTACCATTAGATACCATTTTCAGTTGCAGTGAAGCAGGTTAGGTTAGGTAGGTAGGTACCTTACGTGTACCTTATACAAACTCACATGTAAATCATATCTTCTTAGTTACAATAACAGTTTGTGCTATTGAAAATTTTTACACAAAACGGCTAGAATTCCATAGATTATCGAAAAAGAAGTTGAGTTCAGAAGAAAATATTTTAGAGAGTACAGACCACGTGCAAAGAAAGGGGAGTTGACAGGATTTTAATTGGATTTCATTTGAAGCCGTCTTTTGTATCAGCCACTTTTTGTATTTGGTGCGGTGGCGGCAGGGGGTTAGGGTTTCAAAACAAACCACTGGCTGAGGTAGTACATACTTAATTCTCAATTTTCAATATCGAAACCCATCTCTTCGTTTCTCCCTCAGCTAACTTACAATACAGTAATTTTTTCTTCTTCCAACCATATTTTTTTGCAATTATTTCATGTATGCATTCAACCCGAAAGTTCAGCTTCCTTTCAAAAGTAAATCGGGAATCCACTAACTGCATGTGATAGCGTCATTCATCTTCCACCCGCAAACACTCACCAGCTCATCAGTTAACCAGCAGCTGATCCATTTCGCATTTTATTGGTGAAACTATCACCAATGCAGTGCCACCAATTTCAGTTTCACCACTAAAATATACAAAATGTTTTTACCTGAGAGAAGAAGTCACCGGCAACAATAGTTTGTTAGCTTGACCAATGAATCGGTGCAGAAAATCGCTAACAAATTTCTTTCGACTGTCTGACTCACCTTTTGTTGGGCTGGAAATGCATTTTTGCATAAGTCTACCCAATGCCGCACTGAACTCGGTGCTGAATTTTGAGTTTCTGTCTTCACGTGGAAGGAGGCCGCGGCACGCTGCCCAGTTCAGCCGTCAAGGAATTGTAATAAAGTAGACAAAATATTTGGTTGAGCTTTCATTTTGTGTTATGCATTCATTTTATTCATTCTTGGCCGCCGATTAAGGGACCGTTTTGTTGTTTTTCGCCTCACACCAACAACAACAACTGAATAGCCATCATTATCACCAAACACATTGACAAAAGCTAATGCGAGAAAAAATAATAATAATAACAACAACAATAACAAAAAAAAAAATCAACTATGCAACACTGCGGTGACTGCAAAAGCGAAAAAATGTTAATATTACCGAAACTTGTGCGGCGTCTTTGTCAGCGGCTGCGGGCTTCTATTGTTTTTTGCTAATGCCGCCAACCTTAGAGTCACATTTACAGCATCGCATCGACAACAAGAGTTCGCCGTCAGCATCATCGATGATGTTGTCAGCAGCATCGTTGCCAGCATCTCCCTCACCTTTTTGACCGTTTGGCGTCCATCAGCGATGCGCTGCCCTTTTCTCCACAGTTTCTACTTATTCACTGCTGGCATTGATGTTGTGGCTATTGTTGTTGTTGCTATTATTGTTTTATCATTTGTTTCAAGTCGCATTTAATTTATTATCTAATTCGCTTTAATGTTTCTATTGTCATTTAAATTTTTGCCAAATTGTTTTTTTTCCTACGCATCCGATTGTCTCGTCTATGGCTGAAGCCCATTGTTGTTGTTATTGTTGTATTTATGTTTTTGTTTAAGAGATTAAAATAGTTTCCCTAATTTATGGGAATTTCTTTTCATCTGCTTTCAGCGGCCATTCGCCCGTTTTGGCCATTTCGTTACGCGTGTTCGATGCGTTCATGCAAAGTAGAAAAGCTGAAATCGAAAGTGAATTTTCGACTTTTGATTAATTAGTTTTCTATTGTTATTTATACAATAAGAAATGGCACACAAGTTGCCAACAGAATTCGGTTTTCGTTTGCTATTTTAATATTACGTAAAATCAAAAACAGCGAAAATGCTAGCGCTACTTTGTGGTTCAATGGACTTTTGGATTGCTTGTTGGATTATTTCTGATCGAAAGTGTGAACAAGCGGCGGCCGTCTATTGCTGAATGTCGAGGGATGGGCACCAAATTTATGTAAACAATTTTAAGATTTTTCGCAAATTGATTTTTAATAGGATTATAGATTAAGTCATATTTTTTTCAGCGAAGATGCGAATTTTAATATCTCTACAGTTGTTTTCTTTTAAAGTCTACTAAAGTTAGTAAATTGAAGCAGAAACGGTTAGGCATACCGATTTCATTCTACTAAATACTAAATTTTTAATCGTTGATTACATCAAATGTTGAGTCGCAAGACAACCATTACAATTGGCAACACTTGGGATTCGAATCGTTGTATGCTCTAGAATTTTTTAAAATAACGATGTGACTAGCCACCGTAGCGCAGCTGGTTAGCGCGTTGGGCCGCGAGTCGAATGCGACGCTCGAACCCAGGTTCAAGACCCCGTTGTTGCTAACACCGAAAATAAAAGAAAAACAACAATTTTTCTTTCGGCGGCTGTCCTCTCAGCAGGAAATGGCAAACCTCTGAGAGTAAAATTGCCTATGAAAAACTCCCAACTCGCCGTTCGAAAGCGGCATAAAACTGTAGTTCCCTTCCAACCTTGAAAAAAATTCACACAGCTAGGCCTTAGTCTCGTAATTGGGCTGTCGTGCCAGTCAAGAAGAAGAAGATGTGACAAGTCAGATTCTAAATCTCTGGTTTCCAGCGTTCATGCCTCGAAGATAAGTCAATTTCCAGACTTTTGCCATTTAATCAAGTTTTAGTACCCGACGTGGTGTTGTACAGTTTTCCAAAAGAAAATCAGCTTCGCGCTTCAAATTACATTTCCACTTGCATTACGATTGTTCCAATTAATTTTGTCATCAATTGGAGCAAAAGAAGATAAATAGCTCCGACTTAGTTAGTTCCCGCAGCAGTCAAACTTCATCAGCTCCGTCATTACATTCATTCATTCATTTATCTCCCTTGAAATGAAATTTCTCCCACGAAGAAAAGAACTTTCTTCACCTATTTCACAAATCAAAATATTTAATGGAGCTTTCAAAATTGAATAATGACCACTGCACTTCTTCTGGCTTTCTATCACGAAATTCTGAACATGCCCATGTTTTCCTATTGCTGGCCGCATTAATTGCTGTGACACCAAAAAAGCCAAAACTACGCACAAAGCAGCGAAACGCAACAGTAAAGTGCCGATGTCGTCGGTGATGGAAATGTTGAGTGCATGCGCTGCGTCTGTGCATACTTGTGCGGGGCCCTCAGGGGCACAGCAAACGCTTTCACCGCGCCGACTCTGCGGCGTACGCACCAAAACCACCGCTTGATGAATCGCTGCAATGCACGCCGACACTTGGCTCGGCTCAGCGCTGCACTGGCGGCATAGCGCACAGCCTATCGCACATCAGCAGAGCGACAATTGGCCAAACCGACGAACGTGCTGACAGACGGCCACTTCGTTGTGCCAGACACGCCAGCGACGTCAGCCAAATGCCAAAAAATGTCAACGGTTTGTCAAACAGTTTTGCTGGTGTTGAATTTGTAGTTAGTAAGTAGTGTTGTTGTTTTGGTTGTTGTTATTGTGACGGCACATAGGAACCGCTCCCAGCCTTGACCTAGCGTACTACATTTTCTCGAAAAGTTTTCTTTGCACCCGCACACGTTTGTGCGCCTACAAGTGTGAGCCGCTTTGCTGAACGCTGATGGGAACGAGAAATGTGCGTGTGCGCGTGTTTTCGTGTGTTCGTGTAGCTTTTTGGAGTTTGATTCGTTGTCAGTATTTTAGTTAATGAAAGTTACTTTTCCATGGAATATTTTGTTTACAATTTTTTGTTTTTATTGCAAGTAACTCATACGGAAATGGAATTTTGATGTTGATGATTAATCTTGCGTTTTGATTAATCTTGCGTCTCGTCAGATTAGTTTCAATAAATTTCAATGATCCAAATAACGGCAAATAAATATGATTAAATAAATGATCAACTGATTAATTAATGCTTTACGGGACTAAGTTATGTTCCTCAGCCTTACATTTCTAAAAAATCTGTTATTTCAATGATTTAATATCAAATAAGTTTGAGATAAAACTGAGGCATTAAAATCTACGTGACTTACCATGAGATTAGCTTAGGTTTCCCAAATATGTTACTAGGCTTACCTGGTTTTAGGTTACTAGGCTGTAGGTTACTACACATGTTGCTCCATCTTTAACCAACCTACCTTTTTTTAACCCTTATTCCCCGAATGAGCCTCACAGTCTCACTAAAGATTTCAAACGGTGATAAATCCAAACGATTTTTGATTCCATTATTTTATGTTATCCTCTAATGGAATGTTAGAATTATATTGCATTTATAAATTTAACGTTTTAGACAGTTTTTGTACTTTTTAAACAAATGTTTTCAGTTGACAGTCTCACTTCTGGGTTAACGTAACTTTTAAAATTCTGGGAATTAGGGTTAATGTTATATTCCATTAGATTATGAAGAGCAATTCATCACATCTATCAGTGATCTATTTTGTTCTTCCATAAATTATTTAAAAGTCCCAGCATGTACATTTTACTCTCGCTTCTCTGAGAAATCTTGTCACCACTTTCAATCTCAATTTTGAGTCAAAACATTTGACCAACTGCAAAGTGACTCAGTTTCGTTGAGCTTAAAATTTTCCATTCATCTTTTTACTTTTTGAAATAAAAACTATCAATCGCTGTGGAACATAGTGCACCGTGGATTCAAAGTCCAAATCAAATCAAAATAATCAATGTCCAAATACTGACAGCTTATAGCTTTGACGAGTCAATAGACAGCGCTGACGTGTTAAAATTGTGCGTGAATAACCAAACCTCTCGATATTTCTTTGTTCACAACAAGTTTGTTTCTCTGCAACCACAACTTGATGATTTTTTTTCTGTACAACATTTAATTGATTGGAGGGAACTGGAGGGAGAGCTGGAATGTTAAGATCACAAAGATCGGCCGCGTTGAAAACAGATCGAGAAAACATTTTCAGCAAAGGATTTCGTTACCAAACTAAATTTCCACATTTGGGCCCATAGAAGTATTCAGAGTTCTCAGAACGTTTGGACCAACTTTTCGATTATTGATTGCGCTGAAGCGTAAGTCCTTTTTTTGGCTTGAATTGGGTCTAGACGACATGAATGAAAGAATTTATGAGAAAAATAATAACAAATTTGATCAGGTTTCAAATTAATATGGAACTGCCTAGAGTTGGGCTTAGTTTTGAACCAACAATCTATTGGCTGAGGTTCTAAAACATCATCTATTTATTAATTTATCAATTACACTGTACAACACATTGTTTTTTGGAATATTGGTTGCCCTTTCATCTGCTATTCCACGTGCAAGTTTCGTAGTATATTTTAGTACCAATTTTGATTAAGTACGAAATAAACACTCAAACACATTTTCAGTTTTGGCTTAATTCTGTCGTTCAAGTTAATTACTGAGCTTTGATGTATTTAGAGACCTATAGTAGAATTTTATGGCGAATATTTTCGTGGTACATTTTGTCCTTAAAAAGTCCTGTTTTGCAGGACATTTTTGGCATTTTAGAAAAAAGTGTAAAATTGACCCATACAAATAGTAGCTACAGGGTTAAAATGCTCCACAAAAATGTTTGTCGTAGTATTTTACATCAAATTGCTGAACACATCATAGACTTAAAATGTGAGGTTACATGGTTTTCGTATGCCGATTCACCATAAGAATGGAGAAACCTTTGGACCAAAAAAAAATGCAGACGTAAACTTTCAAAACGCCAATACACGTATATATTTTTTTGGCCCCCTCTACCAGAATCCGTTGTCAGAACCTTGTTATTAAAATAAAAATTGATTTTGTTGTGCAGTGTTATTTCTTTAAAGCATTTTGAATGTAAATAACTTCACATTCATTTACATAGACTCATCGGCGCAACATTTATTCATTCCATATTCTACTGTTTGTTCTGCATAAATTCAACACGTTTAATTAGGTGTTGCACCAACCATAAATACTGTCGACAACATTGAGAAATTCCAGAGCATTCAGACTTTCATTTTTCCCTCGAAAATGTCGCATTAAGAAAGTGAAACTTAGACCCAGAAACAGTACTGAAATGCGCACGGAACCAAAATTCTATGACCAAATCGGCCTGGCACGTCATACAACCACGCAGCCACATCGGTGAACCACACGGTGCGTGCGTTCACCTGTTGCAGTCAAAACTGTGTGGGCCTGCTGGCAATAACAATTTGCAGCGACAATTTCAATGTTTTGTTGCGCCTTAAGTGATTTTGAATAAAAAGTGAAAATCGGCAATGAGTCAACAAAATGGATACAATAAACAAATCAACCATAATACCCTCATCCGGCAAATCCCTTAATTAACGATTCCGCTCAGCAAATGTTGGTTGCTCGGTTGGTGGGTTTGGTGCGGAACGATTTGCCTTGCATTGGCCGATGGTCGATTGTTGCGATCGATTAACTGCGCCGCAGTTTCACCCGCTGCCAATTCTTGTTCACGTTTAGACGATATGTTGTTGTTGTTGTTCAGCGCTCTCTTCTTTTATTTATTGGCGCGCTGGCTGACTGCATATGTGTGCGTACGAGTGTGAATGTGTGTGCGTACGAGTGTGAATGTGTGTGTGTGAGTGCGTTTGCGCCTCCTTTTACTAATTTTGCATTTCGACTGGTGTCTGCGTAGCGTTTCAAATGCAAAAGAAAGTTTTCATTACACAAACAACAACGAAAATATTGAAAAACAAAGCCAAACCAAAACATTTCATTCAAATTGAGTTGAATGACTGAGAAAGCAGTGCGACTGTTGCACTCCTACAGCGCGCCCCTGCAGCGCACAAATGACAGATATTTTGCCCCCATCCCCCTCCGACCTGCAATCTCAGTGCGCCTATTTAATTGAAATGCATTGCATGTTTTACTTACTTAGAAATGAATCAGGGAAATGAGTTTCCGCCTACCCCTTCCCCGCCCTTTACTCACTTTTCCCTTCATTGAACTAAACATCTGAAGAGTTTCTTCTGCTCTCGCCAGCTTTCATTTGGCAAATGTTTGTTGCTGTTGTTCATACTTAAGCATTTGTCTATCTCTGATTGTTATTGCTTTAATTTACAACTTTTGCTGTTGTTGCTGTTGTTGCTCTGTGGTGGCCTGCATTGCCCACAGTAGGCCGCATGCTCGACCGCAGCGGCAACGCCGTAATGTCTTTTATGTTATTTGCATTTGCATTTTCATTTGTATTTGTTGTTGTTGTTGTTGTTTATGATGAATACTTCAACCATGCTGTGTGCACTTTTGATTGTGTCTGTCCACCTGTCTATGCCTATGACCGATTGATTGCGCGGACAAACCCACATTTTGTATGCCAATAAATATTTCGGTTGTTGTTGTTTTTATTTTGTTTTAAAAACATATCTGTCATCAAGCTATAGTAAATAATAGTGTCAGTCTGGTTGAATGTTTGTTTCGTTTTGCAGCAAACGTACTGAAACTCTCTCACGCAAGTACTACGTTTAATTGTTGTTGTTGTGTACATGTTTTTGTGGAATTTAATTATTTTGATAATAATCATGGGTTTTTTAAGCATTGACCACAGTTATTTATAAAAAAAATTTTGTGCAATGCAGATTTGGGTCGCAATGTTGCTGTAGATACAAAAGAAAGTGAAGTTAGGAAAAAAGGTGGAAGAAAAAATTCTCAAAAGTATTTATACAATCACAATTTTAAACGATTTTGCTAAGCAAAATTTGTCCAAATATATTTTAAACCGAAGCTTAATGCATGATGCATGTTGCTTCGATGAGATCAGGAGACATTCTTGAAATGTTCTTCACACAAGTGATGGATACATTTTTTTAGTTGAAAGAATCACCCAATCAACCTAAACTTTCACGTTCCAACAAATTATGATTCAGTTGGGTTTTAATTTATTTTACATCAATTTCACTTATGAAAGAAATGTCCTATTTTCTTAATTGTCCTGGTGGCCAAAAAACCCTGAAGTTGACTGTGGTTGAAAATGACACAGTGCAACAAATTCCAAAAAATTTCGAGGGACAAAGTCAAACATGTCTCCTTCGATAGAGGGCCTCAGTAGATAAAAAAGTACCAAGGGATTTTTTTCGGGATGTTCGATTTTTTTTTATGCAGTTTAAAGATGGCGGCTTAGTGCCCCTTACTGAAATTTTTAAAGTATGTCTCGAATGAGACATGTTTGACATTGTCCCTTTTTTTAGTGTTCAACTGTGTTATTGATTTACAGTCCAAACTAAAAGTCGGAATGCTTGCATTGTCAAATTTCCTCTGTGTTGACTCAAACTATTTAAGTATTTACAATTTAACGCGTAATTGGCCGTCTTCATTGTCCAAACTTCTTCAATCTGCCGCCTGATTTATAGACAGAAATCACTTAATAACTAATGTTGCATAATCGATTCGTTGATTGTGATTCAATAGTTTGACGGTAACGCCTCCGCCACAACAATAAACCATTACAAAAATTTACATTTTAAATGGTGACAAATCTCAGCCAATCGCCGATCAAAACATTTTTGACGTAATCTTTTCATTTCCCTCTCTGTTGTCGATTACTTTCAGCACGTTTCTTTCACCTTTCGATAGTCAACTCAAATTCTTTTCTTTCTTTTATTTACAGTTTCGCTCTTCTGAAGACAAAACAACGCCGTTAACCCTCAGCAAAGTCCCACAAGTAAACAAACCAAAAACTAAAATAGTAGACGGAACACTTTTGTTTCGAGTGTGAGTTCAGCGACTCACAACAAAAGAATCCGAGCAGCATAGATGGAGCTGAAATAGAAACAACACAAGTAGCCGATCGAACACAAACAGGTGGGTGCTAATCTGCTATTTATATCGGTTTTTGTATCGCATTGAACAAAACAGCCATAAGTCTGATTAATTGATGGTCGTACAAGGCGGCCAGAATCATGTTATATGGGCTTATAGAAAAAGAATTTAAATATAATTTTCTGATAATTGATTGAAAACGTTTGGGGTGTTTGCGGATTTTTTTATTTGATGGAACAAATTTCAAGTGTGGCGTTTGAGTGTTGTTGAATAATTTTGAATGAACGTTTTGTTTTTAAGATTTTTTTATGAAGAATACAATAAACTTTAAATGGAAGGCTTTATGATCTGTGATTAATGGCTGCAGTAATGGCTAATAAAGATTTAATATCTAATGTTTGGTAATTTTTGAATGCCAATGTTCGTGTTTTGTATGCAGTTTTGAATTATAATTTTAGTACAATGGGATTTATCACCTGCATAAATCAGTCAAGTTATAAATATAGCAATCAAAATGTTGTTTTTATTTAGAAAAATTTACTAACTAGCGGGGCTTCTAGTACGGAAGCTGATGCGTAGAGGTACAGAGATTTATCATGGAAAATTCTGCTGTTTGTGTATAACTTCAAGGAATATTTAGGTTAGTAAAGTAGCAGAAAAACTTATGGTCGGAAGTTGAAATGAGAGGAAATAAACGATAAAAGCTTTAACACTGAAGATGGTAGATATAAGCAGATATGATTTTGAAGTACAGGCAAACTTTAACGAACCGTCAACAGCTATTTTTGCATTCCTTGATCTTTGGCGCCTTGTTATCTACCGGCGTTTTGGCTCTTTACAAAATTTTGTTATTTTACAAAAAATCTTCCCTTCAATTAACCAAAACTAGGTCAAGAAATTTCTTGGAAAACTACCAAATTCAACTCGAAATCGCCTTCTCAACTGAATAACTGATCTTTAATTTTGAAATGGTGCGCACGAATTTGTTGGCAATTATAAAAACATTATTTCTTTCAAAGAAAACTACAATTCAAAAGCATTTTCAAATGCAAGCAACGTATGCAACAGCAGCTACAACAACAACAACAATAACAATCGCTCGTGTTCCGCCGAAAAGAGCAACTAATTAGATCAGAAGATATGCCAAACGGGAGATTTCTCGAATTTGGGTGTGTGCGACGGCACGTCTGACGCCCCGCGCCGACAACTCAAACAAGCAACAGCAGACTAATTGCAACCATTGAAGCAGCAACACGGCCAATGCAAAACATCTGCTGATTGCTGATCGGCTGTGATTATACGATTGGTGTTGTTGCTGCGCCGACACTTTCGTTTTTTTGCCGCCGCTCGCTTAGGCGAATTTTTCGTGCTGGTAGGAAAATGAATGAAATTCTTTCTTGCGCACCCAAAACGATTTTCGTGCGACCCAAAAAACTTCAAACATAAATGCTGCAATTGCATGCTGCCGATGACGGAGGCGGGAGCTGCGCAGCAATCACCACAACAACAACAACAATTGCACTTATCAGCGGCTGTAAATCGTGTACAACAATATTGTTGAGTGTTGAACAATGAGTGCTGAGTGCTGAGTGATTGTGGTTTCTGTGTTTGTCGAGCTGCCACCACTTGACGTGGTGCTTTGCTTTGCTGTGGCTGTGATGTTGTTATTGCTGTTGTAACGCTTTTCTTCACCACGCTTTTTATTGTTATTTGTCTTATGGCCAAACTCCATAAAGCGCGTTTCAGGCGTTCGGGGTTTGTCGTGTTATGCCGTTTCTCCCGTTATTCGCGTTGCAAATGGTCAAACTCCATAAAGCGCGTTTCACGCGTCAGCTTGTTCTTCTTACCTCAGCTGATGCTAATTTTTAATTGGCAAACTGCTGATTGATTTCGTTGTGAATTGTGAAAAACAACGAAATGAATTTACTATACGACGTTATAGACTTTATAGAATTTACTGATTTCATTTTAAACACAATAAATGCATATCGAACATTGCAAAAAATAAAAAAAAGATTTAGTTGAATTCAATTTGTAGCAATTTATTTCACAGGGATGAGCAAAATTCGATCGACAACGAATGAACTATCGAATTTCCAATACAGCGAAGACTAAGTTTCGTCTGTCAAAGAATTATTCTAATGTTTAGGAATTTCTCCACATTTTATGTTAAAATATTGAATTTCAAATGTTTCGTAAATGTATTTAATAGCTTTTGTGTAAAATAAATGCATCCGACTTTTGCGATAACACAAGTTTGTTATCGGCATTACCATTTAACCACATAATGTATGACATCTTTAGGAGCTCTGTCAGCTGTTTGACGTCGTTTAGCGAGAAACGCGAGAGAAAGTTGAAAATAGTTCAACTTTTGCCGCGTTTCGGGCGTAGTCATGGAGTTTGCTTCATACAAATACACTGATTCAACTTTTTCTCGAAACACGAGAAACGCCAAAAACCACGATACGCCTGAAACGCGCTTTATGGAGTTTGGCCATTAGGGATTGGTTGCTCTGATTGGTTGTTTTTCGATCGAAAGGAAAATAGACTCAAGTTGGCTTTTATTAGCTGCTGAGCTCGCTTCAAAGAAATTACGCAGACTAACATTGCTCCGTGTGGCAACGTCACTCAATCACGTTTTTTAACGCAATGCCGGCGTTGCGGTGATCGCGAACGCGCAAACCATCGAAAAAAAATATTAATTGCCATCTGCAGCGAAATGTGCAAACGCTGGTTTTTATGACTTAATAAAATGGCCACGAAGTACAAGTGTCCACTGGGCGCAACACGCAACAACGCTTGTCGCTTGCATTGGTATCTTCTGCACTTGCATGTTTACAACTCGGCCCAACAGCAACAACAACAACAATAAAATGATATAATTGCAATTGTTATTGATTTCGCTGTGTCAAAGCGTGCCGCCGCAAGCTGGCGCACGCATAAAAATCTCCATAAATTTCACCATAAAACTTTACTCAACGCTTTGCAAGTGCAAATTTAAATCAAAGCATTCTTTCCACATGGTTGATAGAGCCCTTTATGACTACACTAGAGGCAAAATATCAGTAATCTTGTCATCTATCTTTTCATATTAAATATCTTCGTTTGGTGCGGCTCGTTTTGTTAGGCGATCTCAAGTAAATGTTGTCTTTGAGTTTTTTTCTAACATTTTGTACTGGTGTGCTTGCTTTTTTAAACACATTAGAATACTTTAAACGATATTGTTCACCACAGAAATTAATAGTCCATGTCTACATGCTATCAGCAGTGTCAATGACAATGTTAACGACCGCCTAATAAAATCCTTTTGCACTCCCTGATTTCCACTTCTGGCCTTCTTTCCTCTTTCAAACTCCCCACGAAATACATTTCGCAGAGGTGGGCCATCTCTGCAGCTGGTGCATCCTATTTGTCCCCTATGAAAACTGTTTCAAGGCGAACTAAGCCTGTCGTCTTCGTCCTATTCGTTGCACTAATCTTTAATGTGCACTTTTATGCGTTGCCCTAACGTCTTTGCGCAAATTGGCCGCAGTTGTTTAGTAGTTTTTCTGGGAAACTGCTCAGCTGTACTCAAGTTCTTCACTTCAAGTTATCTTTTATGGCGCCCTGACAGATCTCTAATTTATGACATAAGCTTGAACAAATGCGCAAGTTGCACCCTGAGAAGTTTATATTTCTGCCAAACGTTTTATTGCCAGTTCACTTGTATTAATTCTGCCGCTTGGATTTCTTTACAAGTTCGTCCTTATGGCACGCCTGGTCAGCTCTGGCCACACTAATGGATCTAGTCATTAAGAGCAACGTTAACAAATCTGAGTGTAATCAGTGAGCACGAGATAAAATTTATTTGCTGAAATGGAAAATTTACTGCACCTCCAAAGAAACCGAGGAGAGTTTTAATTGTTTGGTACTTTTGGCTGGCTGACAGGTTGATAAGGATGCAATTTACGATAGATACTTAAGTGAAAATCTGAGAATGATTTTCGGTTTTAAAATTGGCAAATTGATTCTTGTTCATTCGATTGAAAATCAATGTTTGGTGGTTCAAATTAAATTTAATGGAAACAAATTAAGGTTAGTTTGAGACTTTCAAGGTTTTATTAATGGGATAGAAAAAACAACAACTAAGATTATTGAAAAAGGTGCCTTAAATAATTGTTAAGCCAAATGGACCAAAATTCTTTTTATTTCAAATTTTTTAAAAACATTTTTTGAGCAATTTTATATGAAGCGAAATTTACCGACTTGAACCTAAAGCTTATCTTAGAAGCAGTTTAATGAATTTCTTGGGCAAAAATATTTCATTCATTTCAATAATTTAATACTAGAAATACGAGGCCCAACATGCTGCCAACATAAGAACAGTGAAATGTTTCAATCAATATTAATTAAAATTCATAATACTGTTACGAAAATGACTTCTCTAAGTTCGATTTTGATTGTGCTTGAAAAATAAAACCACTTCAACTATTTAGCGCAAACGCAGTCAAAAACCAACAATCACTTTATTTACAGATTTACACTTTTCTTGTATCTACACTTGTTACTACTTTGCTTATTCAACTAAGACTTCACCCTTTGCGCTGCACACTGCTGCTGTTTGTACTTGTTTTCTTATCGCGTCGATGTTTCTTGCACATTCTAGTTGTACTCTCTATCTCGATTGTTCTAGCACAGCTCATCACCTTCGCGAACCATCCTCGCCATATCGGAATTATAGCAAGTTTGCCGTACTCCAAAGTGCACGCCTAAAAGTATGCTTCGAAAGGCATTCATACATAGCACAGCACAGAGTGCCTCATCGTTACAATACACACTGTACACATAAGTCAAAAGGTTGTGTGTTCGAACCGACCTCAAAAAGAAGTCAGTCGCTTTTACAGATCTGTTCTGATATAAAGTAACTAATACTTTATCAGATATAAATATGTAAATATAGATATATATAGATAGATACATTTTTCGCTGTCGTATTGGCACCAAAATGAAGCCGAAAAAGTTCAGACCCGTTCAAACGCAAAACAAAAGAACATTCAACAAAAATTGTGGCAAAAAATTGATATTTAAACCAACGAACTTACCAAAGCCAGATTACTTAAACGCTTCACTGGCGTCAAGATGCAGCCGCTGCAGGTTTTCCTCATTTTGTGAGCAGCGTTTGTGTGCCGCTACAAGCGGTCTCATGGAATTTTAAGGTGCGTCTGTGCTAAAGTTTGCCAAGTTTGGCGCTCAAGTCTTTTGTTTGACTCATTTTGGTGCATTTATTTAGTGGTCGAAGTACACAAACTGCCACTTTGGGTAGCATAATTTGAGAAAGTAAGCGTAAATTTCAGTTTAACATAAGCAAAAACCTTTTTCTACAGTTCTGCAAACGTTTAGTTGGTCAAGAAAAAAGCTCAAAATTTTTGCACACTCACCCGAAAATTCCACTTGACACCAAAATTACAGCTACTGGAAGAAGGGAAAACGGGCAACGGTGCGATATGACAGCAACAGCAGCAAAACGACAGCTAATAAACAATAATAACAATGATAAAAAAGCAACGACAACAACGGCAATCGCGCTGACGGCAAACAGTGAGTTGGCGCAAATCTGTAACAGTCACAGCGGGCAGCAGATTTTAATCAATCGCTACCACAGTCACTGCAGCAACAATAGCAAAAACAACAGCAACAGTAGCAGTAGCACTCAGAAACATTGACGCCATGTAAGGTGGGTCGAAAAGGCATTGACAGGCACTTACAGGCACTTTTGGTGTTTACTATAATAAAGTTTTTTTGTGTGGCCATTTTGTTGTTTGCCGAAGAATGCAATGTTTTCTTTGATATCTAAAGGCACCTTTGGTTGTTTGGAAAAAATACGAAATGACCTCAAAAGTTAATTTGGTTAATTTAAGTGAACATTGTCTGTGCATTCCCTGCGCTGCCCTCACAACAAACATTGCACGTAGGTATAGATGTCTGTCCTACGCGGCAGATTTAAAACCACTGTAGGTGAACAATAATAGAGCTGTGGCCAGTGCAAACAAACGGTTGCCCGTATTTGTAATTTAGTATAAATAATATCGAGAATGGAGGCGCAACATTTACAGTTGCCAAACATTGCAATGACCTTTGTGGAGATTGAAATGTAAACACTATTTCAATTTTTTTACAGACCTTCACAGCACACAAAGTTGATATACCAACTGCTGTACGATCTGTGTTCAGTTAGAAAAGATCGAATGAAAAGGAAAAGTAGCCTGTCTATGAAATTTCATGCGTGCATGAGTAAAAAAGTGAAACTTTTTACACAAAAAGTCGACTAATGCTAGCAATTTCACTACTAAAAAATCTGCACATTGGCGCAGCAACAACAAAAACCATTCTTCCGCAGCTCTTTAACGCATGCTTAAGTATGCAACTCATGTTACGGCCACATCAGACAAGATCTAAAGCTGCTGTTTCTGCACCAAAGTGGCATTTAAAGTGAAATTCCACCACGGCGAGACGTCGGCAGCACCGGCAGCCGGCATCTGCTGCCGCAGCAGCAGCAGCACACGCTCACATATCGCTGTTTTACTTGGCGTTTGCCACAAATTTCATACATACATATATTTCACACTTTTTTGCTTCACTCGATTTTTTTAGTTTCGCAAAGGTTCACTTGTAGTTTGTGTTTATTTTGTGTTTGGTTTTTTCGAAGGCAAACAAAGTGTTTGTGTAAAGAAGTCAAATTAATTCCCTTTTTTGTGCAAATTTCATTTTTTATTTCTTGAGTTGCTGTCAAGGTTCAAAGCGTGACTGCTGCCACCTGAATATGGCACTGAAAATATTCGAGAGGATTTTGCTATCGACAGTAGTAGATATGTTTAAGTATTAGCTATGTGTACTTAATTATTTTACTATTTACGACTTTTAATGGCAATTGCAAGATTTTATAAAATTGAAAAATTTGTATTTAAAATCGATAGAATAAATGGTTTGAAAACAAACTCTACTTTGAATACTTTGTTGTTTGTTTAAATTAGAAAACAGATGTCCCGATTGGTGGGGATATAATTTAGAGTATAGCTAAACTTCGAGAGAAATCTCCTCACATACTTCAGGTGTCTCGTCATTAACACGTTCGCGGACAGTCATTTTTGTGGAAACTAGAAGAACTATCTTAAATTTGATTACACATATATTGTTGCAGTTGTCAGATTTTCGTATTTTAGCCCTTATACACATTGAATGATATAGCATATTATTTACAAAAATTTCAGTTTATTTAAAATGTAATTAATAAAAATTGGTTTACAATTTGAATGCTATAGCATTCACGTCCGCGAACGTGTTAAAGCTCTATAGGTTAGTTTTCTACGACAGAAGATTAAAGTTCATTGACTTCGCTTTATTTGTTAATTCATTTAAAAATTCATGTTAAAAAAATCTTCTTTATTTTTTATTTATTTTTATTAATTTTTAATTTTTTTTTAATTTCGCCAAATCACATTTGAATTTGTTCTACGAAGCATTGCAGTTGCAGCTGCAGCTACAGTGGTGTCCATAAAATTACAACTGTTTGTCATATTCGCTCCATGTCAAACAAGTACTCACTCCATCTCACGACTTAAGCCGAAACCAAAGTGTTTGCCAAGTGTTGAGCTCAGTTAGTGTTGTTGTAGTTGTTGGTTGTTTGCCGGCTATGCTTTTATTTCTCTACTCTCGCTGCAGCATAAAACTCTTTTCACTTGCAAACCTGCTCACCTGGATTCTCTCAGACGCCAGCTCTCTCTCTCTCTCTCTGTGTCAGTCTGCTAATTATCTCTTTGCTGTGTTTGTTTAAAAAGTCTTGGAGGCATAGCACCTGCCGCTGTTGCTGTTGTTGCTGCTGCAGCTGCTTTTGCATATTCGTCAGTTGGCTCACTTTTCCATCGCTTTTTTGCCGCTCCTCGACTTCGGCTTGCACTGCTGATTTTATTAGTTGCTAGCTTTGATATTTTATGCTTTTTCTTGTTATCTTCTTGCTGTACGGTCTTTTGGTCTTTGCTTTTGCTAGAGCAACTGTCGTGGTCTTTCGGCCAACTCAATCGCTTTGCAGATGTTGAGCGTAGCACACGCGTTTCTGGCCCCATCGGTTTTCTTTGCGGTCGTTTCAAGTACGCGCACCAACAGTTGGAGTGGCAAATTCGAGTGTGTCAAAGTGTTGAATTGGTCAGGCAAAGTGTTTTGGACTGATAGCTAAAGCACACATAAGCACAAAAAAGTGAATCTACAGCAGAGCCATGGAGTTCTGTTTGTATAGTAAAAATAAAAATTCCAATGTGTATAAACTTTTTGCGCCACTTTATTGTCACAAATAATCTCAGTCCTGTGTTAAACAAATAAAGAACGAAGTTTTCGTAGAGAAAGAAATTTCTCAAAGAACAATGACAAATCGTTGTTCATCATACGCCACGTAAATCCCAACCAAGTGACAAACATTTGAAAATTGGAGAATTTTGTGTCTATGATTTGGTGGAATATCAAACGATCAAAGCGCCGAACAAAGTGTAACAACTATGCCAATTTATCAATGGGACTTTTCTAAAAGTGAAACCAATTCCAATTTTCGCCATACAAAAGACTTGAGCAACGAACCTACACCAAACTTTACTCGCTTCAAATTAATGATGCTAAAGCTCAACATTTCACATGCAAGAATTTGAATACCATTAAATCATCCTTAAATTACCATTAATACTCAAACAACAACAATTCAATCGCCGTTTAACGACTGAGCAGCTGTTTATGTTTTCTGTTCAAACAAAAGTTCAACATTCCTCCACCTGCACAAACACTTTCATTCTCATTCAGCCAAATGAAAATGAAATTTACTACAACAGCAACAATTGGAACAACAACCGCAACAGCTAAAGTGGCAGCAAATGAGCCAAACAACATTTCGAATTCTCGTTAGTTATTTCTTCTTTATCAAACAACAATCACAAGTCGAAAGGAGAAAAATAAACTACAAAAACAACAAGTGGTCCGCCATCCAGCCCGCCAGCCAGACTAGCCCAAGAAAAGCAAAACCCAAGTGACGCTGTGGAAGCGCTAAACACAGCAGTCGCCACACACACACACACAGTACACCAACTCCGACAACGATTTAAATCTGTGCGGCGGCATTGCACTTTCCCTCTTTTACAACAACAATAACAAACTCGGCTATAACGGCCAGCAATCAACAAACGCATCGACAAGTCCAGCAACAACAAATATCACTGAACGATACCGACGAAGAGCGATCACTAAACGTTGAAACCATAACACAAACACACACACAGTCATTGTCACAGCGAAACAACAAAAATAACAACAACAACTAAAATAAATAAACATTCAAAGCGGTAGCCAGACAATCAGACAGACAGCTACCTAAACAGACACACGGTCAGAGCGCCACACAAACATCCCATTTGCCCCACTGGCGCTGACTGTCTGCGGCGAGCGACAAGCGGTGAACTCGCGTTAATTGCTGCAACACGCTTTGAGTCTGTTTGCTCTTCTACGACTGTGGCCGCGCTTATCAGTTCGTGCGAATCGGCGTACGGTCTGATCTGATAAGTTTGCGCCAAGTGCCAAGGGGAGGCGGGCACAGCGAACTGTGCGTGTGGGATTCTCAGAAGTGGCCCATAAACTCGCCTGTCGAAGTGCAAATAAATTGGAGCGTTGATCAACTCAACGCCTGATTTGTGTGACTTCACATAAAATTGTGCAACTTTTGAATGGCAAAACCATTTCTACATTCAAGTCCAGGTCAACGCCAGCATAAGCAAAATGTGTTCCAAAAATCAAATGAGTGTTCTCATGGAGAAACTGAATACGGTGAGTTCTAAACAATGCCGATTATTTAAGTTAATATATAAGGATGAAAATTGAACTTGTTTTAAGACAAGCAAAGTATTCTCTGTTAGTCAAGTGGGAAGCAAAATACGGTTGGTTTTCTTTATGATTTTGTTCAGCGTTCTCTAGAATCAGATTTGAGAACTTTAGCTCCTTAGGTATTCAGGATTTGCTGAATTTAAAATCGAATAGAGAATAACAATTTTGTAGTCCCAATATATTTTCCATATTGCCATTGCTTTAGATCTTCTGTTGTTGTTATAATTCATTAAGTGAAAAATTTGTATCATTTGTTTGTCGTTCATAAGTTTAAGACATTAAAACCAAACTGCAAAAGTTTGCTCACTCACTAATAGTTCAGCTACTCTCCTTCTTCGGCGATAAGCATTTTCACTTCGCCATTGAAATACAAAAATTTCAAGTATTAAACTTCCGTTTGTACAGTCGACAGTCTGTGATTGGGCCATCTGCACAAATCGCTGCCAGTTGACGCGTAATTACTGTCAACTTACTTCCGCTTTGTGTCATAGAAACGTCTGCATGTGCAGCCAATTACAGCACCAACAACATAATGGCCAGTTTTCAAATTGGTGCGTCTCGCACTCTTCCCGGCAAACGTGAAAATTTGCACTAATTGACGCTAAACTGTTCAAGCTTCTGCTTTTGATTTTTAAACAGCTGCAACACCAACACAAACCCAGAGCCGCAGACACACTTAGAGCGCAACACTTGTGCGCACGACGCCATCTGTTGCCACTTGAAACCCACTTTCATTCACTAAAGCCAATGGAAATTTGAAGTTTTTTCAATAACAAAATTTATTATAATAAAATAATATAAAATTTGGAGTTTTTTTCAATAACGAAATTTATTATAATAAAATAATAAAAAATTACTACAACTCAAAAGGTGCGCGTCAGCACAAACATTTCACTTTCAAGAATAACAATCGACGCAATGTGTTGCACTTAGTTTTTGGCATTGGCGTGGTCAGGTAGTGTTTGTGCGCTATTGATATTTTTTAATAATAAAATTTATTAGTTGTTCGATTTCATTTGACGATTTCAAAATTTATTATTGTAGAAAGTACGCGGCGCGCTTTAAAGTGGCAGTTTTTATTTCACCAATAAGACGCGACGCGCATATTAAACTCCAACAGTGGTTGCGCTGCAACGTGTAAGAAAAACCGTCGACAATCGTTGAGGTGTTTCTGCGAAGAAGACATTGTAAGCAGAAATTCAACGCTACGTATGACCGCGAAATTGTCACTTTGTTTTGCCCATTTCGAGGAGCCAATTGTCGCTTTGGCTTAGTGGGCTAAGAGTGTGTAGAATGTTGATTTTATCAGTGGCATTGTGGTGGGTTGGGCCAATGGAAGGGAAAGTGCCAGAGCAGTGCGACAACTGGGGGATTAGGCCAATTGAACAATTATTGTGTGTTGCTTGATAGAAGTGGACTCAATTGGTATTTGTGTGAGGTACTTGGAAAAGTCGCCCTGTCTCGCCAAATACTGAGTTTTGTGGGCAAAAAGTAGAAGCCTTCAATTATGCAATTTTAAAAATTTATATAAGAAATATCAATTAATTTAACCAAAAAAGTAATAATAATACAAGCAAATAAAAATTAATAAAAAGTAACAAATTTCTCACCAACTCGCAGTCGATTATTAAGTCGACTCAGTTAACTGTTGATTTAGCTAACTATGTGGTTACTTTAAATCAGCAGTTAATCGACGTTATTACATCCTATGAAGTCAATGCAGTGAATACCTAAATAAGATCTTTTAACTTACAATATTGAATATATATATTTCAAAATTTTGTTTGGCTGAGTTTTTAGAATTTACGGCCACTACGATTTTAAGTTAGTCAGCCGCCGTAGCTCAGCTGGCTAGTGCGTTGGGCCGCGAGTCAAATGCGACGCTCGAACCCAGGTTCAAGACTCCGTTGCGTTAACACAAAAAAAATAAAAACAACAATTTTTCTTTTGGCGGCTGTCCATTCAGCAGGAAATGGCAAACCTCTGAGAGTAAAAATTGCCTATAAAAAGCTCCCAACTCGCCATTCGGAATCGGCATAAAACTGTAGGTCCGTTCCAACCTTGAAAAAACATTCGCACGCACAACACGGATGGTTGCGGGTAGCTTGGCCGTAGTCTCGTAATCGGGCTGTCGTGCCAGTCATGAAGAAGAAGACATTTTTAGGTTTAATATTACTTTGCAACTAAATGAAAGAAGAGAGTCTTCTTTACTTTGCTCCGACTTGTTAAAACACACATAAATATTTAATTCGCACAACAGTCCAACTGAGATTCAGCCTTTAGCAACTATCAGTGTTGTGCATCTATATTTGCATACAAATTGAAGGAACCAACTAGTTCATACCGATTCGCCATAGTAATTTAGTAGCCTCATCCTTTTTTTACTCTTTTCCCTCTTGTACTTTTTTTTCTTTTTTCCCCCTTTTTTACTTTTCCTGTTCAAAAGGCAGCTGCGCCAGTAGTTGGGTCTTTAGTTTGGTCTTAGCTAAGATGAAAATAGTGGATCTGAATCTCGGATCCAGCAGTATAAAGACTATCCAACTAACCCGCGGTGGCTTTTACATCACATTTATTTGGAATGAAATACTTAAATAAAGCATTTTGTCCTTTCATGTCCTGTCATATTCATGTATAATATTCATATCTTAATAACTAAATTGTATGACTGGAATTATTAACTAATTTAATTAATAATATTTATTTCTTTCATTGTGAAAATTATGAAATTCGATATGTAGTTCATTTTTTAAAACTATTTTTGTATGTATGTCTAAAATATCTTTGTGTGATAACCTCGCTTTGAGGTGCATTCATTTTCTAATAAATTCCAGATTAGTAGGTAGCAGCGACTGTGTGCTCTCTGAGTACACTGAAGTAGCACTATGTGCCGTTTTGTTGTCGCCTCCTCGAATGGGTCTTCTCTGTGTGGGAGAAGAAACTGGGCCTTAAAGCCAACCCGCATAGTCCAAAAAGGACTTGATGCATATCAATCTTGTCTCAGACAGATCAGCTAGAGAGCTAGTCAGACTTTTCCCCAAGGAATTTAGTCTTTTAAAAGCTAAGGCAGGGCAGCTGCAGAGGAAGTGTTCCAGTGTTTCCCTCTCGTTGATTTTCCTGCAACTTCTGCAAAAAGTGTTCTGAGGGATTCCCAATCTCGCCGCGTGTAGACCACTAGGCCAGTGACCCGTGATCATGGCCGTTAGCCTAGAAACATTCTTATGAGAACTTAGCAGCAGGTCGTTGGTTCTGTGGGAGTCGTAGCGTGGCCAGATCTAACGAGCCACTCTGCAGCTGGAAAGATTGCTCCACCTACTATCCGCTTTCCTCAGGAAATAATCCTTTAACTGTCTAAGCTTTGCACTTAAACGCGGTGCCACCCTTTCGGGCTGTGAATCCATGCCAGATCCAGCATTGGCCAGCAGTCAGCTGTGTCGTTTCCGCTGATACCTTCATGATCGGGTTTCCAACAGATGGTAAGATCCACCCAGCCGCTCACCAGCCATAGCAATTCTTTACAGTCTCTGACTAGTTTAGATTTGACTATGGGCTTGGTGAGTGCCTTAATGGCTGCTTGGCTGTCTGAAAAGATATAAACAAACCTACTTTGGATTTCTTGCAGTAGGATAAATGTATAAATTTCAAGTTCTTCATCAAAGTTTATTACGATATTTCCAATTCTTCAAAGCCATCGCGCACACCAGCCGTCTCACAGGAATCTCAGCAGGCCACAAGTTCGTGTCTTCAGTCTTTTGTTTTTACCCGCACAACACATACACGATGCCTTTTTAATAAACTTGCTGCAAATGTCAACAAAACGCACATTAACGGTTAATGTCAGACGATTATTTTTTCAATTTAATTTTCTTTTTCTCAAAACCAACACATTTCCCACATTTCCGCAACACCAAAACAACACAAACAACTGCAAAACCTGCGCGATAACCCACATTTTTCGCCAGGCAAGTGCAAGAAAGTAACACTTAAGCGCCAAGGCACACAACAACAACAATAAATAAGCCACGATAGGCCCATGGAATTGTGCATACAAAATAAAAAAAAAATACTTTTTTTTCTTCAATGCCGGCCATGCAACGCTTGTGGCACTAACGATGGTTGGTGGCATCCGTTTTATGGCGTGTCTGCCATTTCATCCGTTCAGGCACACAACGGGCCACAAGAATAACGACAATGAGTTTGTTGTTGTTGTTATTGTCGTTGCTGCGGCTGTCGTACGCATATTTGCCACACTGCCACACAAAGACGGCGCACGTTACATAACGCGGTGGCAGGCCGGCAGACGGACACACTGACATTAGCACACATTTCAGGCAACAGTTACAAAAACAATAAGCCGTAAAAATTGCTACGAGGAAGCAGCACAATAACAACAACAACAGCCAGTATGCCTCGCTGCACACACATTGTGCCGGCCGTTCTTGCGCCACTTCAACGTATTCTTTCGCTGCGCGCATTTTCTTTTTCTACTTCCCAATGCTCGTTTTCCAATGCACTTAAATGAGGTTATGTAAGCCGCAAAGGTGCGCACACACACACACACACTGGCACAAGTGAACGTGTGCAAAGTTGTTTGATTTGTTGCAAATTCTTGTCGCAACTGGTTCTTGTGCTCGTGAGCGGAAAACCGGCAACTGGCCGATTTGCTTTTGTTTCTCTCACATTTCAACTGTCCAATAGTAAAATTTTGTATTTGTTTTCTTGCGCAAAATGAATGAAGAGTTCAAAAGTTTGTTGCAATCAGAAACTTTATTGGCATTTTTTTTCTTTGGACGCCAACGAGGCCAACAATGGCGAAAGAAAATATTGGAAATGTTGTTAAATTGGAAAAGCATTACTATTCGATAAAGTTGCTTTTGACTTTTACAATTTAATGACTCTTTAGATTTTGGCCAAATGCAAAAGCGTTTGCATATCTATTGAATTTCCATGATTTGCTGCATTTTCAGCGCAATTGGCAACGTCTTTGTGCTAATGGCGGCCGTTGGCTGTCGGCTGCAGTGTGTAAAAAAGTCATTAAATAGCCATTAACAATGAGCACAAGCGCTCAACTGCACTTTAAGACTCGTCGTAATGGCGTAATTAATTTCTGCTCACTTAACAATTTCTTGGCGCGGGTTTGTTGCTTCAGTCTTTTGTTTGTTTGGTATGCGGGACAGGCATTAGCCAATGTTATCAGCTGAATGCGGGAAATCCAAACAGCTTTTTTCAAATGAAATTGTATGCAGAGGGTTAGCAAAAATCACAAATCTTTTTAAAAGGATAGTAAAAATTAAAGTTGGAGATTTATACAGAAAGGACTTACTGCTTATTTAGTTCGGAATGTGTTGGTGTAGTTTGCAGGTCTGACTGATATAGAAAAGTATACAAAGTGGTAACTGCAATCACCACAATAATCGATCAAGCCATGTTTAATTGTCCATCAATTTGTGTGCCATACCAAAGTGCTTATAGACCATCTGAAAGTAGGAATGAGGTTCCATCTAGATTGGTCTGGAACATCAATTAAGAAATTATGAAAATATTATAAAAGATGCATTTAGCTACATTTGAATCCTCTTCGTTCGCAACCACTACTGAAAAACGATGACGGCTGTTAAAGTTTATGACGTGAATTAATTATATTTGCATTGAATATATTAATCACATTCACTATTGAAGAAACTAGCGCATTCCACCCGCATGAACGATTTTCTTCATTGGCAGCCGATTTCTCTTCATGCATATATCTTAATACTTAATGCAGCAACATGACTAAACTTTCAAAATGGACATTGAATCAATCCAATAGTCATTAAATGTAAGAAAATAGAAACTAATATCGATCGACTTTCATATGTTTAGATATGTGAGTGTGAAACAAGCAAAATAGAAATTCATAAATTGAGCTAAAAACATCTTTCAACCGCCCTCCTTGTCACCTAACTAAGTTTTTTGACATATTTTGCAATACACAAAGTAATGACTTGAGTTTTATGAAATTTCCACATCTCCACAAAGAAATAAGAAAAATTAATAAAAAAGTGCACACAAAAAGCAAAAATGTGTTAAAAATTTTATGCATTTGTCAAAGTGTTTAAATTTAGACACCGCACCGCCTCCTCTGCTCTGATTGCATTCGCTTCACAGCGACCACGTTTTCGGCAGCAGCAGCCAGTCACAAGTCCAATAATTGAATTTTTATGGCTCTGCAGCTGCATTCGTCGCGTTGACCTTAGGAAAACTCAATCGCGCTTTGATTGCATACAAATTGTTGACATGTCAATCAAAGCCAATCACAGCCGTGGCGCGTACAACTTGCTAAACCCTTGTCAATGCTAAATTATGCATTTTATTTAGTTTTATGTTGGCGAGGTGTGATTTTCGATTTTTTTTTTGGGCCATTTTCAGCGTTTTTGTATATGATTTTGTTTCGATTTGTTTCGTTTTTAAAAGTTGTTCGCTTGTAGTGTGGAAATGTTTATTGATTTTGATGGTGTTGGCATATGTCGGTTGCATTTTTGTTATTGCTGTTATTGTTGTTGTTGTTGGCATTGCATTTTTGACACCTTGATTAGTGACCATTGTTCGTGCAGTGAAAATGTGCCAACTTGCGGCATTGGCCGCGTGTCCGTGTGACTTATGTTTGTCGCTGATGTAGTTGGCATTATTGTGATTGTTGTCATTACTGTTTGTTGTTGTTATTTTTGATGATATTGTTGATATTGCTGTTTGGGTGCTGGACTTGTTCGTTTGGAATGTTGTAAAATGTCTGCTCTCACAATGAGTTACAACTTAATTATGCAAATTAGCGCGCAACCTAATGGGCTGTGGCGCAAAGTTTTTACTCATTTTGTTCGTTCTTTCTTTTTCTTTTGGTATTTCTGTTAATTTCTCTTGACTTTGTTGTTGTAAATGGCCTATAAACGCTGTGCGCTCGTAAAGGCTTTCAATCATAAAATTTAGTTGCCACTTGAAAGTAAATGCCGAAAATGTATACAAATTTATGGAGCATCAAATTTTATAAAACACTTTAAAGTGTTTATTTAATAATATTTTTAATAAATGAATAAAGGAAGTGTGGTTGTAATGAGCCATGTTTTGCCATTGCAGTGGGAAGTAAAATGTTTGATTTGTGCGTTTTTATTGCTCGAGCTGAACAACGAAAACCAACCATATTAGTAAATATTAATTACGTTTTATGATTGGAATTCAAGTTTTGTTTGGTAATAAGTGAACGCTTCGTTGAGCAAATGAATTGAAGGCGAATATGTGAGCTGCAGTAGCGTTCATATGTTTGTTCGAGGGGCGCGCGGAAGCATTCTTTGACCTCTTTTTCCTTATTCTTCGAGGGACAAGTATGCAGTTCAGGCTCAGGTTGTGCAGGCGAGCATGGCACGAGCGTGAACGTGGAAACAGTTCCCGGCCAACTGAAAATTCTACTACGATTTTGTGCCTTGCTACATGGCAACAGTATACGGTACAGATATCCCATATAGCTTTTGTTTGTTACCCTGGAACCTGTGAACCCCATTATGAACACTTAAGTCTATCTATACTTGTTTAACTTATGAAAGACTCTACAGGTTATTTTTGTTTCTGCTTTTTTATTTTATTTTTTATAAATTGAAGTTGGTAATAGATATTTAATTTTGTGATTAGTTATTTCATTTTAATTCTATTTAATTAGTTAAAAATCAACTAAAGATTTTCTTATTTTCTTGTCTATTTGTACTCAATTATTTATTGATAATTTCTTTTTTTATATATTTTTATTTCTGAATTTTAAATTTTTATAAATTGAAGTTGGTAATAGATACAAAAATTTTTAATTAGTCAATCAACTAATGATTTTCTTATTTTCTGGTATATTTGTACTAAATTATTTATTGATAATTTATGTTTTATATACTTTTATTCCTGCATTTTTAATTTTTGTAAATTGAAGTTGGCAATAGATACAAAATTTTGTAATTATTTAATTTTAATTATGTTCTTTAATGTTAAAAATCAACTAATGATTTTCTTATTTTCTTATATATTTATACTAAATTATTTATTGATAATTTATTTTTATTATAAAAATTTATTTATTGATAGTTTCTTTCTTTTTTTTTATAAAATCTATAAATAACGTGAACTGTCACTGAATACTGTTCGAACAACAAATCAGCCATAATTAAGCAAGCACACAAATATCTTCCGCAGTATTTGAATTCAAAAGACTTAAGCAACAAACTTGCTTAAATAGTTGCAGCATCGTAATTGAATATTCTGCAATGCAGTTTTTCTTTTAATTGCATTACTCATTGCCACATACTGACACATTTACTGTCACATCAGCTCAACTCTGAATCGTCAGACTTTCTTTTGGTGTCTCTAGCAGAAATTTTATGGCTCCGCCTGTTGACGTCATTTGCATATCGACTGAAGACAGTTCATGCATGCAACTAGGTTGACGCATTTCATATTCTTTTGCACACATTTTTTAATTACACAAATTGAACTGACGCTCAGACAGTCAGAGAGACAGCAGTGTCAGCAACTAAACGGTACAGCGTGACCAGCTAAAGAATGAGGATTCGCGCGCGCGCGCGGCGCAAAGCAATTTCAGCAACACATGAAATTGACAACAAAATGTTGCACAAGCACGTGCCTGCAGCGGCTGCTGTTGCATGCGGCAATTAATGGTATCGTGCAATTGCAACCGAAAAAACCGGCCCACCACCGAATGCAGGAAGCGGAAGCGAATTTCGCATGTAGCCGAAATTTACAGCAGCCACAACAACAAGGCTGCTTCTGTTACAGGTTACAACAGCCCACACGATATTTGTGGCATGTGGCATGTAGCGCTTCGGCTTGGGGGCCTCATTTGCAGCGTTGCGTGTTGCATGTGTCGCAGAGTGGCGGCTGTCAAGCGGGAGAAAATATTTCAAATGCTACAAAATGTGTTTTGCGTCGCAGGGGATGTGCAAGAATGTGGGGCGGTGCGTATGTCGGGCAGTAGGCGAAAATAGGCGATGCGTACTGGACGAGTTTAAGTGACCATCAAAAGTGATTTTGCGAAACGTTTATATGGAAATTTGTGCCAATCAATTATAGGCAGCGGTCGCAGAAGATTAAACATAATGTACTCAATGTTTAGGAAGTTTAATTTTATAATAAACTTTTTTACTCATTCAAAGTGTTACAAGGCCCACTGTCCCACTTCCGTCACCCAAGTGTCTAATTTTGATTGTTTTGCATAGTTTTGCATTTCCTAGCACTTTTTAACAATTTGGTCACCCTAGTCCACACACACACACACATGCACACATTAACCAAAAGAAAGTGTCCCATAAATTGCCGCAATGCCCCAAAACAATGCCGCACACTGTCACCTGTGGACTTTTCGTTGATTCTTCTGCGCCAGCCACTCTTTCCGCCTTCATTTCACATTCGCTTTTTGTTGCTTTACAGTTGGCCCACAGTGCGCTGTCGCGTTCCACTTGCTGTTTGGGTCAGCTCGGTCCATAAAAGTTTTAAATACCCGGCGCGTAAGTGTTGCTAAACGCTGCTGGCACGCATATTTATGCATTTAAGTGGTTGTGGAAAGCATGACGACATTTCGCCATGTTCGCTATTAATTTGCCAGCGACATGTTGATCGTTGCTGCCACTCATGAATTTCCCTGTTTTGCGTAGCTAAGGAAATCTAACAACTCAAGCATAAACAAGTACAAGAAGCCAAGTGTAAAGACATCAGTGAGACGTCTTCATGTTTCGTCTGTCTAGGAAATACGATAAGATAACAACGCCCTGTTTCACTTTACTCATAAATTCACTATCAAACCAATCGTTATACATATGTCTTCACTGAATATAATGAATGCTTTTCCAATTGTAATAACAGCTCTTTCCATTTACCGCTTCGTTTTTCTTACCTTTTTAATTGATTACCACTTGCAGTGCTCTTACAAAAAGTGCAAAAAGGGTATGAACTAATTTTTTAACTTTCTGTTCAACACCATCAAAGCTTAGCTGAACGACGTCCACCTTTTATTGTACTCCGATAACTTGGCCACAGCAACCTTCGATAATAACAGCTTCTGCCCGACAGTGCTCACTGTTCAACAAGTCAGCCACTTTGGCCGCGTTCAAACGTTTCCGCAAGCTTACGCAACCGGCAATTAAAAATTACAAATTCATTTCGTGCGGAATTGCGCAAGTCGTCTCTCAGCGTAAGCGCTTTAAATTCTAACTAACTGTGTGTCTGCCTTCTTCCGCTGCCTGCACGCGGCCATTCTTCATGCGGCGCAACCAACAGAAGCAGCCGCATTGCTTTGCCGTTCATGTTCCTGACCACAAATTTCGTCATTGCCAGCACGAAGAGCTGGACCAGAGCGCCGGTCCGCTACCGGCTTTCACACGTCCGCCCGCTAACAGTTAACACTGTGAAGAGCGGCTCTAAAGCGGCTTAAGTCCCGCTCCAATGTCGTACGTCATATACAACCAAAAGCAGCGCTGCGGTCACCAACTTACAAGATCGTGTGGCCAGTGACGCGCCTCAGCGATGGGTAATTGCAATTTATGCTCCGGCTCGATGTGGCTTTGGCCAATTTCGTTGTGGTTTGCTGTGCATGTGTGAGGCAGCGCAGCCATTAAAACTGAATATGCTTTACGATCTGAGTGCTTAGTGCTTTCTTTGGCTAAGCGGCTCTCTGCCCGAACGTCAGACGGTTATTGTAAGTTTGAAATGTGGCATTTTAATTGCGGGTCGACGGTCATAAAACGACTTAACATCGCTGAAGAGAAGCAATTTATGTTGTTGTGGTTGATAAGAATCGCAAACAGATTCCCAGAAGGATCAAGTTTTGTAGATATTGAATTTATCAATAACTGGTGTGAGGTCAAGGGAAGTGAGTGCTTAACGATGGGCTTTATTGCTTTATTTTTGCATTTTTATTGACATTATTTTGCTTTAGATAATGAAATTCTTCGAATCTCGTTCGTACTTTGTATTCGTTTCAAAGCACTTGAAAAGTACTTCCTTGATTTTTGAGGCCCTTTTTCTAGTGAATTTTTATTGACATAATTTTGTTTTAGATAATTAAATTCTTCGAATCTCGTCCGTACTTTGTATTCGTTTCAAAGCACTTGAAAAGTACTTCCTTGATTTTTTAGGCCCTTTTTCTAGTGAATCTAGCAACACAACCGGCCAAGTCTCGCCTATGTAAGCTCCCAATGCGACCTTCGGACCTAATGTAACTTAGCTGAATTATGGCTAAAGGATTCAGTTTCCATTTTGACTTTCATTTGAAATTGTTTGTTTAGGTTACTAAAAAAATTTTGTTTTGTTTAACTTTAATAACACTGCACAACAAAATCAAATTTTTTTTAAATAACAGGGTTCTGACAACGGATTCTGGTAGAGGGGACAAAAAAAAATATACGTGTATCGGCTTTTGAAAGTTAACATCTGCATTTTTTTTAGGGAGGGTCAAAGATTTCCCCCTTTTGCTATTCTTATGGTGAATCGGCATACGAAAACCATGTAACCTTACATTTAAGGTATATGATGTGTTTAGCAATTTAATGTAAACCACCATAAAATTCTACTATAGGTCTCTGAATACATCAAAGCTCAGGAATTAACTTGAACGCCAGAATTAAGCCAAAACTGAAAATGTGTTTAAGTATTTCTTTCAGAAATAGAACATTGTTTCTTTTTTTGTGTTGTGCAGTGTAATTAAGAAGACAATTGTAGATTGCTCCATAAATCGCTGATCAATTTGTCTAAGCATTACTTGTGATATTCGTAGAAGTGGAATAGAAGTAATATATACATTTTTAGAAAGACCCTACGAATTTTGAACTTTAAGTCCTAAAACCTTCTACTTTGTAATGGCTTTCTTTTAATTTGTCTACATAATGTAAAATCAACATGTATCGAGCTAAGAATTCTTACTGAAACTTAACGATAAGGTTCTGATGAAGCTATGTAAATGTAAAAGTTGCTACTAATCATTAGACTTTTAGATTTCCACTTACTTTAAAAATGTTTACATTAAACAATTTAAGTCACAAATACAATGTATTCCTGCCAATGTATTTCTGCCATTTTGCTACAACTTCTGTTTTGAAGCTGTTACAAATTTTTGATAAATGTTACCCATTTTGCATTCCAATTAAACACTTCTCTCTTCCTACTTTCTTTTCGTTGCCTTTGCATGTTCGCCCATTTAACAACAACAACAACTTTTAATGAAGTTTTATTCAAAACTACAAAAACACAATGTACACAATGCTCGCCGGCCGACACGCTGCCAATCACACTTGCCGCCAACAACTGGCGGCCGCTTACAATGTCCCATCAGCGGATCGGCGGTGCATCCATCATTCATCACTCGGTTGTCGTTGCAGTTATGGCTTGGCGTTTGTTGTTGTCTTCTGGTTGTTTTGACGCCTTCAACACGCCTTTGCGGTGAAAGGAAGTGTTGCCGCTTGTTTTGCTGATGTTTTTTGTGTTGCGTTTTAGTTGTGCACAACACACACTAATTTTTCACCACAAAAATTTAATTTGCCACGAGTGGCCGCCCCCATCAATTGCGACCCCCGCTGCCTCACCACTTTGTATAAAAATTGGCGCTGTGAGAAATGCGAAAATTATTCCCTGCATGCGCGAAGGAAACTTGTTTCGCCAATTTAAAAGCCATTTTTTCTGTGCCCCATTGCTTCCGCTTAATTGTTGCTGCAAAAATTATGAATGCCACAAACACACAATGCGCCATGCCAGCCATGCAACGCCACAGCGTATACAATATTTTGCAGAAATTGCACGTCCTTTCATTTTGCCTCCAGCTGTCTCGAACACTTTCTGGCGCTTCTCACATGATTTCAGATTGAAATTTTCGCGGGGTGCCAAGTGTGCGGTGCGCTTGCCTTGAAAATTTCTTGCGGCCAAAAGTTCAAAAGTTGCATTAACATTTGCACCGAGCAGCAGCAGTTGGGATGCACGCCCACCTATCCTGCACTCCATCTCTGTTTTTTGCTAACGTTTTGCGGTCATTTGGCGTTTTGATTGAATTTTTCTGCGCACACAAAAGCATAAACAACAATAAAATGATTGCGCACTGCTGCAGCCGTTCGGCCATTGCACAGTGTGTCGAAATGATGAAAAGGTGAACAACTTTCTGCAGTCTTCGCTGGCGTTTCGTCACACTGTACATGGGTGGTGGTGGGGCGACATTGTGGCGCCAATGCAACTCGAAAGTTGCAAGCAACCCGTCTCTGCTCGCAAAGAAATGCAATTTGCCGCTTAGAGGCGCAGTTCCAAAAGGATTAGCGCATGCGCCGTGCCGCTTTGGGCCAACTGACAGCAGCTGCGCATTCATTCAGTTTATACGGTTTTATGTGCATTTTTAGTGGTTTTCAAATTTTTTTTTGCTACTCATTTCTGAGTGTAGCCGTTGCTGAAAGTTATGAAATGGCCTTGCCGGCTGGCAGACTGGCTCGCTCAGCTGGCTGGTTGGCTGAGTGACTGTGTGATCAATGGCACTTAATGCTTGTATGACATAGCACACAGTGGCACAGTGGAGCAACTATGGACAACTTTTAAGATACTCCATTAACAATCCTCAAGTTCGATGCGAAAGTAAAACTTTCTCCTTTGCATTTGCTGGACATCTAAAACATATCATGGCGAATCTAAATGGAATTGCTAAATTTATTTTTATTGTTGCGGATGCTCTGAAATAACAACATTTAGGTAATAGCAATAATTAAGTAATAGCAATAATTAGGTAAAAGTAACATTTGGGTGCCGAGATCTGATACACAAATTACGTCAAGTTTGTCCGGTAGCACTAAATTTTGCTGTATGGGAGTTTGTACTTGAAATTCAAATTTCTACAGAAATCATACTTTCCCGATTGCACTGCACAACAAAAAAAAAATAACAAGGTTCTGACAACGGATTCTGGTAGAAGGGATCAAACAAATATATACGTGTATTGGCGTTTTAAAAGTTTACGTCAGCATTTTGTTTTAGAGGGGGTCAAAGTTTTTCCCTTTTCGCGCAATCTTATGGTGAATCGGCATAAGTAAACCATGTAACCTCACATTTTAGGTATATGATGTGTTCAGCAATTTGGTGTAAAACACTACGAAGAACATTTTTGTAGAGCATTTTAACCCTGTAGCTCCTATTTATATGGGTCAATTTGACCCTTTTTTTCTAAAATGCCAAAAATGTCCTGTAAAACAGGACTTTTTAAGGAAAAAATGTACCACAAAAATATTCGCCACAAAATTCTACTATAGGTCTCTGAATACATCAAAGCTCAGAAATTTACTTGAACGCCAAATTTAAGCCAAAACTGAAAATATGTTGAAGTGTTTATTTCGTACTTAATCAAAATTGGTACTAAAATGTCGCAGAATCTAATCTAAAACATGGCAGTTTAACTACTGGTGCTATCTTACTTAACTTTCAAATAAACTTACATAAATTTGGAAGTGTATTTGGTAGCTGGGATCCTGTATGAAAACGCAACTTACAAAAATCGACTTAAAAAAGGTCTTTATTTCTTTCTTTATTTTATTTTTATTAATCTGTAACATTTCGTCTTGACATATCTGTGGTCAAAACCACTAACCGTTTAAGTCGACTCAAGAACGAACTCGACTTTAAAATAAAAAAGTTATTAATAAAAACCTATTCGCATTCCCATAGCGAACACATTACGCGCTAAAACTTTAAAGCGAGATTACTCGAAACAGCAATTTACGACTTAGGCGGTTATTGCTTTTGACCACAGATATATTTCAGACTGGATCGAAAATGTGTCGATAATTTCTCTCTAATGTAAATCTTTTACTAAAGTATGTGCCAGATCTGAAATCCTCTTTGTAAAGTAGATCGTTTGATTAGGTCTCACGCTGATTGGATGTATATAGATATCTCGCTGACTTTTGTCTCAAACTGTCATAGATCTGAGATTTTTATAATCTTATACATCGACATAAATATCAGATCTGATGAAGTTCGGTTAACAGACCTAGATTTCACTCGCACATATGTCAATGAATTTTGAATTTCAAATCTCAACCAACATTTTAAAAATTTCTTACTAAAAAATAAAACCGATCTATTTTCCTTAAAACATAAGGAAACATTTAAAAATTTCCTCCTAAATAAGATCTCAGCTCCCCCACAGATTTTCCTCTAACATCTTAGATCCTTCTTCATTTCCTCAAGCCATCCTGATTTTTATGCCATATTCAACTGTTTGTCATCCACTGTGCTTTCATGCTCCCAACTCTGCTGTCTCGCGCAATGAAAAACAAAGTGCGCACAAGTTTTGTGCAATGCGCATGCAACTCTTACCTCCAATCACTTGAAGACAATTTCGGCAAAACGCAAAAAAAAACAAACTCCTCAACAACAACAACAAATTACATCGACTACAAACAAATGTACAGCGTGGCCAGCGCAAGTGTGCCGTATCCACGCCAAGTAACAAGTGCAGGTGATGAAATCATGAAATCGCAAAGAAGACCAAATATAAAACAACTAAAAATTAAGAGTAAATAAATAAAAGCGATGTCGTGTTATCCGCTGCCGAAAAACTTACAAAACAATACAAAATTTTGTAAATGTGTAAGAGTGAACACATAATAAAATTGCGCACAGCAACAACAACTGTATCGTTGTACCACCGACCAACCGTTGGCGGCAAGTTCATTAATTTTGGGATTAACGCAAACGGAATTTCGCTTTCATTTTCGAGTTCGATGAGTGCTGCGGCTGCGTTTTTGTGTGTGCGTTGAGATTTTGCTACTGTTTTGTTTCCATAACTCACAACACTCTCTCGCTTTGTTATTGTGGGTAGTGGTGTTGATTTGTTGTTATAGTTTTTGGATAGCTCGTAAAATTTTATGGCCATGATTTGTAAATATTTTGTGAATGAAAAGTGGCGACTCTGTTCCAAGTGAATGAGATGATTTTAACCGAAAACTAATTTAAATTGCAGATAAGAAGAAGAATTTGCACTGCAAATTTGAAACATACTTAACCCTTTCGACCCTGAATTTTACCCTGTATCTCGATATTAATTTTTGGTATTTAAATGGTGCACACGACATTTAAAGTCGCCACGCCTCTTTGTTAGATTTTAGCTTAAAACGGGTTAAATAAATTTTGTATTACTATTTTTTAATTACAGAAAAATTATTTAATCTTATATATAAAATTCTCGTGTCACAGTGTTTGTTACCGTACTCCTCCGAAACGGCTCGACCGATTTTTATGAAATTTTACATGCATATTCAGTAGGTCTGAGAATCGGCTACTAACTATTTTTTATACCCCTAAGGGGCGTGACACATTTTTGTGACCCAATTATTCTGCTGAACTACAAGTCACAGAGGAATGAAACTTAGCATGAACCTATCATGTAATCATATCTCTCGACAGACGGAATCAGGCGGGTTTTGGACAACGGGGCGTGGCACCACCCATACAAGCAAAATCTTTAAAATAGAATATCTTCGAAATTATAAGTAGCACAACATTAAAATGTAGTACCCCGTCGTCCCATAGATGAGTCATTCTACTGATAACATTTGATGGGCGTTGGCCAAGGGGCGTGGCACATTTTTTGTGACCCAAATATTTTGCTGAACTATAAGTCGCTCAGCAATGAAACTTAGTACGGACCTACCATTTTTTCTTTTGACAGAGGGCATTGAATAAGGGGCAGGCATTGAATAAGGGCATGGCAGCGCCCATATAATTTAAATCCGGTTCAAGCGCAGTCCATTTCTTTACTGAAACTTAACAGCAACATTGTTTATTTGTGGGCCTTGATTGCGTTAATCAGTAGCTCCTCCTCTTCCTTCAGTTGGTTTTCTTCGTCAATTTGCATCGCCATAGATTCGCCACCTCGCGTATTTCATTATAAAAAAACAACAAATGTCGTGCGAGACAAAGTTCGCGGGGTCAGCTAGTATTTATATAAAAATACAAAATTATTACTTTTTGCTTTTATTTAACCATTATTAAAGAAACAGGGTTTTCATCAAACGCGCTCAATTCGTAGACTTCAATTAGAACACAAACTTTTTCTGATATCGCTGCAAATTACACTGATCAACAGCAAAATGGCTTTTCTGGGTTTGACATCAGTTCGAATCCGCAAACTGTTTTTAAAACTTAGTTTCCGTTTTCGCAAAAAATGGGCGGGTCACTTTTTAGAATTTTCCCTGACTTTTTTCACGTTTGGGATTGTAATTTCTAAACCAATAAACCGGTTGACGTGATTTTCACTTTGTGTCATAAACAACACTTCACGGCTTCTTTTCCAATGTAATTTACTATTATACGTTTTAAAAATCCGCGATAATTGGACATCGAAGTCGGAAAATATGGAATTTCAAGGCGTTTTCTTGGATGTTAAAAAACATGCACATTTTTCGTAAATCAATTAACGAGTTAGGTGTAAAAAGAAAACACAAAATAATACAACACAGCCAAATTATTTGGCGTGATTCCCATTCTTGTCGAAGTATTAGCAAAAATGTACCATAGTCGTTTTCATCAATTTTCATGCTTTTCCCTTAAAAAATTAAGGGCCTCAAAATATGCTCTTTTATATGTTCCATTTGCAGTCTGGAATACAAGCAATAAACAAAAAAGTTTTGAATTGCTCAAAACAAAAAAAAAATTAAAAACTTTGCATCATTCAATTTGCTATCAGTGATAATGACAAATTTACACATTCTATAGTACCAAACTTTAATGATTCATATCACAAACCCAAAGAGATCCAAGTTCCGTATTCGCACTCGCACCCACTGTGCACTGTATTCACTTTGCAAAGTGAACCAATAATAATTATTTTTCCCACTTCTTCTTGCTTATCTTTTCATATTGTCATATAACACTTGAAATTTCTTTCAGCTTTTTTCTGCTACGGAATTTTTCTTTTGTTTTCACCGGCTCTTTTGTTTGCGTGCATTCCTTTCGAGGTTATGTAAGAATGTTTTTCGGCTGCTTGCGCACTGAATCAATGAATTGTCGACATTCAATTTCGGTTATTGCTGCTCGGGTTGTCTTAACCTCGTAATGCCGTTGTGATCGCAATTAATTATCGAAAGCACCCACTTGGCTGTTTTTAAATGAATTGGTTTTTAAATGAACGATGCCGAATGTTGTTGCGGAATTCAATTCAATTAGGCAGGTACAGCAAACGCATTGGGAAGTGCTTTAAATGAAACTCATTGAAGGAGATTAATTGTTTTAGTTTCAGCTGTAAACAAGTTCGTTGAATCATAGCACAATTTTTAACGGATATGGAAATATTTCAAAGACTAAAGCATTCAAGATTACAAAGAACCGTTCAAAATGCCAAATTGCATTTGAAGCAATAAAAGTGTTCGGGTGTTTTGGTTTTCTTTGGCAACTGTGTTCGTGTGTTCGAATACTAAACGCAGTCAAATAATTTGGCAAAGTCCATACAAGTCATTGGCTTTACGGCCACCGTTGCTCGCCTTACTAATTTACCCACTTGCATGAATATTTGTGGCCACATTTGATACTTTGTCAAACGAAAAGCAAAAACAACCACTGCCAAAATCACAACAATAACAAACAGTTAAAGTTGACTTCGATGGCGGCGTTCTGCACATTTGCATGCAACCAAATATCTGAACGTACGCGACGCGATGTGGTAATCCGTTTTCGGGGATTTCATATCGTACATTAGTCAAGGTTATTACGTTCGTACCGTTAATTCAGCCTTAATATTGCAGCCTTAATATTGCACAACTAGCTGACCAGCTTTTAGTTGGCCGGAGTTAGTATGTTTTTTGCGGCGTTGACATTTGCCGTTTGACAACATTTTGCAATACAACGACCGGTCGTTTTAATGAAATCTTGTCTATGTCAAGAATTAGAATAGTGTCACATTAATTAATGATATCGAGCTGTTTATATGTTACAAACTTGCATACTTAAGTTTTTGATTAACCTGACAAGCAGTCCGAACAAAGCGTGATGAATTTATTGCTCAAATATGGTATTTTCAAATTATTTTTTAAAGTTGAATAATTGACTAATATAAAATACGTGTTTTATGAAGATTTGTGTTGGTATTTTCCGGCATTTAAAAGATTTTGAGTTCTAGGAAATATTGCCACAAACATTGCTGCAGCAACACGCTTGAAAATGTTAAGTTTGAATGACAACTCATAACAGTAAAAACTCACAATTAATCTCAATATGTTGAACATGCTACTAAACATATATACTTGTATCTATATGTGTGTGTGTGTATTTATGTTTGACTCTTGTTATCCAAGTTCAAGGTAATCTTCCGATTTAGCGCGCTGCTCCCACATATTCTATGCTAACAGAGCAGCCAACTGGCTGAGCGGCTTCTGTTAGTACTTCGAGAATGACAATGAAATCTTTCTGAAAAAACAAAAACAGACTTTTATTTATACAAATGGCTTCAAGTGATAACCAAACTGAAACTGAAAAAGTGCCAAAAATGCAAAAATACGCAGCAGCTGCTAAGATAAGATGGGATAGAAAATACTTTTCGAAGTGCAGATAAGCAGGTTGAGTGGCTGAAAGTCATAGACGTAGTTTGCAGTCTTATTTCAAATTCGTTGCGGGTAGAAGCCAATGGACAATTTAGAGTAAAGTGTGAGAGAGTGTGTGGCTAATTTTGAAGAAATGTTTGCTTTCTTAAAGGAATTATGGTGCGTCAAAAATTGTGTTAAAAATCTTAAGAAACTTTCAAATGCTTCTACAGTATTTTCCACACATTATACAAATTTGAATTTCTTAAAGAAATAAGGAAATACATTTGTTAATAACACTGTGCAAGTCGAAAATTGCAACAAGCGGGGGACTTACTGAGCGAATTTTTTAAAGGTATACTGAGTTGAGATCCACCAAGCGTTTGGCTGGATTGGCTCTAGTTTATGCGAAATCCGACTTTGAATTTTGCTCATTTCAGTCAAGCTCGTCGCTTAAGTCTTCGAATTTTTAAATGCTAATTGCTCCTAAATCGTTCTGAATATCACTTTACTGTCTTCGGCAAGTTTGTAGATATTTTAACGACCAACAAATTTGCTTAAGACACCAATCCAAAAAAAAATACATTCAAACTGTGTTTTCGACAAAAATGTCCCAAAAACCTCACTTTTTCGTCGAGGCATAAATGCAGTGTTGATGAACCCTCGTAAAAAAAATAAATGAGTATGCTTTTATATAGAACATTAGCTCCTGGATCTACCAAACTAATCATTTTGCCTGGGAAACGCCCATAAAAGGCGTGGTTTGGGGTCAAAGTTCAAAGTTTTTATCAAAAAAACTCAATTAATCTCCAACTGATTTACACGATATGGGCATCAAACTAGAGGTATTTTTCATACATTTCTTTTGATGTGCAACATTAGATACGAAAGATGCACTAATAAAAAGTTTTAAGCGAAAAAACATTTTTTATACAAATTTTTTGTTGACGGATTTTTTTCTCGAAAATTCCATTACTAAGGTATGATAAGTTTGTTACCATTTTGTGCCCTGTGGAATTCCCTTTACAATGAAATATCTCTATATAAACTATTGAATTAGTTCCATTCAAATTATTGAAAAGTTTAAATTTGTAATTTAATTTGGCTCAAAATTATTTATTTTTGTGTGCTTTTATTTTTAATAATTTCCCATATAAAAACAATTTCATTTTTTCCCCAATTCAATATTTAATTTTGTCCAATACAACTTTATTACATTCAAACAAAACAAAAAACATAAAACACCAGAAATCCAAATTCAAGCCATAAAAAATGTTTACATTTCTTTCATCGCTGTAAAATTTGTTGTCATCAAAAATGCAAAAATGCTGTTCAATAATTTTGTTAAGTAGTCACTAAGCTTGTGTGCTGCTATTTTTAGCAGCATTTCTTTTTTATGGTTTCCTCTTTGCGCGCGAAGAAAGTAAAAATGCCCACTAAATGAATTGCTGACATTTGTCAAAGCGCATTTGATCGTTGCCGTCGTTTTCAATAAATGCATAATAACGATTTAAAACAAAAAGTGATATAAAATGTAAATAGCCAAAAAAAAACGAAACCGAAAATCAAAAAGCAGCAAAAAACAAACACTCACGCACAAACCAAAAAAAAATAGAGGAAATAAACTGCCCGGAGCGGTTTTCAGGTGACTTGACCCTCGTTAATTTAGAAAGAGCTCGCGCAAAGAAAACGAACGCCAAGGCTGGTGAAAAAGCGGCCTAGTTGGGCGGCAACTTGACGCACCCGCCGCGGCGTGGCTACGCACTGGTCAAAGCCGCTGTTGGCCAGTGCAGTGTGCGTGGCGTCACACTCACACACACGCACATTTGCAATTAGCATGCGATAATTTATTGAAATTCATTTCTTTTATTTTCCTTTTATTTTCACTTTCGATGCCAAATCACCGCAACAACAACAACAACCTCATCCAAGCGAAGAGCGACTAAAATTCAACAGTTTGTTAGTCCAGCCAGTCAGCCACACTGTGGCTGTCCGGTCACCGGTGGTCAGCGGCGCAGCAATTCAACTATCAGCAGCATCTCACCAGCGGCGTCAACGGCTCGCACGTTGCTGTTGCCTTTGCTGTTGATGCTGTCGTTGTTGTTGTATTTAATGGTGTTGTTGGTGGTGGCGATGGTGGCGACGTTTCTTCTTTGCATTTATTTTCTGAATCTAAATTGAAAATGAAAGTGAAAATTATAATAAGAAGAAGCAAAATCTACACACACACACACACTCACAGTTCAAAATCGAATTGAAGGTGGCTTTAGTTTCACTCTGTGGCTTTATTGCATATGTTTATTGTTGTTGTATGCATGTTGTTATTGCCTCGGGTGGCCGGTCAGATGTGTGCATCTACAGGCTCGAACATTCAGGGTTAAGTGGGGTCAGTGTCTTGCGGTAACAGGACTTTGGGAACCTCCAAGCCACACAAACGCTGCCAGAGTGGGCGCAATTAGTTGCGGTTATTGCACTGTTGCACACTGGCGTCGAGTAATTTGTAGGGTGAAAATGTTTCACATAGAAGCACAAATTATTGCTGCCACACAAAGTGAAAACGAAATTAATTGAAAAAAATTAATTTACGGTGGATGAACAATTTTCGAAACGATTGTCCATGGAAATTGTAAAGTGACATTCAAAGGCAATGTGCATGTGAAATTGTGTAATTTAGAAAAAAAAGTATTTTTTATTAGAGAGAGTTTGTGCAATAACTTCACAAAATCAATTGATATATTTGTGTTTTTAATTAAAATTTTATTTTAATGTTTATTTTTTATCATACTTTTTTAATATCAATTATTATAATTTTTTACAAAATATTTACATCAATTTCAAGAAACTAATTTCCAATTAACATAAAACTACCTAAATTTTTGTGTATGCATTTTTGTAAATTTTTGAGCTCGAAGCATTCGTTGCATCAAACTGGACTAAAGTAAAATCATTCTCATAGTTTTTATTTTTTTCATATTTTTATTAAGTTCATTTGTTATTATCTTTTTCACAAAATATTTACACCAGATTTAATAAATTAATTTCCCATTCAAAGTAACTGACTTCTTGCGTATTGCATTTTTATATATTTTATATATTTTAATTTTAGTTTTTTAATTTTAATTTTTTTTAATAAATTTATCAAATTCAGTTATTATTTTATTTTATTTTATTTAATTTTATTTTATTTTATTTTATTTTATTTTATTTTATTTTATTTTATTTTATTTTATTTTATTTTATTTTATTTTATTTTATTTTATTTTATTTTATTTTATTTTATTTTATTTTATTTTATTTTATTTTATTTTATTTTATTTTATTTTATTTTATTTTATTTTATTTTATTTTATTTTATTTTATTTTATTTTATTTTATTTTATTTTATTTGATTTGATTTGATTTGATTTGATTTGATTTGATTTGATTTGATTTGATTTGATATGATTTGATTTGATTTGATTTGATTTGATTTGATTTGATTTGATTTGATTTGATTTGATTTGATTTGATATGATTTGATTTGATTTGATTTGATTTGATTTGATTTGATTTGATTTGATTTGATTTGATTTGATTTGATTTTATTTTATTTTGTTTTATTTCATTTTATTTTTATTCAATTTAAAAAAAAATATTTTTCCAATTAAACTAACTAAATGTTTGAGCTCGTAGCATATTTTACATCAAACTAAACTAAAAATGAAATTAAGTTAAATTATTATTTTAATTGTAATTTAGTTCAATTATGATTTTTTTCACAAAATATTCACACCAATTTAAAAAAATTAATTTCTCATCAAAACGAACTAAATATATAAGCAAATGCTGATTTTTGGCGATTTTATTTCTTCAGCTAAAGTGCCCAACCGTACAAACATACAGACAATCATTAAATTTACAAAAACGCCAAAAGACTTTTCGGCAATCACCCAGCGGCATCTGTAAGCTGCTCAAAAAAAGTATCCATCTGTGCTCCAAAAGAAAAAAACCACATCAACAAAAACCACAAAAACAGCCCATTTATTTTTATTTCGCGTTTTGAACAACTGAAAGCGAGAGTGAAAAATTTCGCCGTCAGCTTTTAAGGACCGCAAGTGCAAAAATAATAATAAAAACAAAAATAAAATCGTTGAATAAATTCGCTGAGCACCTGTGCGCAAGTTTCCGCGCTTCTGTTTACATATGACTGCATTTTTGTTGGCATAATTTGTCGACTGTCTGCCATTTCACCAACCGACTGTGCGCGCAAATTTTGTCAACTCTTTTTCCAATTCAATTACATCGGAATGTAACTTTTGTCGCAATGTAATCGATTTTTTGTTTGTTTGTTTGACCGTAAATATTTTTGCACCTTTTTTCGGAAGCGCTTGGTGCCGCTGTACATGTTGGCGATGATGTTGGCGATGGTAATCATCGATGAAAGCGAAATTAAGTGCTTCGTTGCATTGCTATGTCTTTTTTCTGGGCTGCTAAGTGGTTTGCATTATTTAAAAAACCTATTCACTTTTTTTTTTTTAATTTTGTTTGCTACAACCTTCCACCGAAACTATTTTAGCGACTTTTTAATGGTAGATATGTAGCAACGAGTACGAGCTCTCTGAACTCGAGCTGAAAGACCGAGCCGTATTGTTTTTGTCACATAGGAAAGAAAACCAAGCATAAGAGTTAACCAGTATCGTCAGGATACTCGTAGGACTGCGTAGGAGGATGTATCTCAGTCTTCTTCTCCGACAAATCGGCCTTTTTTCGAGGAAGTGCTCGAGTACGTCAGCCTCCTCTACTCCCCGCAACTTATGCAAAAAGAAGTGTAAGGCACTCCCAATCTTTCTGCACATAAACCAATTGGCTAATGACCCGTGATCACTGCCGTCAGCCTTCTTACGACAATTTATCAACGTTGGTATCGTTGGTTCTGTTTGTTGTAACGTGGCACCTGAGGAGATTTGGCCACCTACTGCCAGCTATCCGTAAGAAGTTTTCCTGTATCTGTCTTAGCTTAGCACTTAAAAGCGGTGCCACCTGCTCAGGTCATGTGCAGCTATTCCCACCCTGGCCAGCTCATCAGACGATTCTCGATCCAGGGGAGAGTATTTTAATGGTAACATTCATGACTCGAAAGGCTTAGTTTTGAATAAAAATGATAAAATTATATATCTGACAATTCCCCAAACAGATCGGTAATTTGTATTTAAAGAAAAAAATGTGAAAACCTGGCGGCAGCAATTTTTATTTGCAGTCAACAATCGTTCAACATCAATTAATATATTGAAATCAAAAAGTTTGAAAACAGATTAACGTATTTCTATAATTTTTAAATGAACAGAGCACATAGCAAAGTTTCAAAAAATGCTCATTTGATCTTGCAATTTTGATCTTGCACATTAAAATTTCGCTTTCGGTACATTTAAGCGATATACTTTCTTCTGTTTTGCCAACAGTCTTCTTCCTTCGAGTAGGAACAACAAACCTTTTGTTTAACTCTATTCAATTTCATATTTAGTCGACGTCTGTGGTGATTCATCATCACTTGACGCGCTCCTAAACAATCGTGTTTAGAGCAGATTATCTCTTGTCTGTTTTTGACACAATTTAGATAAAACATATTTTAACGATATTAAACCAAAACAACGCAATTTTAATCACAAGACACTAAAATCAAGCATTTTTGTTTCTTGTTGTGTGTTCATCCAAAAAAATCGGTATATAAGATAAAGTAGAAAAGATTGAAAAATTCATCCAAAAGTTTGTCTTTCTTATCTGTGGTTAGCTTTCTTGTGAGTGGCAAATGAATAGCTGTGGAGATACCAGATTTTATCTAAAGCCAGTTTATCTGTTATCGCATTTTGCTTCGAAAATTTGCAATTATCGCTAAGGTCATCAAAGCCAATTCAATTTTCTCAGACAGTTGTTGAGAGTGCTTACAGACATGGTTTTAGCTCTGCATACTGTTCTACCAAAACTTTTAAAATAAAGAGAAGCATCACATGGTTGTCAAATTGTAAATTTAGATTGTAGATTATCTTAATTACTGCACGGACTGTGCTTACATAATCTTTCATCTCTTGAATAAAGGACCAGAAGCTCTCTGGCACTGACTTTGATTTCAAATGAAGTTCCCACTCTTCAGATGGGGCTTAATTCATTGATCTTCACACTGGACACATTTGCAAAAGAATTTTCACAACAATTAACAAAGTCTTGCTGTCCTTGCTCCACTCTTCAACAAAGTCACTTGCACAATGTTTTCATTTCAGTTTTCACAATTTTTTTTTATTTTATCATTGATTCATCTTATCTTCTCAAACTTTTTATTTTCAGCCAAAAGCTTATCGCCTTATCTCATTTTATCTTTTTCAATTCCACTCTCTCTCTCTCTCGCTGTTTCCGAAAAAAATTCCATTTTTCCACAAGTTTTATATATTAAAACAAAAGCGTCGACTAAACTTCCTCACTTTGCAGAAATTTGTCTGCCAGTTGCTAAAATAAATCGGCACCGGTCCGTTTGTTCGTGAGCGCATAATTAAAAGTCCAGTCAATCGGCAAACACAATACGTGACTTGTGGTGGTGCGACTAAATGTTGCTGACGGCAGTGCCAGTTGCCATTTGTATATCCGCAGGGTAATTGGCGACTAGTGGCGGCGACGCGACGGTGCACATGTAACCGACAACAATTGCATATTGATACCAATATTTATGAGATGCCATAGGTGGCACTGCACTACAACAACAACAGCAATAGTGGCAAAAACCTGCACCGGCAAAAAATCGCGTTTATAAATCCGTCAATCAAAACGTGGCAACCAAGGTGCGATCAAGTACAAAGGCGCGAAACCGCAGTGCACTGAAAACTTCGGTGAGCGGTTTTTTGCAGCCAAGCCGCAAATGCCGGAAAAATGCGGAACAAATGCTGACAAAAGTATCTGTGACTGCGCTCAACTACAAGTCGGTGCTTTTATCGTTGTTAGCTTCAACTGATTTCTGGGTAGTAACGAAAAAATTTCGGATGCAACAATTCAGATCGAAAAATTGCTCGTACGGTGCAGCGTGTTCGGTGCTGTTGGCATTTTGTGGCAACGTTACTGCATTTTTCATATTCATTCATAGTGAGTGTTTGTTGTTGTTGTTGCGTGCTGCACACTTGTCGCACGTAGTGTTCGCACATTAGTGCACATTCTTCGCTCAAATTAAATCGGCTGGATCGAGCGAACTGTTGGCGGCGGCTGCAGTGCAGTGCGGCGCCAGCGCAGCGCACTTCAGCGCAATGATCAAGGTGAACATTTACATAGATGCAAGTTTTGTGTTATGTGCTCGGTGCAAAAAACATAAATTATTGCTGGGAACAAGGAGTTATATATGGCGTAGTTTAATAATTTGCTCAAATATTCTAAATGGTTTCTTGGTGACTTTGGAGACCGAATTGGAATGAAATGACTGTGTGAACTAAGATAACTTGAACATTTGAAAATATTCCACTGAAAAGGTATCACGAAACATAATAATATTAATTTTTGTGTTTGGTAACTAATGAATCAACCAGGTTTCGCCCAAAATTTGCTACGCTGTCTATACTTAAGACGCCGCTTTTAAAGTTCATTTTTCTTTATTAAGAATATTTTGTGGTGAACATTCTATCATCATCTATCATTCATATCACAAATTATTTGGTATTGTTTTGTTTCGTTTTTAAAAACTTAAATATGCCATTATTCATTTTAAGCGCCACTAGTTTGGCACATTAATGTTTTAATTAAAATCCAAGTAAAGTTAAAACTGCTCACACTTTTCTTAATTATAGTTCTTTGCATATTATTTAAAAGAACATTTGTTAAACTTGGAATGCTATGAAAAGATGACTAATCCATCGAGTGTGGTTCCTCACTTAAGAGATCGAAATTTGTTTACTTTGTTTGCGAGTTTTATATTTGAAATTAACACAACAAAGACCATTGCGGTCATGTTGACGGTTTCTCATTTTTAATAATCTATATTTTCTTTATTATTTCTATCAACTTTTGCTTTGATGAGTTTTATTTTTGTATGGGGTTCTACAATTAGTTCTACAATTAGGGTTCTACAATTACAATTAGCCAAATCCGATGGGTACTTTTCAAGATATCAGCGCATATAATATGTAGTCTTTGTAGGTATGGAAAACTTATGGTCTTTCTAGTGTTAAAGTCAAATAAAAATAAAAATAAAATAAAAATCATTAAACCAACTGCTGACGACTTTTCATATGTTTCAGCTAACCATTAGTTCGAAAATTCGTAATTCTAAAATCGATACTTAAATCAATACTCTATGCTGGCGCGTGGGTGCTCAATGAAGTATAAATTGCACTGCTTAAGCATAACCAGCTCATCGCTAAGTACTTCCTGCCAGCTGAAAATACAAAACCGTTTCATTTAGATTCATGTCAAATAAACACCGACTAACCGGCTCACTTACCTTGAATGGCTCCAATTTCAACGCAGCCCAGCACATGAAAATCGCAATTTATCATTGACATTTCGATTAATGTTTCTTTGACTTAAAGAACATCAAACTAATGGCAAATATGCGGAATTAGAGCAACAAGTTAACTAAAATTTCTAGTTTACGTTTAATTGTGGGTGCCAGCAGAAGAACCGTGAAAGGGGAAAGGGGAAGAGGAAGGGGAAATCTTCACCACAAACTCGTTCAATTCGGTATTAAAGTTGTGTTAATTTTTCCTAATTAATTTCAGCTAATTCCATTAGCTCGTTGAGTTTTTTATTAATTCTTTGCCTTTTCTGTTTCTTCTTGTTTCTTGCAGGTAAGTGTCGGCTGCTCGCAGGTGAACAAAGAAACCGCTGCAAACTGCTGTGAAACGCAAATGTGCTCAGTGAAATGTCAGATCGCGGCTAAGCGCTCGGGTGCTGGTATTTCAATGCTTGAAGTGAAGTAAAGTGATGTGGTGTGGTGGCAACTAGGGGGGTGAAGCGCGGCATTAGAGCCATAAAACTCAAGTGCTATTTGTGTGTATGCGAATGGGTCTGTCTGTTGCCTAAGCCATAAAAATGACAAAACGCCACCAAAGACAATAAGAAAGGCACAGCACTCGTGTGCGGGAGGTCGGGCGAGCGGCGGCAAAATAACTGTTGGTATAACAATAAAAATGTGGCAGATTGCAATGAAGTCATTTTAGCGTTTGGTGGGGCATGGTTTGTGGCTTTAAATGTGATCATACCAGCAGACAGCGCAAACATGTTCGCAAACTGAGCTATGTACAAGTTTAGTACGTGTGAAACAGGTTGCGATTCTTTTGGATAATGCTGAAAGCACTATTACTCACACGGCTACGGCTGAGGGCGAAAGGAGGCGGTAGGGTATGAGGCAAGTGCTGTTATGGCAATTGCCAGATAAACAGCTGATGTCAGTTTTTAATATTAGATCAACTATCTGACGCACTAATGACAGTTGCTGACATTTTAAAGGTCGTCTTTGTTGTGATTAGGAATTGGAGTTTCGCCTTAAATGCATGCAATTTGTTTTCATAATGTTTATTAATGATGTTTATTGAGCATTGACTGTGAGTTGGAAGTCAAGTCATGCCTTAAAAAAGTTGAACAGGAGCACAAGTTTCAAATATTATGAACAGCATTTTTAATTAAGAGTAGAAATAAAAGATAAAGTCTCGATTACCATTTTTGCTGAGGTCATCGACTGGCAGATTTGAGTTTTTTTGGAATCAAATTTTGATTTCAAGAATGTAAAAGATGCATCCATAAGGTTTCATTGTTGAGCTGAGTGTCAGATGGACTTACTATCAGAAGTTATATATGAAAATTTATGACTTGTCATCTTGTATATGATTTTTTGTCGAAATAAGTTGTAGTCCTGCAAATGGCCTCCCTGGGCGCGACTATCAAAAGGAGCTTTAATTTGTTTAACCTTTGCATATATGCAATGTTAACTTTTCATAGATTTGGAAACTATTTTGTTCACTATTTTACAGTCATTCAATTCATTCTATTTTACAGGCAAAACGTTTTTGACAAACTACATACAGGTCTGAAGCTCCAGAACCTTTCTGGTACCACTATGGACCAACATGGTCTATGTGAGACCCCCCCGAGGGTCAGCCAGCCTAACCTACCTACCTACCTACAGTCATTAATTCTTCTTTTATGTTAAAACATTAGATTACTAACAGAATTTTGCAAATAACATTGAAAGTATATTCAAAATAATCGAAAAAACACTAAGTGTTTCGACTTGGTGAAATAATTTTGGTTATTGATGGCGATGGTGATATGGCGGCGACCGTCGCTCAGCTGTTTAGTGCGTTGAATTACGAGTATACAGTGACGCCTGACCTCTGTTCTGACTCCCCAACACTAAAACATAGATAAAACCGACTTTCATTTCGGCGGTTGCGTTCTCACCAGGATACGGAAAATGTTCGCAAAGCTTCTTTCATAGATACAGGAATTCAACAAAACTTCTTTTTTACCATCATAACTTCACAAGCAACAAGAATTTTAACATATATACAAAAATTCATGACTCGTCATCCTGTATAGGATGACTTGTTGTCGAACTCAGTTGTAGTCCTGCAAATGACATCCCTGAGCACGACTATCAAAAATTTTTTTAAAGGCAGATAAATTTAGTGTTTACGACCATTAAAAATATCTGCAGTTTTCTTGTGCAAGAATTAAGCCACCAACGTTTTCGTTATAGTTAATGTTATTTGTATTTTTTTCGTTTCTCTTAATCACTAAAATTCAAATTGGGCCTTGGCTACTAATAACACATATTAAAACTGTAAGTTTTGTTTGCTTATGGACTTCAAGTGGGTTGTCAATCAATCAGCAAATGAGCCATTGTGATGCTCGAAAGTATGTAAACTCCTCTTTGTGAAATGTCCTTCTGCAGTCGAAATAACTCAAGAGTTTTGAATAAATCCGGACTATCCATCAAACTCAATCACCAGTCCAGGACATAAAAGTTCAAAAGAGACTAATTCAATTTCCACTTTTTCACTCACTCACCCAATGAGGCAACAAATTTGCAATTTCTATTTCTGTTTTGCGCTTTTAGCCCACATAGGTTGGCCACAGTTTCGCCCAGACCCCAATGGCATCGTTGCAAATTCAGAGTCGCATTGCCAACTTTTCGCATTTCCCTTTGCGACACAAGTAACAGTCCCCTTTGCCGCTTAGTCGGACCAATGGGCGGCATTAAAATGCAATTCGCTGCATTTGTTAACGCTTTGCCACATTTTGAGCTGTGTTCGATTCGTGTGTGTTTGGTTGTAATTTTTGCCGCACTGTTTTAACGCGTTAACTGCAATTTATATGCCAAAAGAGTCAGTTGGCCTCAAAGGTGAACAAACAAATTCAGGCTTAAAGCATTTTTCGTCTACATATTTTCGCCGAATTTTGTTTTATTTGAATTTGCCGTTTATGAGCGACGGCGATTTGGCACACGTTGCGGTTGTTTGGTGTGAAGAAAAGATCGTGTCTGGCCGCCGGGTGTAGAGTCTTTGGTGGCCATGCTTTGTCTATTTGGTGTTTTTATGTTCATTGCATTGATTTCAATATTTGCCATTTGTCAATTTGGTTTACATGCAGTTTTTGAAAAAAGTTAGTACTGTAAAGTTGTTAGTTATAAACAGGAAAGAGTTCTGGTTTGTAGCTTCACTGACGATTTGATTTTGTTTAAATGTCAGAGTTTTTGAAGCTTTAAAAGTGCCTGTGACTTCTTTAGTATTTCTTTTGTGTGCCTATTTACGATTCCACCAATTTGTTTCAATGGCGCATGCGATTTTCAAGTGCACACGTCTTTTTTGCCAACACACATAAAACAATCGGCCACTATGTTTTAGTACAATTTTGCTGCTGCTCCAACATGGTCAGAATCCCAAATGACGTTAAAACGTGCACTGGCAGCTATGTATGTGCTTTTCGTCAGCAAATCCCCCCTCTTTCTCTCTCCACGCCGCATAGTTGTTCGTCCAAGCATTTTAATTGAATTCGATTCAATGTCTTCCACTCAAGTTGCCGCTTAGCAGAGACCAGCCAATTAAAAGGCCAGACATGAGTTGCTGCACTCTTTGCTCTATTCACAATTTTTTGCCGTCGTTGTTGTTGTTTTGGCTAGCTTCATAGAACACGCGCACGAGTTGATCGACGAATGCTTGAATAAACTAGAATTATGGTTAGTATCGATGTCTGTGGCGAATGTGAACAAGGTCGCCAGTTGAACTTTTCAGATATGAAGAAAATTAACAAATTGGAATTAATTACTCTATAACTAAGCATGTAATCGGTGCGCTGAGTGAAATTCGGCTTTATTGTTTTGGAAGCGCGTTGAAAGGCTCTTCAACTCGAGCTGCCAAAGAGCAATAACCCATCGGGACTGCTTCACAGTTCATTAGCTGAACTTGTGTTTCATTCAAAGCAGTCGCTATTCAATGAATTTCTCTTTTATTAAAAGCGCACAGCGCTCCCGTCATGGATATCAATATTTATGTTTCCGTAAAATACATTTTACATAAATATTTAACATATGAGGATCTGACTGAGCCCATGCTCACAATTTTGCTTTTGTTTGGCACCCACACTAAAATTTCAAACTGCCGGCCAGCGGTTAATTAACTCAAAACGGCTGCTGCCCTCAGTTAATCTGGTTAATCTTTGGACACTGGTTAAACGATTCAAATTTTTTTAAATGGGTTTTCGGCTTTTCGGGGTTTGTGTGTGAAAACATGATAAATATGCGATATCTTATTTTGGCAAAAGCTGATCAATTTGACCAAAATGCAATGCAAAAGATCTTCATTGTTACAAGCCGGATTTCATATCGATCTGTTTTCTGATTTAGGAAAAAACGAAACTTTTTAAATTGTGTTTACATTAGTTTAATTTGTTTTGGTCATCTAATTGGAGTCTACTGCACTAAAACTTACATAAATCAACCTCAATGCTAGTTAAACAATTTTCCGCATTTGGGACGCAGCTGTTCCAATTATACATTCTGTGACTTTATTGTTGTGGTTAAAAAAAGCTGTTATTACAAAATTTATGTATGTTGAATTTTGTTGCATTAAAGTTTATTTATTTATTTATTTATGTGAACTTATAAACATTAAAGTTTGAATTCATGTTTCAATATTAGAATTATTAAACAGAAACAAGTCCGAATTATTAAAAATACGGTTTACAATTGCATGGTTAGGTTAGGTTGCGGTGGCTGCCTCTATAAGAGACACACTCGGAGGCCTGAAAGGCCCATTGTGATACCACATATTTCACCCGTTTTTGAACTGTGTATGCAACACTGTTTTGCCAACATATGTTACAGCACACATTTCAAGCGGATGGGGAAAGGCAGGAGGGGACCTACAGTTTAACGCCGAATCTGAACGGCGATTGGCAGTTTTTCGTTCACACTTGGAGGTTTTGCCATTGCCTGCCAAGAGCGCACTTGTGCGATTCTTGTAATTCTCATTTCCTTCATGTGGATAGCGATAGAAGTAGACGAGTTGTTCACCAGCCCGAGCCAGGAATCGAACCTGGAGCCTTTGGTATGAGAAGCCAGCGCGCTACCCGCTGGACTATCGAGGCCGGGCGAAATTTTGCATGAACAATTTCATGACAAAGATTTGATTTTTATACTTGATTCTAAATTCAAATTTAATCCATTCGGAATTTTAATGAATATTTCTTAAATCAATAAGTATTCTTACTGATTTCACTGAATATTAAAATTTCAAATTATTTCCAACTCATGCCAACGATTCTGGAATCACTCATAATTAAATTTAATGATTTCCCAGTCAGGCACAGCAGAGGTAAATTACTAAACACAAATTATTAATGATTTTCATCTTCACTGAAATTATGAAAATATGTTTTCAAATTGATCTATGCATTGTTGTAATGTGTTATTACAACGTACAAGAGCAGTAATTTCACTTATGTACGTTTCTGACTGCTTCCACTGAGTAAGTAACGGAAATATTCTGCTAGTGCTTTGCTCGTAATTGCTACCTGGGTAGAGATGATTGAAACAAAATTTACCGTAACAAATTTCTTTAAATCTCTCGCATCAATTTTAGTTAAACATTCTTTCAACGACGCTCAATGATTTTCTCGCATTTCGCAAAGTTACAGTTAAGCAAATCGATCAAACGTGATTAGGAAAATTGCACAGAAGAAAAGCCCATTAAAACCAAAAACCTACTAACCTAAAGAAAGTTGCGCCAGCTGAATTTGTAAAGACTGATTTCGTACAAGCAGAGAAACCAGTGACGAAAGGTGGAATCCATAGCCATGAAGTCAGCATAAGCGAGCAAGTGAACACACAGCGCCGAAGCTCATTAAAGCAACAACCACAAACGATTTACTACGAGCCACGATCAATCAAAACTGCATATTAACGAAAGAACAAAGAACAGCAGCAGCGGCGGCGGAACAGTTTGCGCACAACGCACAACGCGCAGCGAAGCAGCGAAGCCGCGAAGAAATCATTGAGAATTGGCGTTTCGCTGCTGCACAGCAAGCAGCAAGCAGAGTTCAAAGACTGACGGCTGTAATAAGTCGCGCGCAGCTAAATCGCTGCTGAGAAACGCTTAAAATCGATTATGCGTTGTTTTGCCGCGCATTTGGCCGTGCAACGCGAGTGCGCAGCGGCTTAGGGGAGTGCGAGGCAATGTGTCGAATGCGTGACCGCGTGCGTTCTTTATACTTTTTACGAGACGGAAAAGCGGGTCAATGTTCACCGGCAGATCTTTTGCGAGTCTCGCCTGCATTGGCAGCGTCTCAAAGCGCACCGACGCGACGCTGGCGAGCAGCGGTAAGAAACGCCAAGTGCGCCAAGTGATGCCGCTTGCTGGGTGGCAACACAACTCAGAGGCGAGCAAACTGTTGCTGCAGAGTTGACGCGGCGATTATATCATTTGGCATGCGTCTACAAGCGTGCAAGCGTAACACGCTTTTCTACTCAGCAGTCACTGCAGTCCACTGTCTGCCGGCAGGCGCGAGCAAGAAAATTTGTATGGTTCAAGCCGTTGACTAATGACTGAAAATAACTGCAATGACTTTGAACAAATTCGTCATATAGTAAAAATTGATTACGTAGCGATATGGCAAATAAATCAGTTACAGCAATGAGGTTTTTTGCACTTTAATCGGAGCTTATTTAATGAGGGGAACGAAGAAGAACCATTAGAGAACCTTTAGAAAAGATGGGGATTATCATTGCACCGCTTATTACTTTGAGGTCCTTTGATTGGTAAAAAGAGATGAAAAACCATTTTATAACTGAGTATGGGCTCGAACTCCGGCCTCAGACTTGCAATCTAAGGATCCATAAGGTACAATAACAATCACTAAGGACTCACGAGTGTTCAAAAAAAGCAATTAAAGATATAAAGAATTTCTCTTTGCAATGAGCTCATCATTTCAACTAAATCATCACACAAGATTATGATTTTTTTATATTAAAAAAAAATATATTAGAACTGTTAACTTCAAAATATAGTTTTTGGTATTTTTAACTGAACTACACTGACCGTTGCGCTCACATAACTTTGCCCATAATCAACACCTCAACTAATTGTGAATTCCGCAATTTTTGTGCTCTTTCAACTATTGAATTTCAGACTGTAATCAATAGTGACATTCGCGCGAAGGCATTCGTGGGCATTTGATGCAATTTCTGTCACTCCAAATGCAACGCAACGCAGTCTGACTGTTCGGTGGCCTCCACGTACACTCAATAAAAATTGTTCGAAAGTGTTGCTTTATCCGCTTCTGCTAACTAAGCACTGAAACTTAAGCCCCATTTGCCTTTTGAAACAAACTCTTACCAACATTTTGCTCAGTGCGAATGCGTTCGCTGTCAAAAATGACACTTGAGCACTGTTGCAGTGGCAACTTTTATATGCAGGTTTTTGTATTTGCTTTTCGCACACTACCCCCGGACAGACTTTGGTTGGCATTGAACACGATAGCGTCGGAATGTCACGCCAAGAAATATTAGACGCGAAAAAACGCAAAAGATAGCGGCCGGTCGGACTGAAAGGGGCCACAAAATAATTGCAGCGAAATATATAAAAATGCGCGCACACGCCACTTACATCGGCGAGTGCTCGAAATCTCTGCACTCTATGCGATGTGATTGTGATTTCAGTGGCAGCTGACGTTGATGGTGATTTGTTGTGATTTGTTGTGGCGTTCCTTTTGCTTGCTCTGTTTTTTTCTAACTTTATATATGGCGACGCATGTGGCTTTGTGTTTTATGCCTTCAACTGTTTTCTCAAAGAAACCATGATGAATTCTTTAGGAAGTGTGTTTTGCTAAGCAGAAGTGTGGGGTACTTGTCGGTGCGAGAACACACACACACATTATTCTTTTTTTGTAATATTTATGCGCACGTTCGTACAATCAAAAGCCCACTTCGAAGCAAGACGTGTCCATGTAAGCGAAAGTTTGGCTCAAGCAGGCAATCGGAAAGTATAGATTTATCTGACAAATAAAATCTAAAAGGGGCAACATTCCAGCTTTCCTCATATGTACCAATTTTGTGCGACACTTCTGATAATGAAATATTAAAGGGTTAAGTAACATTTTCCTTTTTTAATATAAAAATATTTATAAATTTAGCAAAATTGGGGCAAACATTTTGTTTACCATAGTTTAACCACTTTGAGTTAGCAAAATAATATAATTGAAATCACGTTAACTTTTCATTCAGAAGGCAATTTCCCACAAGTTCTTTCTAATAAAAAATCTTAATTGAATCTTTTTGTTCCCTTGGGCATTTAAGTGTTAAACCACCTGTGATCCTATTCGATGGTCATCACAAAAATGAAGAGAGCCCTTCGAAGTACTTTTCTCTGGAACACTACAAGAGCTGCTATGACTGTTGTGATGCTTAAAATCGGCCAAACCAAGTAGCTATCAGTTGATACAACTGTTCGTGACAAACAGTTCGTGTGACAAAGTCACACCACCATCAACTAATACCAATTGCTGCCAACCTTAGGTTAATTGTCAAGCAATCAAAAAATGTGGCATTTCTGCGCGCAGTCAGAATTGTGTGTCAAAATGTGTGTCATTAGCGTTTGGCTTTGGCACGATTCATAAATATGACATTATTGTTATTATTCGCATTGCTATTGAAACATTATATTCGACATGCTGCAAATTGTCTTCTTATCAAATGAATTTCTCTGTACTGTTGTTGTTGCCTTCGTTATTACTGTCAATGTTGAATGATTTTGTTGTCGTTCGCTGCGCTGAAGCACACTTCCACTTTTGCTGTCACCGGCAATTATTGCTACATTGTTGCACGACGCGTTTGGTTGCAATTGTTGTTGTTGCTATGCTGCAGCGTGCTTTAAGCGTGCAAAGTGGGTAAAGATGTGCTTAAACTCACTTTTCATTTTCTTTCATTTTCGAATGATTTTTCAGTCGACTGCCGACTACAGCAACGCAGTCATTTTTTGTGGCATGGCGGCTGCGCACAAATTTTCACATTTTCCTGTCCTCAATTCATTGTAAAGCGTGACAAGCAGATTCAGCAGTTAATGTTGGTGCTGTGGATGCGTTGCTAAAAAGGAAAAGTTTTCAGTTGTTGGTGTTATTGCAATTTTGATGTGCAGTCACAAAACTGTTGCACTTTTTTGGAAAAACTGGTTTCCGCCTCATGGAACTTGCATTTGTTGCTCGCTTTTTTCACACTGCCACATTTAACGCTTCTGTGGCATCAACATTAACAGTTTGAAAGGGCACCAGCAACAACTGGGCCTTAGTAGCATTAATAGGAAGCCGATGCGAGACGGTTTTGACTGGCCCATGATGGGATTTGATTCAAAAGTTTCTTGAGCGTAAGAAACCATACAGAGAAAAGGATATGCAGAATTTACATTCCTAAAGCTCTCTGGAACTGACACTTCTTTTAGAAAATACTTTCGTTTGATTTTGTTATATTTAAATTTGTTTATGATCTACTAAAAGTTAACCGTTGCTCTGTCGAGGCTCACCTTTCTGGGTAATAACACAGTTCATAAGTCTTCAAATACCACCAATGCTTCCAAAAGCAACTCGAATACATAAACGCGTCAAAACTCCCATTGATTCCGCGTTCCATATAAAATACGCTTCGGTGTTACGCAAAATCAACAACCACTGATTTATTAACACTTTTGGCAGTTGGCCAAATAGCAAATGGCTTTTAAGCCCTAACTACTCTCCTTTCAATACAAATTTTTCTAACATTTTTATGAGCCCGCAAAAATATTTGTGTTTTAACTTCCCGATGCCGTTGCCGAGGCGATTTATTGCGATCGCTTACACCAACTCACAACATTCCGTAGTTGGCGGCTAATCTTAACTTGATCATTGACCATAATAAAAGTTGGGCAACTCTGACGAAAAGTTGTTGCTTTACTAATGGTGTTGCTTTTGGTATTTGTTACAGTTGCCGTTGCACTGCCAACAAGCAACAAAAACAACATTTGGCAATAGTTTGACTACTTTTTCTACATTGTTATTGCTAACTTTGTCGTCATGGTTGGCGTAGTTGCGGTTTGTTTGTGTTTCGGTGTGTGCCATGTGAGTGCCTCAGTATACATGTGTGTGTATGTGTGTGATTATGCACCGGGAAGGCTCGTGCTTGTGGTCAATTAGCGTATTTTAGGTTTATTTCGGCTACACTTTGTTAACATTTCGGCCAACAGCTAAAAGCAACAAAAAACGACGCAGGCGAAGAATCGGCAGGGGCCGATTTAGTTGCAGCTTACTGGTAGTTCGTGTCTAAGACTTAAAGCTCTGACGGCAACAAAAAACAGTTAAAGCAGCACATGTTAGGTTTAGGACACAAATTTGGGGGGGGGGGGGCGCAGGGTAGATGAACTAAATTCAGTGGGCGAAGAAGTGTGCACCAAAAGTTGGTTAATTTTGTAGCTAATTGCTTTTGAATATGAAAATATTTGATTGCTATTTTAATTGGCAATACAAAATATTTATACACGAGATATGTCGTCATATCTAATGCAACAGCTGCCAATTGGTTGTGTGACCCACTTTGATTCAACTTTAATTTGAATACATAAAACTTGCACAGTTTTCTTCTTTAATCCATTTGGATCTGAGTCTCAATTTATAAGCAGATTTTTCAGATTCGAGTTTTTTTACTTTTTGACAAATCCACCAATAACCCACTTTTAAATTACTATCAGCAACAAAAACCACACCAAAATGCAATGCATTGACAACATTTCAGCCAAAGCCAATTGTGGGAAAAGTGTAAACTAGCTGATGGTGGCGTCTTGGTGTTAGCCGCAGCCTCAACGAACATCCAACAAATTCCATGCAGCAATTAAATGAAAAACGTCACTTTCACTATCAACAAATTACAAAAATAAAGTTAATGCAACAACATGAAAACACGCTGGCGGTGATTGTTGTTATTACTGTGGTTTCGGTTGTTTTCGACGGTGGTCAGCGGTGCCAGCACAACCGCAAACGATATTCGCCACAGACACTCGCCCGCAGTGAAAAATTTGCGATCAGCTCAAATTAGTGGCAAAAGGCACAAAATCGCTTGTCTTGCGTAGTTTGTAACCACAAAAACGACAAGAACAACAGCTGCACCAGCAGCTAAAAATTTTGCTGAGTCCCTTCCAGTAGTAAACAATTGAATGGTTGTAATTTCTCTGCGTTTTCTTCACACATCAAAAATTGTGTAACGTTGTAAAAAAACCAAATATTTGTTTGGCTTTTCGCCACATTTTCATGAAAATTATGTTCGCCAGCACGCAAAGACCCATATCCAGTCATGCGTCTATTCACCAATCCATCAATTTTTCACTGCATTATTTTAAAACATGGAAATTTCAACAAATTTGCCATTGTGACATGGCATTTTGGTAACAAAAAAAAGTTTCCGGCCTGTATGCTTGCGCCAAATTGGCTGCCAAAAAAAAAACGATAGTAAAATTAAAAGCTGCAACAACAAAAGGTCCAATAAAAATTCACTGCGATATACCAAATTTGATTGTATTATGGTTCGTTGGCACTGCTGGTAAATGTTTGAGCTGCTGGTAAATGTTGTTTGCCACCAGCAATTTGTGCTGCAACAAAAACAACAACAACAATAACCACCAAAACATTCAAAACAAAAACCGCACTTCGCATTCACTTTTATTTGATGGCATGTTGCGCGATAGGTGGAAGCACTTGTGCCGGTGTGCCGTCCAATGTACGTTCGCACTGCCTTATGGCCAATAACTCAATTTTGTTGCTAGTTGATTGCAGAGGCAGGTTGAAAACGTATAGGGTTTTTGTTAATTGAATTTTATTGAAAAATTATGTTTAATTAATTGCATTCATTCAACAAAGGTAAATAATTAGTTGCCTCGTTAACAAGTGGACTAATCAAAACACATAATTATGTGTAGAAATGCAAACATTGGAGAAATATTATTCACAGTCCACAAAATTTTGTTGAGGTAGTTACAATTTTGAAAAGTGATTGTAAATTCGGGTTAATGACTGTTTGACGTTCATCTAGCTTACTTTTTTTCTTGTCAGTTTGCAAAAGTTTAAAACTTTGAAACAAGTCAATCAGTGACTCTTTTTCTGGGTCTTTTGTTTTGAGGCTGTGGGTCTTTTCTTCGTTCTCGTTCTGGCACTTGTCTTACGATTTATTTAATCAGTAATACTCAGTAATAATTATTTATTTATATATTTATTTTTTATCTTTATATATAAAAGAAAGTGACTGTATGTGTGTAAGCGATTCACGCCCAAATGAACCGGCCGATTTGCATAGAGTTTTTTTTGTTGGATTCGTATTAGTTCAGTTCGTGCGAAAAGAAAATTCCGGAAAATCTATTGGAAAAGTCAGAAAATCCCTACCATATTTGACCGTGAATTCTGAATGGGGCAAGTATTGGACAAGGGGGCGTGGCACCATCCATACAAGCCAAATCTTAACAATGGAATATTTTCGAAATTGTAAGCTATACAACACTGAAATTTAGTACACCGTCGTCCCATAGATGAGTCATTCTACTGGTAGGATTTGATGGGCGTTTAACAAGAGGCGTGGCACATTATTTGTGTCCAAAATATTCCACTAATCTATAACTCGCACAGCAATGAAAGTAAGTACGAACGTGGAATCTATTCATATCTTTCGACAGAGGAGAGTGCAGGTATTGAACAAGGGGGCGTGGTACCGTCCATACAAATCTCCCCAAATCTTAATACAGAATATCTTCAAAATTGTAAATTGTACAACACTGAAATTTAATACCCCGTGGTCCCATGGATGAGTCGTTTTACTGGTAAAATTTGATGGACGTTGGACAAGAGGTATTTCATTATATAAAAAACAACAAATGTTGTGCGAGACAAAGCTCGCCGGGTCAGCTAGTTTATTATTAAAAAAGAAAGCTTGATTTTGCATCAAGTACTCTTTTTGTTAGCCTTTTATTAACCAAAGAAACGCAGCCAGTGCAGCCGCTGTTTCTTGAGCTCATACAGATTGTGAATTCAAACCACTTAGCGACCTATAAACATTTCTTCTTAGTGCAAATTCCTCAATAAATCAATAGTTAATTGCATTTAAACAATTAACTACACCTTGTTTGTGAATATAAATGGAACAACAAGTAAAAGAGTTAAACTTTGGTTTGGTCGACTTATTCATACCCTGCATTTAAACTGATTTTTCTACCTAATTACTATCATAATGACATAAGGCCACATGTCAAACTTCTTTCCAATGATGAAAAATTTCAAAGTTTTTTGGGTTGTTTTTTTATTTTTTTTATTTCGAACATTACACATTAACATTCCTATGGCACTAATGCCTACAACAAGACAGACTATGAGCATATTTGTGTCAGTTCTTAGCTAAGGTATCAAAAATATCTATACTGAATTTCAGGTCTATAATCCTACTCGTTCAAGAGCTTTTGTGCAATGCAGTCTGTTGACAGACGGTCAGAAAAACGAACGTACGGAACGGCCGTTGCCAAATCGATTCTCCTGGTTAACAGATAATGCAAGCAAATACTTTACTATTCCAGTTACACACCCTTTAGATTACAAAAACTTCTGATCTAAAGTGCATATGCCCTAACACCACAGTGCAGGGAATTAAAAGCATTTACACTTCAGTGTGTGAAGCATGCATTAGGTTCACTTAGTTAGTTTATTGAGTATTTAATCATATCTACAACTACTTGTGGCTCATTTGCATGGACGTGCACTCGATCAATGCGTTTCCGTCTCAATGACACACTGACTTGAAAATTTAAATTAAGTCGACCGTTAAGTCACCTGTGCGAGACTCTTTACTGTGATTGCATAAAATCGCGCCCGCTTAACGCCTCTGTTAATTATTTTTAGCCGTGCTCTCCGACACATTGTGTTGACGGTATAATTTATCTAATTGTTTCTAATGGAAAAGTGCATAGCTAACTGCGGGTTAATGGGAGTTTTTCCAACAAACAATGCGGGCAATGCCGCACTGGATTGGCAAAGATTTACCGTGGAGCCGAGAATATGTCATGGCAAAATGTGCCAGTAGTGTGGGTTGGCAGCTTAAGCGTTGACTAATGGCTGAATAAATCAAATAAGCGTTTATGACTTTATCATTTGGCCACCTCCAACCATCAACCTCCATTTTACCGCTTCCCATTCCACCAGTGACAATTTAACAATTTATAACTTGAACGCACATTAATCGCTGTGACCGATTTCCGTTTCTTGGCAGTGAGGCGTAATTATTCACACATTGCCAAACAATTTGCACTTTTATTGCTGTCACCGTTCAAAACATTCCTCTCATTCCATGCTAATTGCCCACAATTGCAAGAATGGTTGCAGCAAATTGTCATTTCAACACTTGATTCCTACGCCATCGCTATTGCACAGATCAACTTTCGCTCTCGTTGTTGAAGCATTTAATTAGCATTGAATTGTTTTAGTTGACTTGCATTAGACGCCCACTTGAGCCATGTTTAATGCATCTACGGCATTCTGACGTGATTTGTGTGCGCCATAAATTCCAACTGACAACGAGCAAACGCGTGCGCCACTACTGACGAGTTTGGGAGCGAAGTTGTCCCACACGCGCATGCGCGAACCCACACAGAGAACTGCACACACACACATACACACATTTTGTTATTCACTATTTGCCTGCAAGCTTTAATCAGTCATAGTGCACTTTAGGTGTTTGCATCAATTGATCAACTTTTTACTAACAATGAACTTGTTTGTAGCCAGTTGGCGAGTTGACATTAAACAAGTGGCCACAGCTCTGTAAAGATACAACCGAAGCTGTTTCTAGGTTGAGGTTAATGTGCCTACAAATGGCTACTTGTGAGACGAGAATAATCTCAACGTTGCTTTTGTTGTCGGTGGCGTCATTATTAGCATTGAAAAGTGCGCCTAATTTCAAGCAAATGCGTTTTAAGATTTTTTGAAAAATTCCACGAATACCAAAAAATATGTAGTCTGTTAAAAAATTCAGTAATGCAATAATCATAAAAAGCTTGTCGTCATTGTTGGCTTTGTGATTGGTTCGTATTTAATTTGTATTTTATGCTTATATGTTACACTCGATTAAGACACTAAGGTCGAGCTTACTAAAAAACATATTTATTCGGTGCATGGAAGGGAGCTACAACTTTGAAATGTGCCGGTCCCATGCGGCAAATTGGGCGCATTTTCATAAGCAATTAAATTACACGCAGATATTCAGCATTTCCTGCTGAAAACACAGTCAACGAAAAAAGTTTATTTTCATTATTTGGCGCCCACAAGGTCGGCGCTGGAATGCCGACCTTCAGACTTGCAATCTAAATCTTTAACCAAAGAGCTATGAAGCTTTATTATTATTCAAATTAGCTGCAGTGGTTTTCTTATGTTTTTCTTCAAGCAGCAGTCGTCAGATTTATTTTATTCAAATGGAATGTTTATTCGTATACAAAACATTTTCTCAAAGCTTAACTTCACTTGAACTTAAATTGTAAACTGTCTCATTTCTCACTTGCAGACACTTCAGTCGTGCCCAATCAATTGCACCAACGAGCCCGACACCCTCAGTGCCAACAACGATAGCCTGCAAACCACACCGGACAGCACACTACACAAGCCGTCAAGTGCTGCCCAGCAGCAGCAACAGCACCAACAAAAGCAGCAACTGCAGCTCCAGCAATACCAGCAACGCCAACATCAGCAACTACAACGACACAGCGAAAACCATCACAGCCACCAGTACATTAACAACAACAACAACAATAGCACAAACAGTAGCAATAACAACAAAAGCACCGCTCACAGCAGCAATTTGCCGAACAGCGCAACCAGCGATACCTCATCAGCCTCGTTTCAGCAACGCTTCGATTTCAGTCAACTGAAGGCGCGCCTGCCCGAACTCAACTGCCTGCACAGCCTTCAGCGCTACTGGCAGCAGCAGCATCAGACAGACACTGCCGACGCGCACGCGGCCAAAGATGAGGGCAACGGCAACGGCAGTGTTAATGGTAATGGCTCCTACTACGCAAACAACATCCTAGGCTGCACATTTGGCCACCAGTTCGCCAGAGAGTCGAAAGCGGAAGCGATCAAGGAGACGCCGTTGCAGAAGTTTTATCGCCACCAGCAGCAGAAGAAAATGCCAGCGTTTCGAGGACGCCGCGGCTGGTGTGGGTGCTTTCAGGTGAGTCGTCGGCGTGCGATTAGCCTTGCCAGGTCTGCACTACTTACTGTGTAAAATGCAAATGTGTGCAGCGAGGCGTATACGCAACTTTTGATTGTATTCAGTTACTTTTATTGTACTAAATTACGATTCCGGTTACAAAATTGTTGGCAAAAAGAAACCAAGTGAAGCGGAACTTGGGTCTTTCAGTGCAACTTAATGGTGGTTTTGTGGTGGAACAGAATTCGGCCATTAAGTTTTGACTTGTTTTTGTGATGGTGGGGCTCGATTGTGCATTCTTAAAAAACAGAGCGTAACGTAATCGAAATGTTATTTGACGCTGCCAAAGCGATCAGCGAAGTCAGTGGCGGATCCAGAGGGGGTTTTGGGGATTGAAACCCCCCGAAAGTTTTGGATCGCCTATAAAACTACATACAAATTAAAAGAGCATTTTATAAATACTAAAGAATTGCTTTTTGAAACCCCCCCCGAAATATCCGCGCCTGAGCGAAGTCACTCGGATTTATATTTGCAACTAGAAGCAAAAGCTGAAGCTTGATGGAACTGGCCTAGGACCTGTTCGGAAATCGGAAATGTTGTGAAATGTTTACTTCCTTTCGCTCTTTTACTTAACTTTTTTATGGGCAAAGTGCCCAAAGAGTGTTGATCACTTTCACAAAATAATTCATGGCCAGCAGAAAACACAGAAAATGACAAGTGGACTGCACTTGCAACTCTCTCTCTAGTCCACCAACTTTTTTTAGGTAGACTCAGTTTCGATTCAATGTCAGTCGCAGCTTTCCGTGGTATTGTGACCATTAAAATTTTTTTCAAATCCTTTTTTTTGTGAGCGACAAAAGTTCCTTGTTACAGTGTATCGATGCATCGCTGAACAAAGTGCGAATATTTTGAAGTAAACTTACAAATAAACATTCAATACTAAACATATAAAACTAATTCAGACCTGAGTCTTCGATTATTTACCAAGTTTTGGCACTATAACTTTTGTTGTGATACAAAAATCTATTCTATGATTATAATTTTTTTAATCGATTTAATTTTTCTGTTGTGAAAAATCTAAAGATCTAAAAAATCTATTTCTAAATCTAAAAAAATCTATTTTGCATCTATCACTGCACAACAAAACTAAATTTTATCAAAATAACAAGGTTCTGACAACGGATTCTGGTAGACGAGACAAAAAAAAAATTTACATGTATCGGCGTTTTGAAAGTTTACGTCTGAATATTTTTTAGGGGGGTCAAAGATTTCCCCTTTTTGCGCATTCTTATGGTGAATCAGCATAGGAAAACCATGTAACCTCACATTTTAGGTATATGATGTGTTCAGCAATTTAATGTAAAATACTACGAAGAACATTTTTGTGGAGTATTTTAACCCTGTAGCTACTATTTTGATGGGTCAATTTGACCCTTTTTTTCTAAAATGCCAAAAATGTCCTGTAAAACAGGACTTTTTAAGGACAAAATGTACCACGAAAATATTTGCCATAAAATTCTACTATAGGTCTCTGAATACATCAAAGCTCAGAAATTAACTCGAACGTCAGAATTAAGCCAAAACTGAAAATGTGTTTAAGCGTTTATTTCGTATTCATTCAAAATTGGTACTAAAATCTCCTACAAAACTTGCATATGGAATAGCAGATGGAAGAGGAACCAATATTCCAAAAAACAATGGGAGCCGAGAGCTGAAGGGACATTAGGCGAGCATAATATTCTTCATCCACCGCCAACAAAAAAAATTATTTAACAACCATTACATATAAAACTTGGTGTGGTAAACAATTTTGTTAAGTGTTTGGATACAAATGGATTGGCATTTAACTATACTTTTATATGTTATGTTTACTTTTTTTTGGTCCCCTCTACCAGAATCCGTTGGCAGAACCTTGTTTTTTTTTTGTGTTGTACAGTGTTAATATTTTTTTTATATTTTTTATTTTAGGTTATTATAATAAAATTATAATTTTATGTATTTTTATATTCACATGCTCACATTTTCACTGCCAAAGGATGACGAACCACCGGAAATTTGCGTCGTCGAAGGCGCCTTCACGCTGCAAACACTCACCCCCACACAACCCATGCCATCGGTCGATGAGCTGGACACGAAATTCGCCGAGTTGGTGGAGGAGTTGGATCTGACTGCGCCCAACAAGGAGGCCATGCTCAGTCTGCCGCCACAGAAGAAATGGCAAATCTACTGTTCGCGCAAGTCACCGCTGGACACCATCGACGGCAATGCAGCGACCATTGCGCAGCCGCCCAGCGCCGACCACTACATTGAACGCCTGAAGGAGCTGGTGCAGCACGTCTGCATCAGCCCCGAAGACTCGCCGTGCCATGAATACAATGCGCGCATCGAGGCGCACACCGCCTTCCTGGACGCGCTGAAGACGGCGCTGCGCACCTCGGCGCACAGCTTCGTGCTGCGTTTCGTCGATCTGGAGGGGCTGCCGGCGCTGCTCAATGTGCTGCAGCAGTTGGACATACGCGTGGCGAACAGCATGTTGCACACTAGTCTCATCGGATGTATCAAGGCGCTGATGAACAACTCGGTGAGTAGTCGCTGAACGCAATAGACGCCCGTTCTGCTAATGCTTCGGTTTCTTCGTTTCTTTGACAGACGGGCCGCGCCCATGTGCTGGCTCACCCCACATCCATTGACACGATCGCACACTCATTGGCTGCGGACAACATAAAAACGAAAGTGGCTGCCTTGGAGATTTTGGGTGCGGTGTGCTTGGTGCCCGGCGGCCATCGCAAAGTGCTGCAAGCGATGCTCAACTTTCAGGATTTCGCCGCGGAACGTGCCCGGTTTCAGGTAGGTTTCAGTGGTTTCAGGTTTCAGTGTTCTTGGGCTCAACATGTGCGCACTTTTCTCTCCGCAGAGCATCATCAACGACCTGGATCGATCGACGGGCGCTTACCGTGACGATGTCAATCTGAAAACCGCCATAATGTCCTTCATCAATGCGGTGCTGAACTACGGACCCGGCCAGGAAAATCTCGAGTTCCGACTGCACTTGCGCTATGAGTTTCTGATGCTGGGCATACAGCCAGTGATCGACAAGCTGCGAAAGCACGAGAACGAAACACTCGACAGGCATTTGGTAGGTGTCCTTGCGCTATCGTAAGTTCCAGTGTTGCTAACCGCTCTTCGTGCAGGATTTCTTTGAAATGGTGCGCGCCGAGGACGAGAAGGAGCTGGCGCGGAAATTCAATCACGAGCATGTTGACACAAAGAGCGCTACGGCCATGTTTGATTTGCTGCGTCGCAAGTTGAGTCACTCGCCCGCATACCCACACCTGTTGTCTCTGCTGGAGCACATGCTGCTGCTGCCTTGTACGTAGTCTCGGCAGTCCTCACAGCCACACATACGAACATCTAACTAACTGTTGTGCATTTCCAGATGCCGGCCATTGCACGCAACACTGGCTAATGTTCGATCGGGTCGTGCAGCAGATCGTGCTGCAGATCGAGGGTCGTCCCAACAGCGACGTTGATCCCGACGCTCCGAACAGAGAGAAGCTATCGCCCACAACTGTGCAGGATCTCGACGTCGCTCCGCTACAAATCAACGTCGGCGAAATCGTACGCCTGCTCGTCAAGGAGGAGGAGCTGACGCAGGCGCGCAAGCGTGCCGACGAGCTGGAGCGCGAGAACTTCGAAGTGCAATCACGACTAGCCAAAAAGGAGCAGGAGCTCGATCTGCGCATGCAGGAGAAGGAAGACTTGGAGACAAGTCTGACACGCATGCGCGAACGGCTCGAAAAGGAGTCGGCCAATCACTCGCAAGCGGTGCAGCGCGCCCAAACGGCCGAAATGAAGGCAGAGGATCTGCAGCATCGCCTCATGACCGAACAGCAGGAGCGCGCGCGGCTGGAGCGGCTGGTCACCGAGGGCAGCATACCGGACGATCAGAAAGTCGCTGGACTAACGGGCTGTAACGGTGCCGTTTCGCCGCCACCACCGCCGCCTCCAATGAAAATTGTGCCACCCCCACCGCCGCCAATGGCAGCAGCTCCACCGCCACCACCTCCATGCCCCGGAGCACCGCCACCACCCGCTTCGGCGCCAACAATGGGTAACTGAATTGATTTGATTACATTTTCGCTACAATCATTGAATGGCCACAATACACGGAGCAAATTTCTTCTTCTTCTTATAAATATTTTATATCTTCTTTTCCATATTCATACTTGTCTTTCTACATGCGTAGTTGGATATTTTTAATGGAGATTCCCTGTTTTTTCAGCGCCACCACCACCAAAGGCAGAGGTGCCCAAAAAGAATGTGCCACAACCCACAAATCCTCTGAAGAGTTTCAATTGGTCCAAGTTGCCCGATGCCAAAGTGCAGGGCACCGTTTGGAGTGAACTCGACGAGTCGAAATGGTACAACAATATGGAACTGGAATCGATTGACAAACTATTCTCTGCCTATCAGAAGAACGGCGTCGCGGTATGTCACATCGAATGCACTGGAAAAAAAAATTCCTGAAATGATATTTGCCACTTGTACACTTTTAGAACGACGGTTCCATTGAGGATCTGCGCATGATGGGCAAACATGGACGCACAAAGATACTGTCCGTCATTGACGGGCGACGTGCACAGAACTGCACAATTTTGTTGAGTAAATTGAAGATGAGCGACGAGGAGATATCCAAGTAAGTGCGGCACTTCTATTATTAGGACCTCATTTATGTATAAAACTGGACCATGGCTATTTGTAGAGCCATACTTTCGATGGATTGCAATGAGCAGCTGGCGCTCGACATGGTTGAGCAGCTGCTGAAGTTCACACCGTCGGCGGAGGAACGTGCATTGCTTGACGAGCACAGCGAGGATATCGAATCGCTGGCCAGGGCCGATCGTTTCCTCTACGAAATTTCCAAGTACCCTAAAATGCTTTGAACGGTTGAGAAATAGTTTCCAACAAAAAACCGCCTGTCGTATTTTCAGAATTCCTCACTATGAGCAACGCCTGAAGAGTCTGCACTACAAGAAACGCTTCATGATCACAGTGAACGATCTGATACCTCGTATTCGCAGTGTCATGGAAGCGTCACGCGAGGTGGCGCGCTCACGACGGTTGCGAAAACTGCTGGAACTGGTGCTGGCTTTGGGTATGTGTTGCATCAACTTTTGCCTACCTAAGTGATTTAACTGTTCGCTGTCCCATTTAGGAAATTACATGAATCGTGGCGCACGCGGCAATGCTTCCGGTTTTCGTCTGGCTTCGCTCAATCGGCTGGCGGACACCAAGTCCAGCGCCGCTAAGGGCACCACGCTGCTGCACTACCTCGTGCAGGTGATCGACAAGAAATTCAAAGATTTGCTCAAGCTGGAGGAGGACATACCGCACGTGCGCGAAGCCTCCAAGGTGTCGCTGGCCGAAATGGACAAGGACATACAGATGCTGCGCACCGGCTTGGCCGATGTGGCGCGTGAAATCGAGTTCCATCGCTCGTCGGGACCCGCTCAGCAGGGCGATCGCTTTTTGCCTGTGATGCGCGAATTCCACGCGCAGGCATCGGTGCGATTCGCCGAGCTGGAGGACAAGTTCCAGGACATGAAGACGCGCTTCGATCGCGCCGTGCGTCTGTTCGGCGAGGACGGTTCGGTGCTGCAGCCCGACGAGTTCTTTGGCATATTCGATGCGTTCTTGGCGGCATTTTCCGAGGCGCGGCAGGACAATGACAACTTCCGCAAGCGGCAGGAGGAGGAGGAGAAGCGCGCCAAGCAGGACGCCGAGTTGAAGAAGCGCACCATCGAGCGCAAAAGCAAGGAGGGTCTCATGTCGTCGGTGGCGCGAAACCTGGGCCTGAAGTCCAGCGTGAATGCGGGCGCCGAGTCGCCGGTGAAGGGCGACAACAACAAGGGTGAGTTCGACGACTTGATATCGGCGCTGCGCACGGGCGACGTGTTCGGCGAGGACATGGCCAAGTTCAAGCGGTCGCGCAAGACGCGCATCGGCAACGGTAGCACCTCGCCGCCGCGGCACGGACTGCATCGAGAGGAGAGCCGCGAGCGCACCGTGCGTAGGCAGTGAGTGCACGCGTAGCGCTGGAAGTCGCTCTGTCAGTGACGATGGGTTGACGAGCAATGTGCGGAGTAGCGCTATTTGAATAGTGGTAAAATTATGTAAATGGAACTTTATTTATATCTAACAAGTAAATCAATAAATTGAAGAATTGAAAATGAAGCAAAGCCCAAATTAGGAAAAACCTAAACGAGAGCTTAGAATTGCTGAGGTCGAATTAATTGGAAAGACTCCGCAGAAGGGACGCAAGGCTTCATTCTAAATTGTCTCTGTTGCTAAATATTTCTATGAACTTAAAATATTTGTAATATGTAAAAGATGTGTTTGCATTAAAGCTTGAATTAGAAAACGAACACGATTTCTTATCGTCGAAGTTTGCTCTTTGTATTTGTATTTGTAAATTGCAATAACGAAATGTAACAGTTTTTACTTTAGTGCTGCAGAAAAACGGCAAATAGCAAAACCAAGTGAAACAACTAATGTAATTTTTTATATAAATTGAAAAGTACCTTTTGTGAAATGCAATTATTAAACCGAAAATCATACTCATAAACATATTTATACTTATTATTAGTTAATCATCGGCTACAGTAAATCGTAATCATTCGCCAACTAAGTAAACACAAATTTAAAATTCGCACAAGTAAATTTGTGGCTCGAAATTCCAGCCTCAGGACATACTTGAACTAATCGCACACGAAAGCAAAGGACGAACTGCAACATTTTTAGTTGCCTTGCAAATGTTGAGTAAAGTGCCAAAATTACTTGTAAATTTTGCATTTCTTTCTTCAAGTCAATGTCCACAGGTGGGAAGTTTGTTATACACTTTTGAGCACTGAAAAAGCCAATGGCAGCGCTCAGCATTTCAAGGGGGAATGTGGGAAGGAAACACTTTGTGAGAACGGGCCATATGTGTTTTGCAGCGGTAAATAATCGTTTAATTTAAAATTAAAAAAATTGCTTAACTCAAACCATTGTTGTAGTGCTGATTCTTTAACCAGTAAGTCAAATAAATCGATATTCAGTTTTATATGCTTTTGATGTCGGACTTACTTACTTAGACTTACAATTTATCAGTCAACCGGTTTAAACATATATATTTTGACTTAAAATTGTTCGGAAATATATTTTAAAAAAATATTTTTTAATTCATCATCATCATTCAAATTCAATTCATCAGTCAACCTGTTTAAACATATATATTTTGACTTAAAATTGTTCGGAAATATGTTTTGAAAAAATATTTTTAAATTAAACCAAATTTTATAAAGACTTACAATTGATTAGTCAACCGATTTAAACATATATATTTTGACTTAAAATTGTTTGGAAATATGTTTTGAACAAAAATTTTGAAAATAAGCCTAAATTTATAAATACTTTCAATTGATAAGTCAACCGATTTAAACATATATGTTTTGACTTGAAATTGTTCCGAAATATTAAGTTTCTGAGATCCAAAGATAATAAATCCGTTTCAAATCACCCAGTAGTTATATAAAAATATCGAATACAACAACAACAATTAATTGCCTCTTGCAATTCACCATCATCAAACAAATCGCAAATCGCGTTCCTTTAGTTTTTTGCCCGTTTGTTCTTCGCAGTGCCACCAGCACTTCCCATTCATCACAAGAACTTGAAAGCTGTGCGTTGCCATTTGCTGAATGTCGGCTGCGTATGCCAACAAATCGGTTTTTATTCTTATTCAAAGCTGCAAACGGCCACTAAAGCAAAATATAATTAAGAGCTGGATAAACGACCGAGACTAGTATACAGTAAGCAGACAAATTGAAAATTTAATAAAGCATAAATGAAATAAATAACCATACGTCGAATGTGTATTTTTATTTTTGTTTAATCATTTATACATTTATTTTGATTTTGGCCATTGCAGTCTTTAGGATTCTGAGGCACAGTTCATTCTAACTAAGTACTTATTAATATATCAAACATACTTATCTACTATATGTACATCAACGTGTATCTGCTATTGGGACAGTTGCTAGTCGCAGTCGTCGTGCCGTAATATCATGTTTCGATATAACTCGGTGACTTTGCCGTTGTTGGCACACACTGAACCGCCGCCCCGTTTCAGCTGGGGCCACTGGTGATTCATATCGCCCACACAAATCCAATCGTTGCCAAACAGCCGCCAGCGCCAAAGCTTCCAGCCCACAGCCTTTGAAACTGCCCATTTCGAATGATCTGCCGTCGTATTAAAGTCGATGTTCAGCGTTGCCACTCCGACTTCTTGCACATTATAGGCTCTAAGAACAAATTCCAGTTACAACTCAGTTCCACACAAACTGGCGCCATACTTACATTCGATTCTTACCGCAAACGGACACAATGGGATTGCCTCCCCTAACCCAAGCCTCCACCAGTAAATCTGCATCCAACGACTGCGCTATCACCGCTTGGTACAAATCTTCGTGGACCCGGGGGCTTTTGGCATACGACTCGAACGTTGTGCCGCCCAACGTCTGCAACAACACTCGATTCTGAAAGGGCGGATGCGCACGCCACCTATGTCTGAGCACCCGATTCAAAGTGGGAAACTTGCTGCGCAGCGATTCCGGCACACGCGCCTCGTAAATGTGCGGCTCGATGTAGGTCAGCTGATCGCTCACCGTTTCCACCACTTCCACCGGCAGCGACAGGCAGAGAAAACTCTGTCCGAACCTTTGCGCCGTGCGTGGATAGTCGTACACGGATATATTGGGGTACTTGGGCACGGAGTGTATGAGCCACACGGCCGACGCGCCGTCAGTGGCCAGAACGCCCTTGGCATGGCCGCCCGTGTCGGTGACAGTGCCATTGGGGAACTCGTCGTTGTAGGCGACCACCAGGACGTTGGGATCGGTGAAAATGGGCTGCAGTTGGGCGGGCATGGACTTCTCCGAGTCAATGCCGTGCGCCGACATCTGCCATTCGTCGTAGCTGCGACTGGTCACGTACATGTAGAGCAGTCCACTGCGGTCCGAATCGTACTGGCGGCTGTAGTGCTTCGGCAGTTTGTACATGTAATACCTGGGAATATGCCATCTCGTGAGGAAATCGTTTAATTAATTGCATATAGTATCATACGTACCAATCGACAGCCTGTCCTGACTCATCGCGACAAGTCACATTGCCAGGCGGAACTGCTGCTCCGTGTGCCAACAGCCAAAGTCCGCCAAAACAGAATAGTGAAATCAAGGAATTTATTTCCAGCATTATGCAGATCAACTTTTTGGGTCCTTTTACACGTTGTCAATCGATTGGCCGACCAGCGGCTACTGTGAGTCAAAACTCACCGCGACGACAGCAAAGCACCAGTCCAGCAGTGGGCGCTTTGTAGCAAAATCAAAGTGCGTCAGTTACAATCAATCCGACAGTTGTACATATGTATGAATGTATGTGTGTATGCAAATACACAACGGCTCGCAACATGAAACCGCCAGCAGCAGAGCGATAGGAGAGACGGGGCGGATTTGAACGCACTTGGCGCACTTATCTGGTTAAATAAATAATATTTAACCAGATAAAACGATATGTTACACACATATTCGGGCTGCCACAGCAGTTATTGCTGATAGCCTATATCTGCCAGCCACGCCTTCTTCTGAGCACTGAAGTGACCATATGACAGTGAGTGTGCCTTGGCCAGCCACTGCAGAGTGTAGCTCGGAGTAGCTGATAAGAAATGCGAGTAAAACAATAGCAGCGTTTTTGCAAGCCTTCAGCGACCTACTTATACTCTGCACAGTAGCTACGCCCCACGAATATTCGATGCACAGAGCACAGCTACGTGTACTCAAGATATTGAACGTTAGCGATAAACCTGCATTACGACACCAAGACGCATTTTATGACTGTGACATGTTAAGGCTTGATTACACGTAACGAGTCGAGTGACGAGACACCAAAATGGTACTAGGCCGAAAGAATTGGGATAGCGAGCAAAAGCGACAAGATGTTCAAACGTATTTTGACACGTGGCGATCAGTTCGGTTTTACAATGCACAAAATGAACTAAGCAACTCGCGCAATTAAACTCAGCCGAGCGAAAAGTGGTGTGTGACGCATACCGCATGTCACGAGCGATGCCGCATGTGACGAGCGATTGCACGAATCGCTGCGAAAAGAGAAAAATATAACGGTAAAGTAGTGGTCGCTCGGCCTAGCAAACAAAATGTGATTCTAGTGGCTCTCTCGCCACTTTCATCGATCACTGACTCAATCAAGAACTCGCCTTACCGTTTAGACGAAACGAGTACTCGTTCGAGTTGCTGTCTTCTCACTCTACTCGTTACGTGTAATCAAGCCTTTAGAGTGTTGATCTCAGCGAACGATAGAAGAACCTAAATCAATATACGATAAGCTAATGCAAATTTTATTGCTTCTGAATATTTGAACAGTTCAAGCTGGCGCCAAAAGTGTTTGCCGATTGGCAATGCTTCCGACTTTAATATTCCAATCGTTTCCTGGAAAAAATCAAAACAAAAATATCTTCACTCTCTCATAAGTACGAACAGACAGTCACATCTTAATGGGTGTTCGATTCGATTTGGATTCAGATATACGAATTCACAAATCATACTTAAGTGTATATAACTCCACAACTCAGTGCAGGGTGTAACAAGTATCAAAAAATAAAAACAATGAATGTTTTACAAATGAGTGGATTGCGTTTTGTGCTTTGAAATATTCGATAAAAAAACATTTGGAAAATACGTTCAGGCGTATGGGTCGGCTATAAAATCCGCAATACAACCTCAAAGGGCTGAAAAAATGCGCTCCAGCTGCTTCTTGTGTACATAAAAACTAGCTACATAAACCTTAACTACTTACGACATCAGTGATTGTCGCCAACTGCCTACTGGCCAAGCTGAATCACAAAGTACTTCATTAGGATTTAAAAAATCCAAGAGTTCCAGTGTTAAGAATTCGTAATCGTTTTCTCATTTCTAAAAGCTTATAACCAGCCATATGAAGACGAGTTGAAGAATTATAATTACACATTTAAATTAGCTACATATTTGTATGTATATACATTTATTCTCCTTTCTGTATTAAGGCATTTAATATTCTTATTCTGAAATAATGTCTACAATGTAAAATTAACATTTGTAAAATTACAAACACAACTCATAGTTTTCTACCATGTAGATGGTTTTAGTTGAAAACTATTTTTGCTGTTGTTTTATTTGAATTTTGCGCTTCAGACTTTTCACCAGCAAAGTGTTTTCTAATTGTTTTTTCGGTCGCTTCATTTCCGTTGGCTCCGCTGCGTTCGCCTCATTGTGGGCACCGGTCGCCTGCTTATCGTCACCATGTCTTCGTTTCAGTTTCTCCTGTATTATCTGTTCCATAGCTTTTGTTTTCTTGAAGTGCGAATCTGTCGGATCTATATTGAATTTGGATGATGTGTATATTGCTCTGAATCGATCGTCATCTATGTTAATTTTGAAATTATCCTCCACCTCTTTCACTTCTCCGGCTATGGCCGCTTTGGACTTCTTTAGCTGTTTGCGACGCTTCTTTTTGGATTTTGTTTCTTGTTCAGATTTCAATATTTTCTCGAGGCTAAAGTGCTGTTTGCCCTGCTCATCCACATCGTCTTCGTCCAGCAACAACTGCAGTTCTTTTGCTTCTTTTTCTGCTTCTGCTACTTGCTGTTGCTTTTCTAATTTTTTCTTTTCTTGTTTTTCTTTCTCGCGTTGCTTAGCTTTAGAATCGACAAAGTCGCCACTGGCAAATTCCTCTGCAAAATACGGATCGTTCATATCAACGCCATCGGGTATGCTATCGTCACCCGAGTCGCCACTGATGGCATCCGGATCAATGCCTCTTGCTTGCAGTTTTTTCTTTTTGCGTTCCTCTTTGCGCTTCTTATTCTTTTCACTGCGCTTTTGCAGCACCTTGTCAATGGGTGTTAATTGCGGCTTAAGCTGACTCTTAATGCCCACATCTTTGTCATCGTTCTCAGTTGTTTTGCTGTCCTCAACGTTCCAGGTGAACTCCATTTCGTACTTTTTAGCTTTCTCTTTTTGCTCCTTTTCATTTATTTCAGCCAAAAGCGCTTTGTATTTCGCAATTATATCCTCTTTCTTTTTTTTAGTTTTAGTGGTTGTATTCAGCTCGCTCTTTCCAGTTTCTTGCAGTTGCTTTGTGTCATTATCACCGGATATTTTCTGTTCGATATCATTGATTTCCGTTTCTATCTCCTCTGCATCCTCCTCTTCACTACTGTAAGCCACCACCTTACGCAGTTCTTTGTCGCTTATGGCATCCAATTTACCACTCGACAATTTGTCGCCCAACTCACGCCGTTCCACGGCTGTCTCATCCCACGTCAAGTCAACCTTTGCCTGTTGCAAAGCTGTGGTCGTGAACTGTCGCGGCTTGTAACTATTTGTATCGGGCAGTTCAGTACACTCATCTGTGGGCTCGTCATCGTCGAAGGTGGTGTCGTCCGGCACGAAGCGCAAATCCACGCGAGTCGCTGAGCTTTCATACTCAATGCCATCACACTCCCTGTAGATTTTGTCAGCGGTCGCTACACTGTCGCACTCCACAACGGCGTAATAGTAACGCAGGCGATTCAGCTGGTACTGCCGCAACTTTTCCATGTGGTAGTCATCGCCCTGTTCGGCGTCACTGTCCTGCTCCTTTACCAGCTCATCATCAGAGTCGCTGGAGTAATCGACGTCATCATCTGAATTAACGTTCTGCCAATAAAAAGGTAATTTGATGAATTTTCACAAAAATAACAACTTAAAAAACGCACCTTATCTCCTTTCATCTCCTTACCCAAACCCACCAGTTCCGTGGGCCCGTGCACCTCCTCTTCGGCCATGCGTTCTTTGCCGAACTGCGAAGGATAAATCCTGACGCTAAGCACACTGCCACCGGGCGGCAGAAACGAACTGAACAGCACCATTAGATCAATGGCACGTACACGATCCCAGTCCATGTTGCACACCGCTAGTCGACGCGTGGAATCCTCCGTCATATCAGCTTCTGCGTCCAGCTCACCCCATACGTGGTCAATGTACAGTTCGGGATCATCTTCGTCATTGCTGGATTCATCATCTGAAGATGAGTCGGTCACCAAACGTCCTTCACCGCGTGCATAGTCCATTTCCGGATCCAGCAGACGATTGCGCAGGGCCTTTGGCACTTCCTCGCCATCACTAACCAGCGCATCATTCTCACCGGCCTCTTCGTGGGACGTGCTTTCGCCAGACTCATCGTCTGCTGTGCGACTTATGGCTTGCTCCTCTTTGCGGCGTTCCTCCTCCGCATCCTCGTCGGAGTCGGTGTCCGAGTCCAGTTCATAGTATTTGCGCAAATCTTCAGCGTTGCTCTTATTCACACGTCGTCCGTACTTATCCACAGTGTACTTTACTTTGAACTTATCATCGGTGAACATGCCCTGAAAGCGCTTGTCGATCTTCACCTTTCGATGCACCTTGGAAATGCTCTTAAAGCGCGGATCGCTGACAAGGTGCTGGAAGCGCTCATCTTGCCAAATGCCGCTGCTCGGACCAGCTTTTTCTTCTTGTTTCGATGACGACTGATCATTTTTGTTTGCTTTCTTCTCCAAATTATCTTTTACCATTTTATAGTGGAATTTGTAAGATAACCGCAGATGTTAAAAAACACTAAACGACAACAAATAATTGCAACAAGCGTTGACGACGAACTGTCAAAACTGACGCACGTGTTCTAAACGAACAGGATGTGTGGTGTGTGTGCGATGCAATAAAACACGAAGCAAACTTTCAAAATGCCAAAAGAATTGTGCATACACAATTTGGTTGAAATACGCACAATTCGGTAAATTCGTGCATCACGTGAGTCAAAGTAAATTATCTTCTGGATTTCCAAGCAGGGCAGCTGTTTGCATACGTTACTGTAAGACTTACATAATGAACGAAATCATTGTCAGACTTGATAAGTAGTTTCAAATTATGCAAACCGTAAACGAAATGTAAATCGGTTATGCACCACACTTACATTTCCCCCAATTTCTTTAAATCTTCTCGACATGTGCGTTCATGTAAACACTGCGCTTTAAAATATGAAATGGTCACACTAATCGCGAGAATCAGCTGTTTAGCAGCTGTCAAGGCAGCATTCAAATAACAACCTAACCTGCAAATGCATTCTTACCCCCTGTAACTGTTCCCAATTGGCCGATGGTCGTTTTCCTGCGACAAATCTGCTTTGAAAATTACAATCAAGTGCAATTTAGATGTGCCGAGGTTTCTTCAGGACCGCCGAAGCAACGCAATGAACAGTTTAATGAGAAAGAGTCCTCAACAATTCCAGCTCTGGCGCAAATTCGTTGTGAGAAGTTGCGCTACTGTCAAAAGAGGTGAGCCGGTGCATCTTTTCGCTGTCGATTCTGAAATTTACGCATATTTTCTAACAGAGAAACTCTGCTACGATGAATTGTTGCGACGACGTCAGCTGGAGGCTACACGCAGCGTTGTGGTGCAAGTCCACTCCGAACGGTCGTTCCCGGAATTGTATAACTACTGCGCCACTTTTGGTGATATAGTCGGCGCTCACCACTACCGCGTGCAGCACGAAGATGATCTGCATTATATTTTGGTGGAATTTGCCAGTGCTCAGGAAGCGGCCGCTGCTATTGATGCCGCCACATACAATGAAGAACTGTCGGGAGTGCCTGTGCGTTCGCCTTTTCTTTGGTTCAAAGCAGCATCAAGCGGCAAGCGTGCGCTCAAATCTGCCTCGAAATCAACCACAACAACACTGAATGTGCTAAACGGCACATCCAGTCCAAGCAATGAAGAGCTAAATTCGTTGCTGGGTACAGCAGAAAACATCGAAGCTCAAATAGAGCTGCTGCATCAACGCACTCAGCTGAATGATCTGGGTGTGCGTTTGCGATTTCTGGCAGCGCTGCAGGTGCAACAGGCGGTGAGCGGCATGTTTCCTGCGGCCAATGCACAGCCTTTTGGCTCGTCGGTAAACGGATTTGGCAGAATGGGCTGTGATTTGGACTTAATACTGCGCTTTGATCGCGAAATGACCGGGTCGGAGGTGACGCAGCGGCGCAGCGATTCGCGCCTGGTTTTTCATACAAAGCAGAATTTGACGAATGGACGCTCGCAAACACAGCGCCAAATGGAGAGCATCGGCGACATGTTGCAGCTGTTCTTGCCCGGAGTGTGTCACGTGCGGCGTATACTGCAGGCGCGAGTGCCCATCATCAAGTATCACCACGAGCATCTGTATCTCGAAGTGGACTTGTCCATGAGCAATTTGTAAGTAATCATAAATTGTTTTACATTCGATTTGAAAAGTGTATATGACAATAAGATTAGGTAGCAGTATTAGGAAAATCGATTCATTAAATGTTCGTCTGTCCGCCATGTGGTTTATCTTGTCCAATATCAGATGTTGAGATAAAACTTTTAATTCAATTCCACTCATAATGCATTAAGGTTATGTGAAGTACTCAATTCAAATAGGGTGTGATTCTGAAATTATTTGCGTCCTTCGGCTGTACAAATGAGGCGGCTGCATTGCAACCAAAATACTTCCCATCAAATAATGTAGTTTCTCGTTTGTTTTTAAAATAATAATTTTATCCATTAATACCAATTTTTTCAATACTTTTGCAAGGGGTAGCAATGCCCATCAGGTAATGTTTAATCCACTATAGATGCAACATAATTAAATAATGACCATGAGCTGAAAATTGTCAGCTTATCACAACTTAAAGCCTTTCGTTCAGGATTCCATTATCCATAGTTAGTTGTGTTAATCCTTTCGGGACGGAGTTTAATTTTGAAATCCAAGATACTCTCAGTAGAAATATTTTCATAATATGAAAGTTGGGGTTAGAAAATTACTTTGGATGCTCACAAACTCTGAAATCATCCTTTTATGCGGGAACACCGAAATCGAAAAAATATTTTGCATGGGATGTAAGATTTGAATAATTGTTTTGAGGGCATTAAAAACTTGCTGGGATGTATTTTCCCACTTGTCCCGAAAGGCTTAAGGCACAAAAATGTATGCGTAGTAGTTCTTCTCAAACTGTCTAATAAAATGAACGGCTCAAGTCTCCCTTTTGCATTTAAAGATATTGTTGCTTGATATTTTCTTCTTAATTTAGAAGAAAATACAAATGTTTTGTTTATTAGTTTAATAAAACTATTTAGGGTCTTACATTTATTTGTAGTATTTTGTTAAACGTATAATTCAAACTTACGGCACTAATGGAAACGGGTAAAATTAACGTAAGAAATGTGTAAATGGTAAAAAGTAAAAAGTTCATTCGGCGGTTTCAGTTGAATACAAAAGAATGATTTAAAATTGTCGGTTTCGAATGGATCCGAGTGCGCAGTTCCGCATAGTCGTCCCATCTATATCGTTCACTGCACTTTTACTCAGCTTATTCGGTGTTCGGTGGTCTAATGTCTGTAGACGCGCGCCTCATCCTCCTCCTTCTTCACGGCTTGCACCAGTATCAAACTCATGACGGCACAGATAACATTGAGCATGGCCAGCGACAGTGCCAACGCCACAATCCACGACGCCTTTCCCTCGAAAAACCAAGTCAGCTCATCTACGCACCCGTTGAAGAAGCAGTTGCCGCTGATGGCGTCGCGACAGGAAGCCGGCAGTGGCTGGTGCAAGTTCCAATAGTCCCACGGGCCAGTTGCGCCGCAGCAGCCAATGTTGTCCTGAATCATATTAAGTACATAGGCCGAGTGCGAGTACTCCGAGGTGCTGACTAGGCGAGTCAACGTGACCGAGAGCAGCGGCTGCAGGCTCGAGTGCATGGTGCTGTAGTCCAGCAGTATGGCCGATCCGGCAACGCCCGCCACAAAGCCGAACACCTGCGTGCCAATAAACACGAACAGCGCCAGCGTGTTCTCCATCAGAGCGCTGAGGCAGCCCAGGAAGGAGACGGCCATCATGATGATGCTGGTGCCGATCAGAATGTAGACGCCTATGTAGAAGGTCTGCGCCTCGAGTATGCGCAGCCAGTCGTTGAAGCCCGGCTCGGCGCGCAGCCACACGGTGAGCGCAAACAGTGCCGTGGCAAACATCCAGGCGACCACGTTGAAGCAGAAAAGTGTGTACTTGACGCAGCCAATTTGCTTCTCCAGCGTGTTCTCTTGTCGACCGTAACCCATGCTGTGGCTGTGATGCTAACAGTGGCGATTGACTGAAACGAAAGGAAATTATTAACCAGTTATTAAGGATATGTGAGGCCTTCAGGTTCTAATTTTGAATGTCCTAGAACTCCATGTAGTTTGTTGATCGTCTGTGGGCTCTTATTGCGTCCACAACAAACAATTGCTGTGTTGCATGTTTTTTTAGTGCATTTTGCATTTAAATATTTTGGAAAAACTGTAGCTTTTACAAGTAGATTTGTGTTAAATATATTATTTAATTTAATTATTTAACTCCACCTCATCACACTCGATTTCCGCTATCAGTAGATAAAATTCCAACAATAAAACGTGACTAATATAACTATTGCGGCCGCCGTAAATAACCCGCAAGCGCGAGTGTGAGTTGAGAGCATTAAAAAGTTTGCACTGATTACACAGGTTTTGCCATGAACGATCCCAATTTACTGCAAGACAAGAATATTATAGGATCGGTTGCTTAAATTTTTTTGTTTTTATCGGAAGTCAGACTTAATCAAGAGCTCTAACTTCTTTTATTGGAATTGCACCATTTACATATGAACAGTTTTTTTTTATTGAGTATAGTTTTCATCATGTCTTGCAAGTCCCATTGGCGATGTCCTTCGCAGACAAACCAAAAAATTTTCGATTGATTTGCAGCATTTTTTTATAATGTTTCACCATTTAAGTTCGTTGCAATGAGACATAGAAACACTTAGGTATTGTTGTTGGGTTTCTTATCGTTGTGTGTTTTGCAAATAGTATTATCAGCTTAACGACCGATGATTAATTTAACGATGGTGCAATAACAGGTGCTGGTCTTCATAGCGCGAAAAAATGTCATCGGTTCACCATTGAAGACAGCAAAAACTGCTGGCACTTTCACTCAAAAATGCTCACAGATTGCAATTTGATGCAAGTGGAATTTATGCGCAGAAGATTTAGATAGCTTTTGTTAAAATTTTTTTTTTTTTAATTATGTTAACATGTCCCAAGAGTTCGACACTTCACATGTGTAAATTCTTTTTGTGTTTTCTAGTTATGACGTGTTTATTTAAACTTTCAGGCTTTCTTTCCCAATTAAATATATAATTTTTATTATAAATGTCAATTAGCATTATTACGTCAAGTGCATACTTTAACATTTCGAAATTTACAAAATTCATGTTTCCTTTTTTTAAATCCGAGTCTTTTGTGGCACTTTTAAAATGCCATAATCTGCCTTTGAATTTCTTCTTATATACACATTTTTAATTTTTTCAATCCTGAGCTATTTTCTCAAACTCCGGATTTGCACTATCTCCGTATTCACCTCTAAAAATTTCGTTTAACGTTTTTCCTTTACGCTTCTGGCCAACTCCCAAATTGTGCGACCTCGTTGTCGTTTCACTCGTTTGTCGTTCGTTCAGTTTCGCTATAGAAGTTGGTTGAAAGAATTTGTAACAACCCACTACGCGACCCAACTAACAAAACAACTTTACGTGAATTTCGACTGACACAGCCAAGCTATGCGCCGATTAGATAAGCCTTCCTGGCCAGAGATAAGATATCTCAGGCCGCAGGTTGCTTTGGGCTGTGGCGCTGCAACAGGTGGAAGCGGGCGCACTAGTGTTGACACTGCAAAACGCACTTGTCCAACAATGTCTTGCCTCATCGGCCGGTTATCGCAATTTTGTTAGGAGGGCTTATAACGGCATTACGTACACACATGGGCACAGGTGAATCAGTTATCTGCGCCGACGACCAGCTTCAGTGGCGCGCAAAGGTGCCTCACTGTTTGTTTTTAAAAGTTTTGCAAAGCTATGCCATGAGCGCCTGTGTGGGTCATCTCCTTTAACTGCTGCACAGTACATACATACATATTGTATGGTTGTATGTAGGTATGTTTATTTGTATGTGTGCATGATTCACTGTGGTATTCGTCGAACTGTCGAATGATGAATGGTCGCGAATTGAGTGAAATAAATCAGATCTAAGAGTGGGTTTGTTATTGAAAAATTGACCCTAGAGAGGTCTTACCAATAGTCAGCCATGCTGTACTCAGTTGTATTTTACATAGAATGAAAGCATATTTCAGGTTTCGAGGCAAGAAGCAGATTTGCTAAGCTAATTCGATCAAACAAATTACATAGAATTTCATTGATTAATGTAAACTGCACTGAGACCAGAATTGATCTATTGTGTCCCCTACAATTGTTAGAGTAAATCCCCTAGGGATTACCAACGGGAAACAAAAGGAGCTGCTTTCCCAAGGAGCACAATGTGAGCACATGAAAAAAAAGTTCAGTATGCTGAACAAACAAAGTTAAAAAATTCAAAAAATTGTGTTCAATTGTAAAATTTACGAGTAATACAAATTAAACATACATACATATATATTTACAACGAATAAAGATTTTCAATGTTTCGCTCCACTTGCAGAACCGGCTTCTATATGTCCGAGCTGTTGTATATGTTTGGCGAGTTGGACGAACGCGTGCGGCCTCTCACGTTCTCGATACGTCGCTGGGCGCAAGCCTGCGGTCTCACAAATCCGTCTCCTGGTCGTTGGATCACGAATTTTTCGCTCACTTGTCTGGTCATATTTTTCCTGCAGCAGATGAAGCATCCCATTTTGCCGTCAATCAATGCGCTTATGAAGTCCGCCACGCAGAACGATATACGCGTCACCGAGGACGGCATCAATTGCACATTTGGACGCGATCTCGAACGCATCGCCTTCAGCAGTCGAAACAAGAATAAAGTTGCCGAATTGTTGCTGCAGTTTTTCGAATTCTACTCACAATTTGATTTTAGTAATCGTGCAATCTCGCTGAACGAGGGTCGAGCCATAGCTAAGCCGGATCACTCGGCTTTGTACATAGTCAATCCGCTGGAGCAGGTAACTTTATGGAATTTAATGGTGTTAATATTTTCAAAAGAACTGTTGTACTGAACTGTCTGTGGTTTCGTTGTGCACTTGGCAGGTTTTGAACGTCAGCAAAAATGTGAGTCTCGAGGAATGCGAAAGATTGCGCATTGAAGTGCGTAACGCTGCATGGGTGCTCGAGTCGGAGGTGGAGGGTCCCACATTGCCAGATAGCGAGAAGCTGGAAGCGCCATGGGGTCTTTTGCACCTCTTCAAGACACCTGAAAAATCCATCATTAGGCCGAATATGTTTTTCAAGCCACGTATGATGGAAATCAGTGATTTGTTTGATAAAACTATGAACAGCAACGCCGCTGACTACAAGAACGCCAGTACAAAGAAAGAGGTGCAGAGCATAAAGGCTCAGGCACGCAGCGACTTGAAACAGATGCGTGTTAATGCTGAAACAGCTGCCGCAGCCACAGAGGCAGGTTCGACAACGACGCGGGCAGCCAAAGGACGACGCAGTAGGTGAGCTTATGGGCTCAAGCTGTAAGAATGGTGTGAATGCGTGACTTTTATGCAGTGAATTGTCGACTTGACTGCCATAAGCGTTGACCCTACTGTATGTACTATAGATTGTATTTTAAAACTCCTTCGATAGGTATCTGTTAAATGCTAAGATATGATGTAAAATGTTTCACTGTAGAACAACCCAAAACAATTACAAAGTAAACAAGTATCAGTAATTGATTGCTGAATTATACTTTTAACATGTTTTCTATAAAGAGTGTTAAGTTTATTGTAGATTAAGTAAATCCAATAAATACTTTTGTTAAATAGATTTTTTTATGACCATGGATTATATGCCTGAATTATTCTACGAATCTAATGTCGACAGAGCATGAATAGTTCGAATCAATGGGATCGCATAAAGTGGGGGTAGATAAAGCCGTAAACTTTCAAGATGGCATCTAGTGTTGGTTCTTCCATCGCAAAGTTTTATAGGGAAATGAATGCGCCTGTGTCCATTTAAAACTAATTAATAAAATTAATTAACATCTTTCTCTTTCATTTGTTGGAGACAGCTTCATTTGAAAAATTTGTTTACTACTTTAGATAGTCCTTGAAAATGTCATCCAAAACAAAAAAAAATCACTTGTCTCAAGATTTTTAAGAATCTTGTGCGCTCAAAGTTCTTCAATTAATGAAACTTCTTGGTTACAACGATCTTCACGCCTTTATTTCATCCATTTTCTTACGTTCCTTCTATCGGTTTGTGTGGGTGTGTGTGTGTAAGTATATTTACGGATGTATTTTTCTATAATTTTCACACATAAGTATGCACGTTAGCTAGTCTGTATATACTCACAAGTTGTATGTGTCGGTAACATAAATTTAGAGTACTTAGAAGTGTTTCCTTTGCTCGACCGGTTTGCACAGCTTGTCGGTAGAGGGCGTTTCTGCTTTTCTGCATCCGGTTGATCGGTTGCCCTCAAACCGTCTGGGGTGTGTGTGTGTGAAGAGCATTAAACTAACTGAATGCACATGTCGGTACATGCTTTGTGTATATGTATGCACGCTTATTTGTACGTATCTATGTCTGTATATTTATTACATCGCTTATTCATTTGTTCTTAGTGTGCTTGTCTAAATGAATACATTTGTTTCTGCCTATATTGTATGATTATAAACTGTTGGTAACATGTACAATGGTTAGTCGACATTAAGCCGGGCTTTGAAAGCACAACCTATTCGACAAAGAATAGATATGCGGCACAGCATTGAAATTAAAAGTACAATCAAGTGAAATGAATCAACAAAATGTGTAAAAAACGGTCGGAAAATAATAAGCAAGAGAAAAAGCGGACAGCGCCCACTAGGAAAACAATATTGAAAATGCGAGTCATAGTACGATTGGAAGAAATTCTAGAATAACTTTTATAGCAAACTTTTACTTTTGTTTAAAATGACTAAAAATTCTGTTAAGTGGTTTTAACAAAAATTGGCGTATGTTTACAAAGTAAAAATTGTTACCTACATGTCCTACCAAAGTAAGTATGTATGAATGTTTGTTTGTAAAACTAACAATAATATCATTACAATTAAATAAACAATTTCATCTTTAATCCTTTTTTGATTTACAGCAAATTCAGCATATTCGTTACAGGGTGTGTGTTGGTGTGTTTAGTTGCGTTTTTGTGTTCTTTCGTCAAATGTACAGTTTTGGAGAGGGAGCCTGGATCAGGGATGCGCTGGCTGGTGCGCACACTGGCTGTGTGCGTTGATTGGTGCTTACACTTACAGTACACATAAAGGGTTCTAATTGGTTTCACTTGGGAATTACATTTAATTGCTTTTGCATTGATGTTGTAGAAATTTCTGCCACAGCCGATCAAGTCTCGCATTATCGACGCGTTTCTACACGCCCGTTAAATAAACACGCTGCCACAAACAGCCAAAGTAGCAGGCTCTGCTTGCTTTGGATATAACAACTGACTGCGCTACCTTTTGCGATTCTATGCATATTCGAATTTTAACTTCTGGCGTTCAGCAAATATCTCCGTGTCTTAAGTGAATCTCCTTTTTGTGCAGCACAACTCGTTGAAAAACAAAAGCATACCAAGTATCTCTTCGGTTTACCTTTCGTTTTGTTAAGATTATTGCAAACTTACATTAAATGAAAAAACCACAATTTCTCTTTTAAAAATAGCATTTAAAAAAGATGAACGTGAACGTCTTTCGACCGCGTTTTGTAATGTGCATATAAATGAAACGTGGCAATGAAATTTCAACTAAACAGAATCTCATCTAAACCATAATTTCAAACGCAACGCATCGACGCCATTTAAATAGTAACGAAACAAACGTTTATCACGCACAAAGCCCAAGTTCTCGTACAATCGCAACGCGGGCACATTTCGCATTTCCGTCTCGAGTACGACTTCATCGGCATTGTCGGCGAGCATGGCCTACAAAACAAAATACTCACGTGAAACTAGCAACGATTAAATGCTGCCTAACTGCACTTACCTCAATGGCTTTCTGCACCAGCGTTGTACCGATTTTTAGCTTCCTATACTCCTTACGTACCGCCAGCATAGCGATATAGCCGCGCCTGACATTCATATGCATGTCCAGCTTACACACTATAGCACCGACGTACTCATCGCCGTGCGCCGCCAGAAAACACAGCTTCGGCCAATTGTAGATGAAATAGCGGTACGTGTAAATGGAGTAGGGCTCAGACAGTTCCGCCTGAATAAGACGCATTATGTCCTAGGAAAGTGACACAAGAGAATTAATTGATTAAGTGTTCTATAAAGAAAGTAACAAATTGACAGGCGCTTAGAATATGTGGTTATCCAATTGGATTTGCTTAAAATGGCTCTTTCAGTGATTCACTGTAATAAGCTGTATCCACTTTCTTCATAATAGCAAAGATATGAAAACTGTGTGTCAATGGAATTGACTAAAGAAAAAAGCAACGAAACACATTCCAATGTATTCGCTACTACTCGCATACATAAGTCTCGTAACTCATTTACAATTTTTGTACATTTAAAGATAAGATAAAAAATATATCCCAAATATTCTTGTACTTGGTGAGTTGGGACATGTATGCTAGGGCCTAGTAGTGGCGTAGCATTGAAGTTATAATCGAATGTATCAGCTAAACATAAAATGGAACATTATGTTTTTGTCATCTAAGCATATGTGATTAATCATAAAACAAGTTGTAGAACCCAAAACTCCAAAGGTCGTTGTAAAGACAACATACCAATGTTGAGCGTCGGTTCGAATTTTCAGGCACCTTGAACCGGGGCACAACAGTCACATTTGTGCACAGTTGCTAATGGTGTGACAGAGTACCACATAGAGGCATTAGTCAGAAGCCCTCACTCACATGCATTTGCAGCTCCGACTCGTATTCCTTATATTCAATGTGTACATTATTTAAATCCAGCGCGGCCTGCGCGGCTGTGGCTGCGGGTTCGAGTGCTGGCGAAATTTGAGGCGATTGTGTCGCCGTCGTCACGGAGGCGGTGACGGCACACGCCACATTTGGCTTGGCAGTGTTTGAATTAGCACTTGTCGCAGCTGTTGCTTGTGCCTTGGGGCTGTTGGCAGTTGCTGCAGGCGCAGGCTCACAGCGATCTTCGCAAGTGAGCACCTCCGCAGACCTTGTGGTATCCATGTGGCTAACTTTGTGCTGCTGCTGCCTTTCCGTTTGTGTTGTACAATCGTCGTGTGGCGTCGCCACGGGCTCCTGGTTCGTTTGCTTTGTTTCTACGGCCTCCGCCTGGTCACTGCCTGCAGCGCTGCCAGTGTCAGCATCATGACCGAAACCGTTTTCCAATTGTTCACTCGCCATTTCTGCCTCCGTTACTGGTGTTCTACTCGATGTCTTAGTTGGTATGCTGCCTTTCGATTGCACATCGTCCCCCGCCGCCTCCAGCTCCGCAGGCTGGTCTTCGCTGCAACCTCTGCTCGGCGCATTACAGTTACAACGCAGGGCGGCTTCTTTGTTCTTCAATTTATTGCTTTTGCTTCTCGACTTCTTGCCACATTCCGCTACTACCACCGTCTCCGACGGTGGCAGACAAGGGCCGTTTGTCGTAGTTGCGGGTGTATGATGCCCATTAAGCGTAGCATGACCCCTAGTATGGTCAGGGGTGTGTGCATGTGCAAGGTTTTCCTCTCTGGTACCGTTCATCTGATGGCTATTGCTGGCAATGTCCAGATGCTGCTCCAACTTCTTGCAGAGTCCGTTCTCCACGACCGCCGCATCCGCTGCTGTTCTCTTCTCACAACTTTCGGTTGCAATCCTTGCGCTTTTATTATCTCCATCCACTGCAGTTGAGCTATTAATGGAACACTTCCCTGTTTGCTTTTTATTCTTGGATTTTTTCTTAGATTTCTGTGATGTTCCTTGTTGTTGTTCGACAACGGCACTTGCGGAGTTTTCCATTGCTTGTGGGACGAGAGCGGAGGATTGCGTCCAAGGGCGGTGCATAAACTGGAGAATCCAGATACTACAAGTTTTTTATTCGGGCAAATTTTAACAATTTTCTTTGTCTGCTTGCTGTCGTCTTACTGTATTTTTGTCCTTGTGCTCCTTGAATTATTTATTCTGCTACGACCGTCACCGCCTTGAGTCTAGCACTTCCTGCTTGTTTTATGCCTTTTTATGGTCACAGCGAATACCACACAAAGAAGTGGAAACTTTTCTCCTTCCTTTCGCTTTTCTTCAAGAAGTTTTTTCGCCTCGTCTCTACCGCTGCTTCCACCTATTCGTCTTCCTCTCCTGTACACTGCTGATCGACTTATATTTCGCCTTCCTGCAGAGTTCCCACTCCCAAACGCATCCTCGTGCACTCTGGTCGCCAATTACATAAAATTTTTCAATTAAATTACTTGCAATTTTGGGTTTTCTACAGTTCTTCAAAATTTTCACTTTCCTCGCGAGCTGAATGTGAAAGACGACCACAGTGTTGCCAGACAAAGCGAAAATAGCAAATGTAGGAGAACTGGCAGCAATGGGACGAGACCGAAGTTGCAACTGAATTTAATATATACTGACAAATTTGAATACTGTTTCACTTGCTGCTGAAACAAGAAATATTTTTGAACAAAATCAGGTATTGGTTTATGTGCGATTATCTCATGCAAGCATATGCTTTGATTTGTAGTTGCAAAAATTCCCAAAATTTGTGAGTGACAGCTATATGGATCAAGTGGCAATATCAGAGCACATGAGACGAATGTCAGCATATGACTGGTTAAAAAGTGTTGCCAAGCTCATTGAAAGTGAATGTTTTTATTGAGCTAACTGGGGGACAAACTGTGGCCATGACAATATGTTCAATACTTATTTTGCCCAGATAGAAATTCAGGTAATAAAGGTGACCGGTTGTCACTTTTGCTTTATGAATTAGATGGTATGGACATGTTTTATTGTAAATTTATTAAACTTGTGTGAAATTAAAAGCTTAATATTATTTAAGAGCATAGCTGTGGGAATTTTTTTTATAGAACGGTGTTTATTTTGCTATATAAGATGGTTACACCTGTAACTCAATTACATACATGTTTCGCTATGACATAAATTTAAAAGCAATAAAGTGAATAATATTTATATTTCTTAGTATTCAGAGTGCACAAAGTTCTTCTTTAAGTTTTAAATGACTCAAGGTTTGTGTTATGATTTCTATAAATAACATTTCACTTGCTTATTTAAGCACCTCATCATGACTATTTGTTTTCCACTTACACTTACAACCATTTCCCCTGTTTTAGGGTCAAAATGACTGAAGTTGATGGAAATATTCAAATTTTATTTATGCAGGTAATACAAAAATGTATATGAATAACTGTCCGAGTTTGAAATATGTGTATATTTCAGTTTCTGTGATTGAGTTTGCAAACACGACATCTACGCATAAGAGGCGTGACAAATCAGATAACGAGACTAACACAACCATATTCATTGTTAATATATATTTCTATGCGAGTGCAGGACATATGGACTATGCATTTTTTGCAAAATTCTGTTGTTGAACGTGCAGCAGTCAAAAGAATTGTTTTTCATGTTGTGTTGCTAGCTACCGCCGTGGATTGAAAAAAGTGCCGAGCGTCGCTTTAGATTTGCTGTCGAGCACACTAACCCCCAGCAACGACGGTCGCGTGATAATATAACTATAACAGTAAATATTGAACGGGTAATGTATGCATGTATTTCAGATATGAGAAAGTTTCCGTGTTTAACTTAATGTGACACGAAATAAAATTTTATAGTCAAATTCACTGTCAAATTATACGGTCATCTATCGTCGTCAATGATTTAAAAGTATTGTAACTGGTTGTAATTCCGCATGGAATTCATAAGTCAAATTGAAAATGCTCAAACAACACTTCCCAAAGGCGATGCCATGGTTCGGCATGGACATTGGCGGAACGCTCACGAAACTTGCTTACTTTGAGCCAACTGATCAAGCGCCGGATCGACAAGACCAAGAGACGGAAGTGCTGGGCAACATCCGAAATTATCTACTGAAACACTTTACCTTCGGGAAGACGGGCCGCCGCGATGTTCACTTGCAAATGGACAAAGTGCCAGTCGGAAACCGACGTGGGTCGATGCATTTTATACGCTTCCAAACAGTCGAGATGAACAATTTCTTGCACTTGGCTAAGGAGCATGGCATGGCCAACCTGGTGTCGACGGTCTGTGCTACGGGCGGCGGCGCGTTCAAGTTCGAAAAGGACTTCCGCGAGAAGATCAACATGAAACTGGTCAAATACGATGAGCTGGACACACTTGTCAAGGGTGTGCTCTACGCAGAGGTTCAGAATTGCCAGGAGATTTATTACTACGCGAACGTCAGAGATTTAGAGGAGAATACCACGACTGCATTTGATTTTTCTAGCCCATATCCGTTCATACTGGTGAATGTGGGCTCGGGTGTGTCCATACTGGCCGTTCACGGGCCGGACAACTACAAACGCGTGATGGGCAGTGCCCTGGGCGGCGGCACTTTTCAGGGCCTCTGCTGCTTGCTCACTGGGTGCAAAACGTTCAAGGAGGCCATAGCACTGGCCACCGCAGGTGACAACACTAAGGTCGATAGGCTGGTCAGAGACATTTACGGCGGCGATTATTCACGCTTCGGCCTTACTGGCGACATTGTGGCCTCCTGTTTTGGGCGCATGACGAATAAGGCTGACCGCGACAAGGTGCAACATGCCGATCTCGCCAGAGCAACATTGGTGTCCATCTCCACCAATCTCGCTTCGATTGCACACTTGTCTGCACTCAACGAGCACATCGACCGGGTGTTGTTTGTGGGCAACTTCCTGCGCGAAAATCTCATCTCGATGAAGCTGCTGTCCGGCGCTATGGACTACTGGTCAGGTGGCACAATGAAATGTCTTTTCTTGAAGCATGAGGGCTACTTCGGTGCCTTGGGCTGTTTGCTGCATTCCAACGAGCAAGAGGCTACACCTACGACTGACAAAGCTAAGACTCAGTAACATGTCCCAGGAACAGTCGGTTAAATGTCGGAAGAACCAACTGACATCGTTACAGCATCATTGACTACTAAAAACGTTGTTGGAATAAAATTATTAAGTGTGAAGTGTGAAATGTTTAGCGTGTGTGCATCGTTTGCAGATTACTTACAACAAATATACTCATTTTTTCCACCAAGTTCCAAGTTGGCTCTCCACCTGATGGCTTTAGCCTCAGGTAAACATTGCCGGAACACTCGACAATTATATAGAGAAACATTGCTAAACATAAATTTGTCTACCGTATTTTATTACGCTTATCGTAATTGCTTATATTTCAATTGTCTCTGGTAATGATGAAAAAACGTATGGTATCAGCATGTCAAAATTGAAATCAACGTATCAAAAAAAACACAGTCATATACACATTATATGTAATGACGTTTTTTGTAATTGTTTGAAAAGCAAAACAATAATTCATTAAAATTGTAATGGCATTTTAAGAAGATGTTGCCTAGCTTAAACTTTCGTAGCTTTCAACAAGTATAGATATATGTATGTACTATAGATGTGTAGCTGATATAAAAAAGTGAAAATAATCTCATCAATAAAAACTTGAGGACAAATGCTAGCCGTATGCTAGATATGTATGAATGAATTAATTGCGGGCTATTGTTTTATATCGTCGGTTTTTTTATTTGAAACCGATGACGAGCAACTGTTGACAACTTCCCCTCCTTCCTCTTTTCGTTTTATATAAGAATAATTATTTCATATTTTCATAAACAATTCGATTTAGTTTTACCACAAATCAAAAGAGATGAGCACACTAAACTTCGACTCGTGTATTTCCTACATTCAAACGCATCTTACAGTGCAATGTAGGTCAATGGGTTTGCAGCGAAAAACTGGTATTTGCCTTCCCAGCTCCAAATAGCTGCAACACTAACCCAATGAATTTTAATTGACTAGCCACACATACAACACACAGTTGGTGCAGGTGATGAATGCCTGTGTTGAGACAACAACTGGGAAATAATTAATCGATCGTCATTTTTGCCACTAGGCCTAAGAGGTACGGTGAAGCGGGAAGTGTTGAAGCGGCACAAATCGTGTATGCTGTCGAACGGTCCTTCCTGAAATGATACGCAAGCCTCGTGCAGTCTGTGCAACAAAAACCAGTTTTCCAATAATGCTTCACGATATTAAATCACGTCAACCGAAATAGATATGTTGAAAATTTGCCAATAGTATGAAAACGAAATGAAATGAAACTAGTATAATTAATTTTCTTAATATTTAAATTTGTACACCAGTTTGTGTTGGCCAATAATTATAACTGCATTTCGCTAAATAGACATTTATGTTGACTTAATATTTGGAAACGAGTGAAAATTAGTTGATATGATTGAAAATTTCTGTGTACACTGTGAATTGATGCAATCATTTTGTTCAGTAAGTGCTAGTAAACTATAGTTCTATAGCTATAGCTCAGACTGATATTCACACTTTGAGCCATGTTGATTTATGGGTCTCATACGAATTGTGATTAGGAATGGGCTCGAGAAGTCACTTAAATTTTACTCAGCAAAAGCCCTTTTAAAAACTATTCATCAAAGCACACAAAATCGGCCAGTGAATGGGATCCTTAACTGAAAGTAGGCAAAAACTTGGTGTTACTTTTTTGTGGGACATGCTGTAAATCTGCAAAAGCCCTTTTAAAAACATGAATAGTTTTTCGAATTTGAATAGTTTGAATAGTTTTTAGAATTCTTAAGAATTCGGTTATTTGAAAAAATCGACCAGTGAATGGAATCCTTAACTGAAATTAAGCAAAACCATGGTATTACTTTGTTTGTGGGACATGCTGTAAATCTGCAACACGGGAGTGTATGCACATACCTGTGCAGTGAGCCGCAATTTGCATTTGGCCAATATTTATTACACATTTACTTTGATATTCATTTTCTACGTTTTTTATTTAATTGGATCAGTAGGAAGCGCGCGCAGAAATTTTCAAGCCGAACATAAACGGAAGACGTAGACATTTTCACGATGCGCTGCCCGCTGTGGCTTGCGCTGCAACGAATGCAATCATAATAACATTATTGAAAGCCCAATGAAACGTTCAACTGGAAAATTTTACAAAGTCAGCGTTGGCGCGTGCAAAAGTGAGAAGTGGTCAGAGATAGGAAAATGTCTGGATTTTTTGCCACTTGAAAAATTCATTTATAATTCATTTATATTTTTTCATTTATAAGCATTGCGTGACGGCAACAGCATGTTTAATTGTTTGCATTTCACGCCCTGTGAAGTCTGCACTGCCGAGTTAGACGAGAATAACCAATTCAGCGTGAAATGTCCAGGAGTGGAGGCACGTGTGCATATAGTCTATAAATTATGTAATTCACATTCTGCCTGATTGGAAATGCTGTCGCTGAAGCCTTAGTTCGATTTCAGTTGGCTACGAGTGGCTGTACGGTTCTCGGTATTTATGGCGAACCTCCCTTCATTTAAATACGAAGTGGAGTCGTAAACTTACTGATTCACTTTCAAGATATTTCAAAACAACGTTTTTTAGATTTTAATTTTAATTTTTTCTCCAATTTTATTTCTAAGTTTTTTACAGGCTACATCAATAAACCTACTTTTGTTTGGTTTTTTTTTTAGATTTTAATGCCGCATTTTAGACTTCTGCACTCAATGACGCGACGGCACATAAAGTCTCACAAAATAAGTAATAAATGAAGTTAATGGATATGGATTGTGAGTGACTGATATGTCTATTAACCCCTCTGCGGTGCTAAAACAAAAAATATACCAACTACTGTGTTGTTGGGTCACATTGACCTAATTCGAAAAAATTATTTAATACACTTAACAGAAATTAGAATACATTTTGTTCAATTTTTTCATTGAAACATAATAAAACAACAACAATAACACCGATTAGCAGCAAAATGACTTTTCTGGTTTTGACATCAGTTCTGGGGTAATTAGGGACCGCTGATTTCGATTCCGCAAACCGTTTTTAAAACTAAGTTGAAATTTTCGAAATGGGATTTTCGGATTTTCCCTGACTTTGTCCGCATTTCGATTGTTATTTCTAAACCAATAAACCGGTTGACATGATTTTCACTTTGTGTCATTAACAACTTCTCACGGCTTCTTTTCCAATGTAATTTATTTTTATAAGTTTAAAACTTCCACGGCAATTGGACCTCAAAATCAGAAACTATGGAATTTCATGGCGTTTTCTTTAACCCTCAATCGCCCACTCTGAGTCCAGGGGACTCACTACAAACTTTAATAAGTTGGTGCAGGTTGTGTTTTTGTGTTTCGGTGTCCAACTTTCGTATACCTTCGTACAGGGTCGTACAAAAAGCGAAGACGATCGGAAGTTAGCGCAGAGTTAGAGCCCCGGGGACTCAGGCTGGTGTTTTGTGTTACAAAAATTGTACTTGTAGACAGTTTTATTATCGTTGTAATCTAACTTAAGGATGCCAAAATGGCTGGTGTTTGGTCTGGTTTAGTACATGTTTGTTAGAGTATTTTTTTCTGTCCATAAAAGTCCATAAAGAATTTTTGTTAGAGTTGAGTGAAATCTGTAACAAGAGGTCTTAATGTGGCTACAAAAATATAAAAAAAGATAGAAATTTATTCGATATTGCATTATTATTAAAAAATGTGAGTCCCGGGGACTCAGGTTGGGTAGATGCGTGATTTTAATAGGGGTTGGTGATTGAGGGTTAACGTTGAATAACATTTTTCGAAATTTATTTCCCTGTGTTACTTGGAATGAGTAACTTTTTTTAAATTTTTTACAACAGCCTAATTTGTCAAATGTGGGTCACATTGACCGAAACACAGCAGAAGGATTAAAAATGATTTTACAAATCATAAAATTTGAAGGCAGACAGTGTTTTTGTGTTTTTAGCGCAGCATGCCGACAAGTCGAATTGGCCGATTCATCTAAAATCAATTATCCATTTTCTTCGACCGCACTGGCCAAATGGATATTTCTTAATTTAATTTTAAATGCACACAAATGCGCTTTCAGTTTTAAATGAAATACTTGCGCGCGTCTATCGCTTGTCTGCCGAATTCAGGTTATTTGGAGCGCCAACGTCGGAGGAGCAGTGGCGACGCTTATATAAGCGCACAGTAACGCAGGCTGCCACATGCAAAAGCCATAATTACAAATGAATTAATTACCAACGGTTAGCATGGGAGCTGTGAATATGGCGCAATGTGGCACAAGAGAGTCAGAAAACCTTTCACTTTTCTTTGCAATATCAACACTGCACTGCAGCAAATCATGCAACTCAATTCGTCTAACTGCCTCAACAACTCAGCAACTGCATAATAAGTATGCGTCTGCGGTGTAGTTAATGAAGTGGTGAAATGCATAAAAACCATTTCGTGTTATCTGTTCAAAATGCTTTTAAGAAACGTATTCAATTCAAAGTACAAACGTTGAGCGTAGTGGCGCAAGTATTAAATATTCAACAGTTTTTTTTATAGTTCAAAATGGTTCAAACATTTATCGTAAAAGTTTAATGTTCATCTAATTAAATGGAGGTCAATTGTTTTTTGATTTATTTTTGTAGTAATGTTTTGCAAAATTTGACACTGTGCGTCAATTGGCTTGTCAGCTGTTGCCAAATGCCACAAATGCCCCACAGAGCGATAAAGCAGGCAACGTGTGTCAATTTGAGTGCGTTGACAATTTGCAAATGCGAATGCGATTGCAACGTAACAATACGGAAGTGTGGCACATAAACTGAATATAAAAGCCCAAAATTGTAAACAAGCGAGACGATAACGACAGAGTGGCCACATGACATGTTATTAAAGTAACAATGTAAACGATTGTATGGAAATTGTCGCAAAAAAAAAACACTTACACCAGCAACAACAGCGGCAGCACTGCAGCGCTCCACATTTACTTTCTAAGGCAACCACCAAAAGCGCTTTGGCCATAAACGTAAAAAGCAAACGTTTACACCAGCTGTGCGTTCGTCTGTCCTGCGCCAAGAGCAACAATAGCGGCAAACAACAAACGTAACGCAAACCTTGCCACACAACAACTCAAGTCAATGGAAAACTACGAAATCTGGTCCACTGCCAATTGATGAATGAATGATTGGGCAAAAGCTAAACAAACGAAAAACAAAGACAAACGTGAAAAGCGTTAAATGACGCCAACAATTTGAGACAATTGCACGTTTTACTACACACCTCCACCTTCGCCGCGGCAGCAGCAGCAGCAGCTGCAGTCGCCAATGTTGCTGGTTAATTGCGTTGCATTCAAATGTGCGTATGCAACCACACACACACAAAGGCTTTTTCACACACACACACACAAACTTGCACCAAAGAGTAAAAGTTGACGTTGTATGACAGGCGGAACAGTAATTGTAAGCGTCAAGTGATAAGTCGTTGTTGTCGATAAAGTCAGCCACAAGTAACTATTTCTAATTCAAAGCAGGATTATGTAGATCATTGAAATGTCACATGCGTTTATGCAACGATGTGCATGTGTATGTGTGTGAATATTTGAAAGAAATTTTCTCCAGCTTGCAGGTGGCCTGTCAGTAAATTACAGTGGCAGACACAAAATTGTCAAAGTTGCATAGTGGAAATTTTCAAATTATTGTAGAGGGTTAACCATTTTGTAGTTTCAAAAGGATTCTGTCATTTGGCAATTGTTAACCCTTTCGCTATTTTGTTGCCATATGGCAACATGCTACTTTGTGGATGTCTGAACCATCTGTGGTTTCAAGAATATATTTTTTGTTGGTCCCTAGAATAGTTTGAAGTTTTAGGAAAAATACGAAATTAATAAACTGAATATTTAAGTTTAAAGAAGAGAAGTATACACGTTTTTTTGATGGTATATCTTGACATAATAAAGGAAAAAGAAGCAGAAAAATTAGATAACGTTTTAATTTGACGTTTTCTTTCAATTTAGATACTTTTTCTTTAAATTTTGGCTCAAGTAAATGAAGAAATATTCAAATTTTCGTTTTGCGTAAAAAGTTTTATGTTTAAGTAATTATTACAGCAACAACGATGTGGTTGTTCATCAACACTCTAAAATACAGGGTCCGAGTATACAAATTAAAAAATTTCTTATGGAATGTTTCTAATATAACCAAATAAAAGCCTAAAATGTAAAATTTAGAATTTTGATTTTCCCCAGTAAAAGTGTTAAATAGAAATACTGATAAAGAAAGGGTTAAATAGAAATAAAAAAAAAATATTTACATTTCTTCAATTGAATAATGTTTAATTAAATATTCGGATCATTTAATAACCGCAGATTGCGATAGTTTAAAAAAAAATTACCCAGCTAGCTGTGGGTAAAAAAAAATTAGGAAATTTGAAAAAACTGGATCGCTAACTGATACTGTAAAGAGTCACTGTCCGAATAACAGTGTAGTTAGTGAAAGTGTGACAGACAACACACCTCCATCTTCACGAAGTTCAACTCACACAACTGTTGACCATGAAATGTGTAAAAGATACGTCGATTGAGTGTGGGATTACAAGTCGTGAACAACGATTTATGGACTAAAATATCCTTCAACTGTGAGGCTTACTTTTCGTTCATTAATTAGTTGAAACACCTTAATTGGATAATTAAAAATACATTCATATCTTAGTAGAAACTAATGCATTTTGCAAATTTATTACGAATATTGATAGTTAAATTTGTTAAAAATCTGAATTGCAAGTGTGTTTTAATTGATCCCAACTGAAGTGCAAAATTTGTTTCCCCTTTTTAATTTTTTTAAATAATACACAATGTTTCTTATGCCCACTCCACCTGCACATAAGTCATGACATTTCAGTAATAAATTGTCACCAGTTTCTAGCTTATCGCATCGGCATTTTCACTAATTGTCTGTATTTGCTGGTGATTAACTTCAACGCATAGCACGAGATGCCATCGCCGAATTCGTGAAATTCGTGCGGCATCAATGCGCAATTACCTTGCACTTGCCGCCATTTGCACCTCGTCCAATTGGCACTGGTAATCATTTTTCCAGTTTTTCACTCTGTTTTCGTTTTGGATTTCATGTTTACGCGCCTCCGTCCGCTTTGCCGCTTGGCCGATTGTTGCTTTTGTTTTCAGATTCGTTTTCATTGCGTTCAGTGCCGGTTTCATTTGTTGTCAGTGGATGCTGTGCGACCGCTTCCCGCACCCATTTCCATGCGTCCGGCGCTTGTCGCTTTTCGAGCGCATAAACAACGACGGACAGAGCGAAATGCAGCCGAACCGGCAGACAAGCGGACAGACGGCGCTTCACTACACGCGGCGTATACGTAACATCGGATGCGGCGCAGGTGAATGGGGGAATTCGCTCAGCGTTGGCTGGCGCTGGTAAAAGCGCACCCAACAACATCAAACGCAGCGCAGCCTATGGAAGTTCGTTAGCTTGTTGTGGCGCGCGCATGTGCAGCCGGGCAAACGCGTTGCACCGGTGTGCAGCACGAAAAAGTGTCTCGGCCCTGCCGAGCGAGTCCGCCGCACGAGTGTGTGGCGAGCGCGACGACTGGTGGCGCTTTCGTTGCCGCTACCGTTACCGTTGCGGATGGTATAAATCGAATCTGGTCTCCATACAACGGGCACATTCAGTTCAATAACGTCTTGGCGCAACGTACCGTCTACCTGAAGCATTTGGGACTCCTGCGTAATTTGTGATTGTTTTCGTAGCGCGCTTAAGGAATCGTGACTCTTTCGTGATTTTCTGTGTTCGTGTCATTGTGCGGCAGTTCGTTTGTTTTCCGTCATGTTGAAATTTATTGTAAGGAAGCGTTTCACTGCGGTCTCACTGACTAGCAAAAACTTTTACTAAAGTGTCTGTATGTGTTAATTAAATGCGAATTTTTTCGTTTTGAGACACGAATGAGAACCCATAAGCGTGTGTGATATAATTTTAAACGTTTTTGGAGGATGAGCTTTGAATTGAGATCTGAAATATTTAAATTTTGTATAGAAACGTTGTATAGAAATAGTCTTCACAATGGATACCATGTGTTGAATACGAATAGTTCTGTTACTGACAGATTTTGTATCCTATATGGGAGTGTGATTCTTATTAGTTCTTGTCCAATCTTTGTTTTTCAATGTAATGGTTGGTGGCTGCCTAAATGTGTGTTAGTGCTGGTGGAATCGTTAGTTGAGCTCATAATCCTTCGATTAGATATGTGCAACAAATTTCAATAATAGCATGAAACCTCCACAATTTCATTCAGTTTGTTCAGTACTGCTTGAAGTTCCGCCAAACAGTTTTAGTGGCAAACTTTCTATCGATTTAATTACTAATAGAAATTTTAACCTATCAGACAAATCTTCAGATAACGTTTTAGGTTTTCTTGAAAATTTACTTGCGCTTCGATTTACCTACATTTGTCATTTCATATCAACATTATTTTTTAGCTCCTTTGTACAATGTTCTTCGCCGTTGCGACAGCGGCGCTGAAAATTCATGACTTCGATCAACACGGCTACGAGCAGGTGGAGCATAAATACGAGCCGGAGCACGAGGAGACGGAACATCATCACGAAGTCGAACACAAGCATGCCACCTCACATCAGAGCGTCAAGTTCCATCACTACCATCCGGTGCCCGTGTACATCAAGAAGGAAGATCAACATTTGGTTAAGCACCCCGTCGAAATCGGTGGCACCAAGCAGAAGCTGAAGATTCTGCATCCGGAAACGGAGAAAAATCACAATCACGGCCTGGTTCTGGAGTACCACAGCGAGTCGAAATTCCACGAGCAGGGGCACCATGAGCACCATGAGCCGCACTTGGAACACTATGAACACTATCACCACGAATAGGTTGACGCTTCAGCGTGTGAGCCGACGCGTATATGCTGACGTTCATTCCGAACAGAATCGGAGTGGAAATTGCCAAATTGTATTCTTAATTTGAGTTTTGCACAACTACTAATTTACATAACGCAAACGACTTACAATTTTATACGCATTGAATATTACTTGATTTACAATTAGATATGTTGAAGAGAATCACACGATTTTGTGTGTACTTATGATCTTAATAAATGTTTACAAACAACCATTAAAAAATTAGCAACATTTTTATATTTACGCTTAATTACAGAATTAAATGAAATCAAATGAAAATTTGATATAAAATCTTCAGCGTATTGAATAAATATAATGTTTTCACAGTCCAACGAAAAAGACAACGTCCCAACAGGTTTCAAAAAAGTAAATAAATAAATTAATGTTTTAAATTATGACTTTTTTACCTCAATGTCAACTATTTCACCGCCTCAGAAACGAATGTCGTATGTTCTATTAAACCTATGTCGTAAGACATACGACAATTGTTTTATGAAGCGACGATTTTTACCAATCTAGATCCAAATTTTGTATTTTGTCCGAAGAACACAAACACTTAGACATTACTGTCCACTATACCTCGGTTCCTGGATTAGGAATTGGTCGGACTCACGACTCAAGTAGATCTGGCTAATCTTACCATTGGGTAATTTTGCGGTCAAGGGGATTGAAAGATTCTGAAACTCTTTTAGCCGATCCCTTTCTCTTGTGATATATAAAATACACATATGTAAATAGAATATTGAGTCAACCCACAAGTGGTTGCAGAGAATTTTGTTTACTTAAAGCGCCACACGCACTGCAAATTTGTTGTATGCATTAATTTTTACTACTCAATTGACGCCATTATTGAGGACACGTCTTTAGTGCTGGAAGGGCAAATAGATAGCAGTAGGATTTCTAGAAGTTGCCCTGGATCCAAACAAGAATGGATAATTTGTATGGGAATGTAAGAGTTTACTGTAAAATGTTTTGGAATTCAGAAAATATTTATCTGATTTTTCTGGTTGAAACTGACTTTTCGTTTAGGGAGAATCTGATATCTAAATACTTATGTATGTTTAAAAGCCCATAATTTCAGAAATAGTTTGGTTTTCATGTATATTTTTTTCAATTGTTGTCTTTGTTGTTGTTGTCTTTATGTAAAATCTTTGAATTTGGATCATCTTTTGGTACCTACCTCGCAATCATTTTACGTCTTTGCAAGTGATTAGAATGAGCTTCTTTTACTTTGAGATTTTTTTATGTTATTCAAAACAGAATCAAATTTCCTACGCTTACTTTATTTTCCCTTCGTTGCTTATTCATTGAATTTATGTTACAGAAGAAATTTTATTTACGATATTATGTTGTTCCGGGTTTTCTTAATGTTAGTACTGAACAAACTAATTGTGAATTAAATTACCACATAATTATTTCAATAAGCACATAATCACTAACTAGCAGACTAATCTTTTGCGATGTCTTGGCACCAATCAGATTATTGCAAACAATACTGGGAAATGCTTAAGATTCTTTGATCGCAGGAGCCTTAAAGCAACGATATTAGCTCAAAAACATATATCTTCATGCATACCCGATAACCAAACGAAAGCCTCGCATTTTCTGCTGTACGGTTATTATTTCCTCTCCTTTTACTATCTAACATTATTTTGTGCCCAGATTGACCGACGACTTCGCTGTTGGCCACTGCCTTACCGCTGGCAATGCATATTTCTTTTGCGCTAACGCAAACTTTTCATAGCATACAATTAGGAGCCCATAAGCTTTATGTCGTTGCAAACTTTCCAATCTACATTAAGTAAAACTTTGCGCCGGTATTTGTGGTAACAAAATACATTTATTTACGTCTTTATTATACAAAATAAATAAATAGCTAATTTAATACATTCTCTAGAAATTATTCAGTAGCAAATGCGCCTTGTTGCATAGAGCTGTACTTGGTACATAAAAAACTAGCACGAAGAGCAGTGACTAAACAGAGAATTCGGTTTCCAATGATCTGCAATAAATACGTAAGTGATAAACAAAATGAACAGAAGCAAAAATGTGTTTAAATATTGAAACAATAAAACAGCGGCGGAGAGATGCTTTGCTTGATTGGTCCCATTAAACCTTTGGTGGTGGACGCAGAGCCAGACTGGCCTCGATGTCCTTGCCCGCAGCACCGCGCACGCTCTTCTTGCTCAGAACCGGATGTGGAATGCCACCGCCTCGTTTGCCCCGCTTGCCGCCGCTCGGGTGCCGATTTGCGTACTTGTGGCTGCCATGCTGCGGCTCCCGCTCCCGCTCGCGCTCTCTTTCTTTGTAGCTGTGCTGGTAGCCGTAGCCTTCGGGATTGTTGTTGAATTTCGGGCTGTAGCTGTCGTACTCCAAGGCTTTTTGAGATGGCAGCGAGGCAAAGACGGGCTTGGTGTGTACGGCACGAGGCTGTTGCAGTTCAGGCCAGTTGCTGGCTGATTCTTCATATTTGCTCGGCAGCGGCTCCTTCTTCAGTATGTACTGATAGGGATTCATGATGGGGTAGCCATCGTCTGAGGTTTGCGCCCTCGACGGTTCGGACGCATCTTTCTCCGTCTCGGCATTCATTGGCTCCGCGAAATAACCCGGATATCCCTTGTACTCTGCGCCCTGCTCACTGGCCTTCAGTTTGCGATATTCGGCTGCCGCAAGGGTTCGCGTCTTCTCCGGCTTGTACGGCAACGAGTTGATGTCGTGATAGATCTCCGAGTTGAAGTACATTTTGCTGGGCTTGTTGCTCGCCACGCTGGCACTCACCGAGGAAGGGCGTTCATCTGGCTCCTGTGTGGTCACCACATGCGACAGATCGAACTCTTCGAGGTTTTTCAGCGCTGCGGTATGGTCGAACTGATCGTAGGTGCCCTTGATGGGCAAACTGTATGGCTTCGAGATTGTCTTGACGGTGGCGGTCTGCAGGGGTGCGCGTGTCTTTATCTTGTAAATGAACTCCACGTTGGGCGCCAATGCTTCGGAGATTTCCTGCTGTTGCGGATGTGATACAGGCGCTTGATAGGCGGTCTCCGTCTCGGTCTGGTAGTGGTGTCCTGACTTCGCTGAGTGTTTTGGTAAGTGATGACGTGTTTTGCTGGAGTAGCTGGAGCCGCTGGAGAGCTGGGACTGGTGCGCTATTGGCGCCGGCGAGGAAGGCCCGTTACTGCCTCCATTGTAGAGGCTGTTATAGGCGGCTGTGGTGCTGGTGTATTTGGGCCTAATGGTTGTTGAACCGATGTGCTTCTCCTCGGCCGGTACGTTGACCAGCTTGTAGTAGGTCTGTGGCTCCTGTGGTTGGCCGACGATCTTTCCCTCCGCCTCCAGCTCCTTCATGTACTTCATAACTGATTTCTCTATCTGTTTCATGATTTCCGCTTTCGGTATCTCGGTCGAAGCGGAGACACGCAACTGCTCCTCCTGCTCGCTGCCGGCAGGCGCGTGGTACGCTGGCTGGTAGACGTACTTGGTGCGATAGTGTCGGTCGACGGAGTCAGCGCCCTCGTAGGCCGCGTTCTCATCGTAAACCTCGTAGGAACGGGTCACGGGGTCCTTTTCGTACACGGGTGCCGGCTGCTGTGCGACGGCGCTCTGCGGCTGTTGCTGCTGCGCGCGTTCCGTTGACGCGTCCAACTGCTGCGCGTGCTGCACTTGTGCGCGCAGTTCGGCCTCCAGTAGCGCCTTGTGTTCGGTCTGCTCGTGTTGTACGCGTTGTTCGTGCTGCTGCTGTTCATGTTGCTGATGCTGTTGTTGTTGTTGTTGATGATATTCATGTTGCTGGTGCTGTTGCTGCTGGTATTCGAGTCGCTGTTGGTGTTGTTGTTGTTGTTCGTGGTGCTGGTGTTGTTGATGTTGTTGTTGTTCATGGTGCTGGTGTTGTTTATGTTGTTGGTGTTCATGACGCTGGTGTTGTTGTTGTTGGTGTTCATGATGTTGGTGTTGTTGTTGTTGGTGGTGTTCATGCTGCTGGTGTTGTTGTTGTTGTTGTTGGTGTTCATGGTGCTGGTGCTGTTGCTGTTGTTGGTGTAAGTGTTGTTGCTGCAGCTGTTGATTTGGCACCGACTCGTAGTATTCGTATTTGGATCCACCACTGCTGCCCACTTGGCCACCCGCTTCACCCACACTTTGTGGCAATTTCAACTGCGTCTCTCCCTCTGTGGGCAGAATGTGTATGGGTTCGCGCAGCCGCGTGCCGTACATCTGCATTGCCTTTGCCACATACTCTTCTGCCGTCTCGGCCTCGTCCAGTGTCCCGATCTCGATCGGACGTGCACTAATGCTGGTCGTGTACTTGGCGGTGATTTGCGTATGCACAGGTTCGCTCTCAGGCCGCACCAGATTCATCTCCAAATTGCCATAGGGATATTCTGAGAGAAGGTTTGTGAGTTTGTTAAAGACATTTTTATTTATACACTTCTACGATAATGGAACTTATGTATTCCATATGAACTTATGAGTCAGTGAAAGCGGAACTGAGAACATTGAAAACCGTTCATATGGAACACAGCCGCTGCATTTGCCGTGAAAGAGTTGCATATGTTTGATAGTTCGTACCTTCGCCATCGCTGGAGTAGGCGCCGCCGCGTCGATATTGATTGGGCTCGGTGCGGCTGGTAGCCAGCGCCAGCTGATCGGCAACTGTCTCTGACTTATCTGTGACCTCATCAATGGCTTGTTTAGCGTTGCTCAGGCTGGGCCTACGTCGGCTGTTGCGTCCACTGCTAAGCGCTGAAGCGGACAACAGCGAGCAAGGCAGCTGTGAATGCGAAGGAATCAAACATCGTTCAATAAGGAAAATGTCATGTAAGTTTTTTCAAAAATATTCAAATAAGAAAAATTGGTAACTTTTGTCACTAAGTTCAAGCCTTTTAGATTTCTATTTTAATACAAAAAATGCATTCAAACATTTCCCTACAATCCTTCAATCCTTTGCCTTAACAATACCCACCCGGGTGACCCCAGCCGCCTGAAGGCCTAACTTTAACGATTTGTTTTATGACTATGGAAAAACTTGAAAAATTTCTTTCCAGAGGGCTTATTGAAAACATACTGAAGTAGGGAAAAAATTTTTTGTTGAGAGTTTGATTCAAAATAGCGGCAGAAGTACCTGGTAAACGAATGGTAAAATTGATAAACGACGAAAAAAAGTCTTTGGTAAGGCAAAGATTAATGCGGGTTTAAGGACCTTTAGTACATTTTAGTTGTCTTCTTAACTTCATATACTTTTAAAATGGAAAAGACTTGCGTGTAGATGGCACCAATTCACCCTTTTAATCCGAAGAGTTGTGTTGGTTATGGAAGGATGAAAAGGTTAGGAAGCTTGAACGCATATTTGTCTGAAGCCTATCAAACACACAAGCAGTGCAAATTATGTCCTTAGGTTTGAAGTTTTATGAAAAATACAAAATTTATAAACTGAATATTTAAGTTTAAAGGGGAGAAGTATAGACTTTTTTAATGGTATATCTTGACATAGTAAAGGATGAAGAAGCAGAAAACTTTAGATAACTTTTTAATTTGACGTTTTCTTTCAATTCAAATACTTTTTTTAAACTTTGGCTGAAGTAAAAGAAGAAACATTCAAATTTTGATTATGCGTAAAAAGTTGTATGTTTAAGTAAGTACTACAGCCACAACGATGTGGTTGCTCTCATAGAACAACACTCTATAACACAGGGTCCGAGTATAAAAATTCAAAAATTTCTTATGGAATATATATACATAGAAGTCTATACATAGAAGTCTTAAACGTAAAACTTAAAATTTTAACTTTCCCCAGTAAAAACCTGTAGCGAAAGGGTTAAAGAAATTCCCCTATAAATATGCTCCTACTGTGTTGATTTAATCCTTTGAATTATTTTTTTTATTGCCGCATACAAAAAATTGAAATCCTTCGATTTTGATTATTCCTAACCTCAATAAGAACAAACAAAAATAATGCTCAAATCTTTTTCACCGAGCTGTGTGGAGCAAAAAGATAAAACTGTTCCACATAAAATTTATCTGAGAAGCAATTGCTACTTTTCTATATTTTTTTATGTTCGACAGTAGAAATAATTCTCTTCTGTTACTAATTACTCTTAGGACTTGGACTTGGAAGAGTTTAAGAGTCTACAAATCCGTTTTGAACTAAAATTGCAAAAGGATTAAGGCCAAAAACTGTTTCTATTGGACCTTAACAGGTTCTGCCAGGACACCAGACACCAAAAAAGTACTTATTGCTGACATTTCTCACATAAAAAACATCAACATGATTGCTATAACGAAACTACTCGGTTGTATCTGCTTATTATTTGCAATAAAACAAACAACTATTCAAGCGATTCGATTGAGTTTTTATAATGTCATTGCCATGGATTTCCTTCAATCAAACAACTAAATGCCATAATTTTGCCATCAACTCTCGCAACACACACACACACACACACACGCACGCACATTGCTCTCATGGAGCGTGTTATTGACTTTGCGGCCAAATTGATTATTATCCGCAATTAAAGTAATTGCAATTAACAGTTGCACAGCACCAACGATACGATATATTTTTTTTTGTTTTTTTGTTTGCCAAACACTTTCGCTGATTCGGATTTGTTCGTTGCTGGTACGTGTTTGTTGTTGGCATTCGATAATATTTTATGGTTCATTCACATGGCGTCGAATTGGCTGCACACGAGGCAGAAGCAGAAGAAGCAGCACACGCACACAATTCAAAACGGTTTGCTTTGTGTTTTTTTTTTTTAATTGGCCAAATGGGGATCAGTGACGATCGTCCTGTCGCTGACACCTTACACTCCAGTTTGCAATTGAATTGTCACTTGTTTTGCCATTTCGACAGTGGCCACTTATTTAATTCACTTCACAACTCGGCTGCCGTGCAGCGAGGATTGCGCCTGGGCGGCTGGAGACGCGGCGCGGCAGTTACTTACAATTAGCAGCGCTAGGTAAAAGTATCTCAACTGGTGCGCGTACATTTCGCGGCCGCTACTGAACATGAATTGTTTGCACAAAATGTCCGGTCGCCGGCTTTTATAATAAATTCGTTTTGCGCGCAATGGCAACGCCATGCGGCGAGCGGGCTGCCTGCTTGGTTGGTTGGTTGGCTGGCTGGCAGCAAGACCGGCAGACAGATGGCTAAGTGGATTGGCAGATAGGCGCGCGAGCACGTGAGGCGGCAGGTGGGCCACGACAGGCGCGCCTCGTTTACGTTGGAGGGGGAGGCGACAGCCGAAACCGAAGCCAGCCAGAAGCCAAGCGAAATACAAATCAAAGAAGAAGCATTGGCAAAACTTGGCGCTTGGAAAAGCAATCAACACTAACAAAAACAACAACAAAACAATAACGAAGTGCGCCGCACCGCGAATACCTGAATGCGTTGGCATTTGTTGGCAACAACTAAACATTGCTGCAGGACGCCTGTGCAGCAGCAACGGTTGTTGTTGCACTGCCAATTGTTGCTGTGACAGAAATGGCGCATTTCTTGTTGTTGGTGCACATTTGTTTAACTAAAGTGTGCTCCATTTTTAATTGCTTTGTGTTTTTGCACGTTTGTGAAACAACAATCAAAACAACACATTAGCAGCCAGCAATGTTGTCCGCTTTAATATCAACACTGGTAGCAACATCAGCGCCATCACTGTCGTTGACGTTCGTTTTTTTGTTTCATGACAATCAACGGTCAACACACAAACATCCGAACATCGATCGCTGAATGCGAGGCTGACTGTTATTTTGATTGTCGATACGACTTTTGGCACTGTCGCTGCACTGACTTGACAACTTTTCAATTTTCCACTGTCAGCGTTAAACGCTGCTGCTGTCGTTTGGGGATACAGTTTTCTTGCTGCTTTCAGTTTCAATTGTGATGCAAATTTTCGCGACATGGAACTCGATGGTATCAAGGGAGTTTGATTTTTTCCGGTGTTGAGATTTTTTTAGTCTCGTCAAGTTTTTTTTTTGAGAATTTTTATAAAAACATCTGAAAAGGAGAATAAACATTGCTGTAACACAAGTCCACCATTTACGTCTCAGAAGTGTTTCAATTGGGGTTTTGAAACTTTTCGCTGCCATCCAATCAAGATTGATGGTATAATTTAGAAATCTTTTTCTTTGCTCAACTCTGTTTTTTAACACTTTCGACCCCAAAGTTGCCTGAGAGCAACTTTACCTATTTGTCGTCTTATAGCAAAAGCTACGATTGATTTATGGATTTAATTTAAGTAGGCACCAACAAATTAATATTTTTAGAAGTGAATTCAAAGCAAATTACAAAAATTTTACTGTTATCCCCAAAATAATTTTCAATAATTTGCAACGATATCGGGGAAAGTTTATGTTCTAATTGAAGTCTACGAATTGGGCGCGTTTGATCAAAATTAATTTAAAAAACTTAATTAAAGTAAATAATATCAAAAAGTGAAAATTTTGTATTTTTCCATAAATATTAAATAATTTTTCTGTAACTAAAAAATATTGATGCAAAATTTATTAAACCCGTCTTAAGCTAAAATTGTTAAAAGTATTCTAATTTTTCTGTTATAAAAAAATATTGATAAAAAATATATTTAAAAAATCTGTGACATTTAGATATTATTTTCTTAGATCTTCCGATACCAAATTATGGTATTTTTGCACCCATATCCAGTTCCCTAACGGAGTTATGCTACTGTGTATTTTTTATTTCAGACTTTTCATATCTAAAACAAGATTAGTTTCTATTCGGTTAAACCCTCAATTTATTCATGTATGTTTGTGAGTAGATAACAAATAATTTCGTTCTGACTCGTTTGCTGTTATGGCCATTAAACATTCCGCTACTGCTCTGCGTGGCAGCGCTGAGGGTGGAATGTGTGGGAACTTTGTCGGGGTGACGTCAAGCAGCAGAGTGGCGCAGTGGAAGCGTGCTGGGCCCATAACCCAGAGGTCCGAGGATCGAAACCTTGCTCTGCTAGAAATGATGAAAATTGAAATCAGTTTTTTTTTTTTAACTTGAAAAACGTATTTTTATCAAAACTTTTTGTAAGTGTTAATTAAAGTGAAGGAGCCACAAGGTTCTGTATGAGCAAATCTTCATAAAAAGAGATAAAAATAGTCCAAAACGTCATCAACCTATTTACTGATTTAATTACATTTCCATATCGGAAAAACAACTGAACCCAAAAAATGTGGCAAATGTTTTATATTTAATTCTTTTGTTTAAATTTAAAGTTAAATTAAAATTGATTAAATCAATTTAGTTAAATTTATGATACAAAAAATATAGTTAAAACCGCTGTCAAATTTTTGATACTGAACGTGTTTATTGTGGTTTTTCGTATCCGTAAAAAGCTTGAGTCGTGATGCCACTTCGATTTAATATTAAATTAGAGATATTTAAGTTTCTAAGAATTTTAAGATCTTTTTTAAAATAAACACGGAATAGACCTTTCACTGTGACTAATATATTTTGGACGAAAGTATAAAAATGTTAATGCGAATTCAACAGCAGATAATTCATTGCAGTATTAAAAAAATTTTTAAACGATTTTCCAACAACAGTACGGTAGCACATTTTCAAAGGAGAACGCCAAAAAATCGTTTAGTGTCAGATGCGCAACAAGTTGGCTGAGAAGAAGCATTGGCTGCACCTTTATTTTTTGTATCATGAGTAAAATCGATGTATTGTGTCATAAAAAGCTTGCCAGACTTTCCAATAAGGGTTCAATAAAGGAGACACAATTTGTAATGAATGAATTCAATTTGGGAGCAATTTACTTGAACCTCATGAGGAACAAAAATAATAAAAAACAGAAAATTGTCTCATGACATTGTTTTTGCTATAATTTGTGATAATTGATCTATCTGGTCATATATGACATCATACAAATATTTTAGTATTTTCTCATTTCATACAACGTTACATATATATTTTAAATTCGAATCTGCTCGAATGTCAATCGATATTTTCCTACAACTCCTACAACTTTGATTCCGAGTTGTTGAAATTTCGATGCCAGTACATCCTCATACAGAATTCAAATTTCCTGTAAACTAAAGTTTGCCCAAAAATAGCCAACATAGCTCCTCCTGTTTGCTAGTCCACAAGCCACAGCACACATAACGCGCACTCACGTTCCACATTACTGTCCATTCCACGAGAAAATGACACCATGGGACATGGAATAAGTTTCTATTTTTTGCTGCTGCTGTCGCTGCTGCAATAAGAGCAACGATTATCCCCCATTGTTGCTATTATTATTGGCCTCAACAACCGCAAAATCAACAACGATAAATGTCTCAGCCGCATTAGCTCAAACAGGTGTTTCCCCGGCGACCAACGCTCGGACTTGATGCAAGTGCAACCTCAAGTTTGCGAGCGTGCACCGGCAACGAATTGCAACAAGACCAGCCAAAGCAGTAACATCAGCAACAGCAGCACTACAACAGCAAATAAACGGGTTACAAAAACAATGGGCAACAACTACTAAATGACGGCTAAAGGCAGCAACGAGGTTGTTGCTCTTGATGTTGGCATGTGGCAGTGAGCGCATTGCCGGCAGCGCCAACAACCAAAGAAATATTATTTATGGCAACAGTACTAACAACAACGACAGCAACCAAACCAAGTGTGCTATGAAAAAGATTGCCACATTCTGGCATCACTTCACCCATAAAATGTTAATGAGCCAGAGCTGAGAAAACGCCATGCCAACACAATGCCACATGTGGCAAGAAAATATGTGGAAGAAGGAAGAGGCCATTTGTGGCAATTAGTAACGTAATCGCTGTCGCGGCCTGTCGGCTCAAGGAAGTGGACAATTAAAAGCGCCATGCAAATGAGCTGCCATCATTTACCGACGCTATTAAAAAAAAAAGATGGGAAAAAGATGGGCAAAAGATGCGCAGCAAATTTTTCATAATTTTGTGTTTAAGAAGCGGGCGAAGCATAAACGCCGCATTGCTGTCACTCGCAATGGGCTGACAGCGTTGGCGGGAGGAAGTAAACTTTGCTGGATTGAAAATTTGGAGGCGTTGGATCACAGGCCAGAGAGCTGCGGTTTGGAATCTCAACACAACAATGGCAAATGGGAATGGCAAACCCAAATATTATTCGATATTACAATAAATAAAATTTACATGACAAACATTGATGTTTTGTCTAATCATAAACAAAAATACATAAAATAATTCCTAAAGCCGAATTCCACGCTTTCCGTTCACTTTCACGAAGGCGGCAAAATGTCTGTGCGTTTGCGGCAACCAGAAATGACAATGATTTATGAAACTTCAATATGTAATAAAGCACCAGAAAGTCAACACGAACTATGATTCGTTCCAACCAAGAAACGTTCGTAATATTTCAAACGTAACAAGCTACATAAGTATTTCAAATCGCATTCGTATGTGCATCCTCAGCACGAAAGGAAAACATTCAAACCGCACGTAATACCACATTTGTATGACGTTTAATTGTATGAGAAAGTAAAAAAAAACGCTGAGCATTTTTCAGTCGGTCTTCAACGTAGTTCGTGTGGCCTACAAAGGTTTTATGTGTCAACTGTTTTAGATGTATTTTGAAGAAGAAGTGTGTTTTATTCATCATACCATCATACACAAACATTGTAACCTTGTCTGAGACAGACATCGAACCTTTAGAATAGGAGTGGATTTGGTCTTAAACAGGGAGACGTACGATATATGGGCATATAACGGGCTAATTGCTGTAAGATACTGTAACATTTAACTTGCAACATTTAAAAAAGTCGGTCTATGCTTTATCCATGGAAGCACCATTTGTCTTTCAGCACTTGACACGCCTTCTTGCGGCTTAGCGTTTTTAAGTTAACCATTAACTCTTTGAAGTCGCTTTTTGCCGGCCCATGCAGGTTATAAATCAATGTATGTAAAATTAATACAAAACAATTTTTGTGGCTTGCAAAAAATGCATTAAAATTGCATGAAAATAAAACTAAATTGAAAACCATGTGTGAGGCAGAGCAATGAAAATGCGGCAAAGCCAACGCCGCGTGGGCAAACCGGCGCGAATATCTTTTGGGGGATTTTCATGGTCTCTGATTCGGCGCATTGTAATTATTATACACAGCACGCCACATAGTGTGTATGTGTGTGAGTGTGTGTGTGTGTGTGTTTATAACATACACCAGTGGCTGCGAATCAGTTCTGCTTCTTGCTGCTTGTTTGTTTTCAATGGCTACGCTTTAATTGCCGCTGCGGCGGCGGTTGTGGCTGTGCATTTTCATTTTTTTTCTTTTCATTTGCAGCATTTACTTTTGCTTGAATTTCCATTTCTTCTTTTTGCTGTAAAATGCAGTTTTCATTACGTTGGGCTGGCTAATTAAGTTTTGATTAGATAAGTTATGCGTTAATTTGTTGCTGTAATGTGCAATGTGCGCTGTTGATGTGCAATGCTTGACAGATTTATGTATGTGCGGCCAACAATTAAAGAGTTGCCTTCAGACCTGAAGATAAATGTTGATAAATTGAAATTGTATTTTTTTTGGTTGTGGTTTTGGGTTTTTACAAAAATTCAGCAGAGAAATTTAAAATACAAGTAGCCCACAGGGCGTATGAGCAATGGCAAAGGATCACAATGCGAAGAGTCTGTATGTGTTTTTGAAAGACATTTAAACAAAAGTTCATTAAGAATTCAACTAATCTTTGTGAATTTTTTTAATCAGAAGCAATTTATTAATGCACAATTCAATTATCAAGAAATAGTTCGCCCTTCTATGAGAAAGTGTCAACGTTATTAATCTGTTGCATTGTTTATACTTAAATATTCCCCTCACACCGCACCGCGAAACGGAAGTCGCATTCATATGCATTGTGAATGCGATTTATTGTTGTTGTGTGCACTCACACACATGCTTACATAATTGTTTATTTACTTAGTTTTTTGGGTGAACTATGCACAAGGAAACGCCTCAGTTGTGAGTGGGTTGTTGGTTCATGTTGTTGGGTTTTTTCTTTGCAATGCGGCAAATGCCGCACATATCTGCACGCACGAAACAGGCTGACAGGCAGGCAGCAAGATTGGCAGGCAGACAGGCAGGCAAGTAAGGGAGTAAGTGCACGATTTGGCTTCAAAACGAGTATAAACTTTTTGCCCCTCCTTGCAAAAACACTAAAAATAACAACAATTGGCAGCTGCCATTGAGGTGACAAGTTGTTTTTTTGTTTGCATATTAAAAAAAATGCACACCTGTGCATATTATCGATGCCAAAAAATAATGTTGTTGAAGAAAGTTTATGCTGGATGTGAACTATAAATGGTAGTTGTGGCGAATATGTAAATCCATGCAGCATTAAGGAAGCGAGACATGAAGAGATTTTTTAAATGCATCTTAAACCTTTTCGAGCCAAAGTTGCCTGAGACAAGTTCATCTATTTGTCATCTTATAGCAAAAGCTGCGATTGATTTATGGGTTTATTTAAAGAAGGCGCCAACAAATTTATATTTTTAGAAGTGAATTCAAAGTAAATTACAAAAATTTGACTGTTATCCCCAAAATAATTTCCAATAATTTGTAGCGATATCAGGGAAAGTTTGTGTTCTAATTGAAATCTACGAATTGGGCGCGTTTGATCAAGACCCTGTTTTTTTAATAATGGTTAAATAAAAGTAAAAAGTGAAAATTTTGTATTTTTATATAAATATTAGATAATATTTTTGTAATTAAAAAATATTGATAAAAAAATTTATTTAACCCGTTTTAAGCTAAAATGGTTCAAAAGTAAACTAGATCTGAGAGAACTGTAACAAAGAGGCGTGGCGACTTCAATACCAAAAAGTAATATCGAGACAAAGGGTAAAGTTTGGGGTCGAAAGGGTTAAATTGATGGGCGCTTAGCCATGAAAAGTGAAAAAACATCTTAGCGCCATAATATTAGTTTTTGTTGGTTGGTTGACTCTGAGAAACGATAAATATAGAAATATTCTTTAAGACCAGTTTTTGGGGTTAAATATTAAAAATATAATCTATTAAAAATTAAAAAAAATAAGTCCAAAAAGGTTCCATCCGACATTTGTTTCCCTAATTCGTAACCTTTTAAGGCCAAAGAAAGATGTCAAATAAATAAAAAAAAAACACCTCATCTATGGAAAACAAAGTTGCATACATAGATAAATTCCGCTTAATATAGACTCACAAAGAAATCAGTCTCAGACGATTCAACTCTTTGGTCCAATGGCTTTCAACCAATAAAATATATAAGTACTCTCTTCCTAACAACATTTCTCATTACCCGAAGTAGCGTGCACATGAAGTCGTTGGGCGCTGTCGTTTCCATTGAATAACATCGAAACAAAATTGTCATTATTGGAGCAAAGTTGTTGCCAACAAAAAAAATGTATCACCGCATGGAGCGACATGCAACGCGTGAGCATTTTACCACCGACTATCCAAATAAAAATGAAAGTTGAACACATTAGACATTAAGCGACAGCTGACTCAGGCGCGATGTGATGTCATGCGCAATAACAAACATACACACAAGCAGCGACAAGTGCCAGAAGTCTTATTTGAAAACAGCTGTACGCAAAGTTGCAATCAAAATCGAATTGAAGAAGGGAGAAATTGCCATACGGCGTGTTGCAAAAATGAAAGGTGCACTTGGCACAGTTGCAAATCACACAAACCGAGTCGCAACGTGTCCCATAATAACAATGACAATCATAATCATGGCAATAAAAATGCACATATTAACTACGAGTAATTGCGCCGAAACTGCTGAGTTTGCTAATCTGATGCAAACTGCAGATTTATGGCGCATATGTACATCAAGTGGCCTACGGTTAATTGTTTTTGGCTGGCAGCCAATGCGTTCGAGTGCTGCTTTGAAACATCGATCGACTTGGGACTTGGATGAGCAGGAACAAAAGTGCCAGTAGCGGCAAAACCACAACAACAACAACAAATTAATGAAAGTTGTTTAGTTTCTTGTCGATTGAATGACTACCAATAACCATTGCTGCAACAAAACAGGCGGAGTGATGTGAGCCAGAAAAGGATGGGAAAAAATGTATGCAACAGTTTGACGAAACATATGGATGAGGTAAATTGCCGCGTCAAAAACTATTTACAACAATAAAAAAATAATGAAAATTGAGTAACAATGAGTGAATGCATCCAAAAAGATGAAGAACATTGTAAGTCATTCAGTTGGGTCTAGAACAGTGTTCTACGTAGATTAGATTAGACTGATTTAACCCTAAGACGATGGTTTTGGCCAGCAGTACTCAACTCTGAAGCTACCTTTAAAAAAATTTGTATTTTCTATATTTTTGATTTTTCATGCTCACTGATTGAGTGACTTATTCTTCAGCACGCAGCAAAAATGCATTCGCTCACTTAAAAAAACTACCTATTCCACTGTTAGCTTTTCGATACATTTAACGCAAACATTTTGTTGTTTTTATTTCCTCTTGGTTACTCTTTATTAATAATTGAAGGACATACGAGTACAAATTTCATAAGTTAGTATATAGTATATAGAAGTATATAATATACAACTATAACTGTCTTCAGGTTTTAGCCTCATTGGCAAAATTGCATATTCCATGGCAATTTTCCACTACAGACTGCCCCACTGACTCGGCTGCGTCGAGTTGTTTCCGCAAATTAATTCTCCTACTTGTTAACTGATCGAGTGTTTCCTTTTTTGCTGCGCCATCTCCGCCACTTTTCGTTTGTGTTTTGATGTGCTTTCGACATGCTCGTCAGTTGTCCATCAATCCAGCTGTCTATCGAAGCAAATCTAACCAAATATATGCAACATAGTGAATATATATGTTCAAAGTTTTCCGACTACGCCACCATATGACATAATGAAACCTTATTAGCGAATTTCGGCGCGCAACAAATACTCAGCTGTCGATTTTAATGCACACGCGGAAATTGTTGGAGGCCAAGGAAATTACAATGAAAATATTATATTGTTTTTGTTGTTGTGGCTGTAGTGGTGGGTTGGTATTTAATTAATGCGCCCCAACTGTGCCGCTTACCAACAATGCATAATTTATATTTGTTAGCTTTTTTGTTTTCATATTTTTGGTTTTTTACTTTTCAGTGTTGGCTCGTATTGGTTTTGGTGGAATTATTGAACTTGCCGCAAGTCCACTGGGTATATATGAATTTGTAAATTGTCCATATGTGCAGTTGTTTGGCTTTCGTTTTCTGACTATTTCGGTCAGTTAGCACGCACATTGCACTCTTTCTCTTCTTCTGTCAGTTCTTTACTTCTTTCTTTCTTTCTTTCGTTTGGCTTGATGAACGCTTCTTCTTTCGACTTCGATGGGAGTGCACTGACCATGGACACAAAACAATTGCAGCTGCTCAAAGCGTTCGCACTTTCTGCTGTTGTTTTCTACAATTTGCGTGTCAATTTATAATGAAACAAAGGCAAACCAGCAGAAGATTAATGCAAACGCTGTGCAAATGTGCAGCCGTTTGATGTGGTTTTTATTTTAATTTACTACAATTAATTGTAAGAAAACTACACTTGTGCTCACTTGACTTTGAAATGTGGATGTATAGCACAAAAAGAGAAACTCTCTCATTTCTTTATTTTAATAAATCTCACATTCTGACAATCTATTTTTCACTATCAATGCTTGAAATCAATTGTGCCTTTTTTCTTTATAAATGTCAATTGATTTTAATAGCTTCCGGCAATTTGTAATCCCCATATGTGATGCAGCAATTAACTCTTCAAATGGTCTCTGCAAATAATCATCATTGAATGCTTCTCATGCGGCTCATGGTCATTTATTATGAATACATAATTTTCTAATGCACCGCCGTGATGTGAAATTTCCATACTTATTGTTGACATACATTCTTAATTTCTTTTGAGAATCGATGTGAGAAGCTAGACACACTTCACACGATTTTAAAATAATACTTTTAGAGTACAGAATACTTAGGAGTTGTGATAACATAAAACCTCTGTGTTTTGTGCATTGCATGGAATGTAGTATTAAAACCACTAAAATTGATACCTAATACATACAAATTTTAATTTGAGTAGAAACAAATATCCTCAATATTGCTGAAATTTCATTTATTTTTTTAAAACTCTAAAAATAAAGTTATTTACATAAAAGAGATATGGTTGAATTTAATAAAACCACCTTTTTGTAATACCTACTAATTTTGTTATCGCATCATAAACAAGTCAAGCTATACAAATAAGTAAGTAAATATAAACATATCAGATAAAAATGAATTACGCGTATATTTTTCTTGCATATTTTTAGGCTGGTTGAACTTCTGAAAAACCTACCTTATCGACAGTAAAAAAGCAATTAACCCTTTTGCTACAGATTTTTACTGGGGAAAGTAAAAATGTTTAATTTTACGTTTTAGGCTTCTATGTGGTTGTATTAGCAACGTTCCATTAGCAAATTTGTAAATTTTATACTCGCACCCTGTATTTTAGAGTGTTTTTCTATGAGAGCAACCACATCGTTGTGGCTTTAATAATAACTTAAACATACAACTTTTTACGCATAACGAAAATTTGAATATTTCTTCATTTACTTCAGTCAAAATTAAAAAAAAAAGTACGTCAAATTAAAAGGTTATCTAATTTTTTCTGCTTCTTCTTTCTTTACTATGTCAACATATACTATTAAAAAAACGTGTATATTTCTCTTCTTCAAACTTTAATATTCAGTTTATTAATTTTGTATTTCTCCTAAAACTTCAAACTATTCTAAGGATCAACAAAAAAAATGTATTCTTGCAACCACAGAGAGTTAAGACGTCCACAAATTAGCATGTTTTCATATGGCAACAAAATAGCGAAAGCGCTAAAGGAGAAGCTCTGTAACGAACAAACGATAAACAGAGCCTCCGTTGATTGATTGCATCGGCAACTATTTTGTTGCACACATAGAAAACATATCGACTGATTTCCTACTGAAGCAAGTAGTTATCTCTACTAAAGCATACGATGTTCAAAAGAATTTGAAAAAAATTAGAGCTAAAGTAATTTTAAAAGTAGCTAAATACATCGACACATTTATGTGGTCGTTAGGAATAACAGCCAAAGTCGAGTTAGGACAAAATTGAGTTATTACCACCATTTCACTCGTCGTATTCAAATGTACTACTACATAAAATTCTATGGCTTTTGCTCATAAAATGAATGTTTTACGCCCAAAAATCTAAAATGTAGGGTAAAAGGTTCGGTTGTGGGCATAGTTCGGTTGTGGGCACCCCTTCGTATCTCTTGATAGAAAGCAGGCTGGGTTTTTTTGACTAAGGCCATTTGTTCATTATGGAACCACGATCTTTTTGTGCCAAATACTAAGTCGAACAGACACGCCTGCTTTGTGCTGGGACCATATATATCTTTCTGTGCTTAAAAAATAAGACAAAAAATTTTTTACACATTTTAAATGGTGTCATAAATCGAAGTGAATCCATCGAGAAGGCGAGTAAAGTGCGTTTTTATTTAGTTAATTTATTATACTTTGTGATCCAATATTGATTACAACCAATATGTTTACCCCGAACAAATTTTTCACTACTTCTCAAAATGGCTGCCAAATTCGGTTGTGGGCACTGCAATTAGTTCGGTTGTGGGCACCCGTCTTTTAGTGATTTTGTAAGTTTTGGTAAGTTATTTCATCAAAAATGGTCTTTTAACGCATTTTTTGGTTGTTTTAGCTTATCTTCCGCGGGAAAATAACAAAAATCCTCCGATATTTTTTTAATGTGTTGGATGTAATTTAACATTGTTCTGCAGATAAGCTAACCACAAAATCGACTGCCGCAGCGTATGCGATTTCCCAACGCTACAAAAAGAAGGTGGAAGAAAATTTCGGAGACATCAAAGCTGTCGACGGTGGTGTTTTCTTCTTTTTCTTCTTTTCGTGGATGTTATCGAATCAGGTTGACTGGTGTTTTCCACCTTCTTCACGTCACAGCACTTGAAGAGTGTTGATTAATTAGGTTGAATTTCATTTTACTTTAGGTCTTCTTGACAGCCCAGGAGAATGACTTGGTCACTTACATTTTGAAATGCCCGTCCATCTAAAATGTGCCCACATGCGTACCAGCTACTTCACATGCGTGCATTGTGCTTCAAATAATTAAAACTTAATATTTTTCTATATTCGTGTTGGTTTTTCTTAATATTTCCTCGTTTCCAGCAGATTTTCCAAGGGTGCCCACAACCGAACCCAAAAAAAAATTTTGTTAAAAATGACTACTTTACAAAATTAAAAAAAAAAGTTTTCTATTTGACGGAATCGATTTACTTTTGTCATTACTTGTTAGCTAAGGTTTCTAGCTTTCCATAGATGTCCATATGTCCGATTAAGAAGAACTTGGTAAAAAGTTATGAGCCAAAAACAAAAAGGTGCCCACAACCGGACCCATTCCCCTATCTAAATAAATAAAGCAAATTCAAAAATTAAAAGTGCTCTCCTGAAAACTTCATAAAATCGACTTTGTTATTCCTTATGGCCAAATCAAATCAAATTTCATAATTTTTTCTTAAGTTTCCCTATCTCGCAATTAAACTTAACGTACGAGTGTATTGGTTTTAAAAATAGGTAAAAAAATCCAGTAATCGATACACTTAATAATTATTTTATTGAACAGTAAGAGGAGAAGAATAACTACGAATTATTACGCACTAAATATTGCACAATTTAATACAGTTTGTAGCATAGAGTTATTTTTTCTTTTTTTTTTAATTGTAAAGTAATTAAAAACTTAAAATATAAGGAAAAATATCTCAAGTCATTATGGTTTTAAATAAATTAGAAAACAAAGTAGTGAAATGTAGTTCATTACAAAAATTGATCTCTAGACAGAAAACTTATTTGAGTATTTTTAGATGATGAAGGGAAGGCGGAGGCGTTAAAGTAGCAATTTAAAATTTCAGGAATCGATGGAGTACTCTTCTATGACATAGAAAATAAGGATTACAAGAAATGTGAGATAGAAAGTGACATGATAAGGTTTGTTATTGGTTCTACAGTAAAATATATTTCGAAATAAACGAATTTAATATTCTTGCAAAAGTTTCTTTATCAGCACTTAATGCAACAATTATTAGGCAAAAGTCAGTTCTATACATGATCACTTAGGTATTTACACTATAGCATACTGCGAATATATATTCGAACGATCGTCCTTTTACCCCTTCACCACCTCGGTGGTCTTAAATTCCACCGCTGTGCTCATCTTTGCGCCCAGTTTGTCGCGCACAAAGTCGCGTATTTTCTCGAAATGTGGATCTGCCTGATCGACGACGCCGGTGCTCGGTGCTGCGCCCCGTTTGCGGTGGCCACGTCTAGCGGCCGCCTTCAGCGCGTGCGCGTGGTAGTTGAAGGGCCGCTGCGTAATGGCCACAGTGTCCTGATGCTGGCTCTCTGCTTCGGGCTGAACATGCGGATCGTAGTTGAGGTTGTTGCCGGGCTGCTCCTCCGGCGGCGCGTAGAGCTGCGCCGGCTGGTGTTGCGACTGGTGTGAGTGGTGCGGCTGGTAAGCGGGCGCAGGCGTAGCGGCATGGCGCTCGAAGGGCCGTATGGAGGGCAGCGGATACATGCTGGAGTAGTCGGCCGCGCCCTGTTCGCTGTTGTGCGTGAAGATGACCTTTGTGTGCGTTTTGCGTGGACTATTTTCGCTCAGCGGCAAACTGTGCTCAAGCGAATGGTGATGGTGAACGGCGGCGGCGTCTTCCTCTTCCTGCACGTAGATCGGCTGCTGCTGCAATGGCTGCTCGGACTGGTGCAGCAGCGGTTGCTGTTGTGGATGCTGATGCTGTTGCTGATGCTGCTGCTGTTGCTGCTGCAGGTGGTGTTGCTCGGGCTCATCGTAAATGACCTGCGGCGCCATGGCCAGGAAGTAGACATTCTGGTAGTTGTGGTCCGCTGGGCCGTGAGTGTACTGTTGCTGCGGCAAGTAGTAGAGTTGGGGCGCCTCCGCCTGCGGCTGTTCGGCGTGCTGAGGCGCCACGTGCTGCTGCGCGGGTGGTAGATAAAAGTGTTGCTGCTGTTGCTGCAGTTGGGGCCCATGCTGGTGGCGATCTTTGTAGCCGTGATAGACATCATCGATTTCCGGATACTGCACCGGCTGAGGGGTGGGCGCCATTTGGTGCGCGTAGATCACCTCTTGCGGGTAGTGTTGCTCCTCGGCGGGCGTTGAGGCTGGCGCGTGCTGTTCATGGCCGACACTGGGCGGCTGCAAATCAACAAGCTGCTGCTCGTATTGCTGTTGTTGGTGTTGCTGCTGCTGTTGCTGTTGCTGCTGTTGATGGTGATGGTGATGATGATGCTGCTGCAGCTCTGCCTGTAGGCCAGCGCCGTGCTGCGGTTGCTGCTGCTCCTGCTGTTTCTGGAGCTCGTGGTCCTCCAGTATGCGCAGATACTGCGCCGCACGTATCTCCAAGTACTGCTGCAGCAGCGTTTGCAGATGGGAGGCGTACTTGGTGGGGCCTGGAATGCGCAGCACTATCACCGGCTCCTCGTAGTGTTGCTGTGCGCCCGCATCGGCGTGCGCACCTGCATCGCCATGCGGCACATCAATCTGCGGCTGTTGCTGCTCCTCCTGGTGCTGTACGTAGCTCTGCGGCTTCAGCTCGTAGGAGTAGGATGGCTCAATGCTGATGCTCGGCTCTGGCGTATAGTAGCCGGGCGCATTGGGCGATATGTCTTGCTGCGAGTATGGGTAGAACATGAACTTCGGGCGCTGGTACTCGTAGCCGTTGTGGTAGTGACCGTAGCTAAAAATAAGACAAAGATTTCATGAGCGTTAAATGCAAGCAACGCGTAGCATTCGGCTGCACACAAACCCCAACTCGCCCTCAATGGTGCGTTTGCTGTTCTTAGTGTCGGTGCTGTTGTCGCGCTCAACTTTGATTTTGATCTTATCGCCATGCAGCTTGAACTGCTTATCCAATTCTTTGATGAACTCCAAGTCGTCGGCGGGCAAATCCTTAAAGGCGGTCGTCACATCGGCCACCTTTTTGGTCTTTGTCTTGGTGGCGTCTGCAGCTGCGGTCACAAATGATGTGGGAGTTTTAGTGGGTCGCTTCTTGAGTGAGGTCACCTTTTTGGGATAGCTGACCTTTTCAGCTACTTTGTTGCTGGGACTGGAAACGGTGCTGTTGCTGCTGTTTACTTGTCTGTCTGTTGTTGTGTCATTGCTGCTGTGCGCTGTGTGGGCGACATGCAGCAGAAAGAACAGTGGGAACTGTAAAGAAAGCAAAATAATGAGTCAATAATGAAGCAATCAAGGTCGAAAGTTCAGGGTGAATACAATTTATGTAAGGATGATGTGTGGATAACTTTTGAATTTCTTAAGGCATTTTAGAAAAGGGTTTGCATCCTAATGAACTAAACTCCTGCTTCTTCTAACTTTAATGTTATAAAAAAAGGATAACATATACAAGACCACCAGGTACGAGCGATAAATAATGATACCAAGGACTTATATTCGTATTGGAATTTCCGAAAAGAACCTACCTTTCCACAGATTTTGCACAGTATGCTGGGATTTTTTTCAAAAGCAATTTCAGTCTTAAAAATTTGCCAGTCGACAAATGAAACGATTTTGTTATTTGATGTTGTTTGAGTTGTTATTTGCACCCACAACCCATTCACTAACGGTCCAATGCACCAACCACTGAGCCAAGAGGACGCTGACTCCTACTAAAAACTCAAATTGCACACTCACTTCAAAAGTGACACAACTCAAAATGTTTAATTTTCGGGTTTATGTGTTAATAATGTAAACAATTTCATACTTCTACGAATAAGCAAAAGCTCAGTATATTTTGTTGTTGTTAACTGTTGCCAAAATACAGTTAGGTCTCTCTACATGTCGTGAAGCGCTATTTGATCGCTGCAGCTCAATGCAAAAGAGTCTCAATTCAAATTGTGACACTTTTGAGGAAATACATTTTTGTTGAAGTTAATTTTAAGTAAAGTTCGGACAATTTTAGTATATATTTTCAAATAAAAAAATTAATGTATCAGGTGTACAACTTTGCTTCCGCCGTTTCCCGATAGGTGGCTGTACCGGCTGAAGCTGGTTGAAATACATAGATGGTAATGCCTTTAAAGTGAGTGTGGACAGTGCCTAACGAATTGTCATCGCCGTTTCAGTGACAGTTGTTCTTGTTTTCGTATTATTCACGCTCGAAAATGTCCGTTTATGTGCCCAATTCTCGCCATTTGCGGGAAGTTTTACTTTTCTGTTACAATTCGAAAAAAAAAATGCAGCTGAAGCGCATCGAATGCTCTCAGAAACTTACGGTGATGCTGCTCTGAGTGAAAGAACGTGTCGGGAGTGGTTTCAACGTTTTAAAAATGGTGATTTCGATGTCGAAGACAACACAATATCAAGAGCGACATGACAAAGTCATCCTCCAACACGACAATGCTCGGCCTCACGTCGCAAAAGTGGTCAAAAAGTACCTGCAAACGCTGAAATGGGAAGTCTTGCCCCACCCGCCGTATTCCCCAGATGTCGCCCCTTCTGACTTCCACCTATTCCGTTCGATGGCACACGGCCTGGCAGATCAACATTTTCAATCCTTCGAAGAATTGGAAAAATGGATTGCTTCATGGATATCGTCAAAAGAGGACTCCTTTTTTCGAGCCGGGATCCGAAAATTGCCGGAAAGATGGGAGAAAGTTGTCGCTAGCGACGGACAATACTTTGAATAATACATCTGTAAGCACTTTTTCGCAATAAAGCTTTTAATTTTGGAAAAAAATGGCGGAAGCAAAGTTGTACACCTGATAGAATTTTTTAAATATGTTTTTCAAATTTTTAACTGTCATTTATAATTATCATATTCAGCAATAGCGACATAACTTAAAATAATTCGGTAACTATTGAATTAAAATGTCATCAAATAGTCACAACTCCAAATTTTGGATTTTATTGTGTAAAAAAAAATAACAAAAATTTGTAACTTATCTTAAAGCATAATCTGTAGAGATTTTCTACTAAACGGTCTATACGTTATTTAAAAAAAAATGTTTATTCAGCTCAAAAACAGTTTTTTGCGTTTCCAGAAAAATTAAAAATTTTATGTTGTGTCACTTTTGTAGCGGGTGTGCGAAATTGATCTGACCAGATATGTCAAGCAGGAAATCGCTAACATTGAAACAGTTTTCCACAACGCCACAAGCCGACGGCAACAATCAACATGAAGTTCAACTCATAACGGTTAATTAAAATAAGGCTAATTAAAAGGTTCCCAAAACAATAAGCAGCAATAGCCACAACAACAAAAACGATAATTTTAATGAGCTACACATATGTGCATTGGTATGTTTGTGTATGTGTACAAACGCGAACAAGAGCAGTTTTTTTAGTTTGAGTCTCTTGACATGAGACGAGTTTTTTACATGTTAAATAACAGACAACAACAACAAAAAGCGGTCCATCACGTGGCCAATAATTACGCGCGCAATCAACCAGTCGACCGTAAGAAGAATGTTGAATTCGTTTCGCTGTAACAAGAGCCGCAATGGAGCCACTGCAGCGAACGAATTGGCCGAGGGGAACATAATGAAGATGAAGACGAAGAAATGGCAAAGTGGTAGAAAGAGAAAAACAGGCGCAACCTTTTGCGACGAACATAAACTTGCATTTTCCATGGTTAGCGGCTTGTTTGAGGCGATTGTGAATTTATTGTTATTGCTCATTGTTGCTTTTGCTTGAAATGCTCGAAGCAGCATTGGGTGGACGTGATGTGTGGCAGCTAACGTTGCCAGACTGATGGCACCGATGTAATGATTGAAACTAAGTGATATGTTGTATGGATTCTGTTTGGCGTTTTCGTTTAGTAATGCGAGATATAAGAAAAACCTGTTGGGACAATATTATTTAATCATTAGGTATATGGTTTCCTCAATAAAAAACAGTCATTCTATAAACAAGCGAAAGAAGGATTTATGATCGATTAATAAAACATTTATCCTTTCAGACCTGAATCTTAGATTTTTAACAAATTTTCTGAGTATATAATGTTGTCTTCGACTACTGAATGCTATCATATTTCATTTTCATATTTCTGCCTTTTCATAGAAATAAATGCTTAAACAATTCTTGAAAATTCTGGCTTTGATGTTATTTGATTGATTCACAGACCAAATATTAACAGCAGAACAGAGTTTTAGTGTAAAATGAAGATATACTGACAGCGAGCTCTATACAAATAAATACAATACACCTAATTCTGTTTTTACACAGTCTTTTTTTACACGTTTTGATTTAACACGGTTTGAAAATTAAAAAATTTTAAATTTTTTTAGACGATTTTATTTCATTTAGCACGATTCAAAATCTTTTGGGCTTAAATTTTTTTTGTCAAATTCAATCTTTGTGAAAAATGTTCATATCACAAATGTAGGAAAATTCCCGTTTTGTGGATACAAGCAAATTTACTTGTCAGAGCAATCGAAATGTGTTAATATTTTGTTACATTAATGTGACTTCTTGAAAAATCTTTGTTTTTCACTCATTTTAATAGGTTTTAGAGATAAGTAACCAATCACTATTTTTGCATACGATCAATGTCTTTTTTTACACGGGTTTTTCCTGGAACCAATCCACGGTGTAAAAACAGAATTAGGTGTAATTACAAAACTAAGATTGTGAAAAATTGCTTCCTTGATTTGTTTTTTAAATTATTTCCTACACTTATGAAACCTCGAAAATTCCAGCAATTTCCATAATGCATGCATAATGTTAGATACAAAAAAATATTTCTTAAAATTAGTTTATCATTATGGTGATGAAATTTTCAGTTTTTCCACACATTTTCACTTTTATGATTTGAATAAAATCATAAAATTTTACTAATTCAAGTCGACAACAATTTCACTATAAAAACAAGCACTTCATTTTTTCTTTTCACTTTCAAACGATGCCATGTGGTATTAAAAACACTACAACACAACACACGGTTTGCCAAATTTTACTATCTAAACATCATTTCCGCAAAATCTGGTGCACTGTGTCACTGCGAGTGAGATGAAATCCGGTGGGTTCAAACCGCTTGCAGGCACTCGACCATCTGCGGCTAATTGCAGTGTTGGCAGCGGCAACATGAAATTTGTATACACTCAACCAACAGGAAGTAGTCCGAGCAAAAACTATACAAAAACTATACAAAAAACCCAATAGCCAAAACCCAACCAAAACAAGCGCTGCAACTTTATTGTTGCGTTGTCGCTGCTGGCTTGTAACTCATGCGGCAAAGTACTGCAACGAGCAACGCAAACGCCTAAAGTTGCTTGTGTTTCGTTGTAGAAAAATTTCGGGCTCCTCCTTTGCTTTCCACTGCCCATTTTTGCGTTGCTCATCCTCGTGCAGTCAACAAATTTCCAGCAATAACATTTATGTGTATTGCAATGACACGGCGTCGGCATGGATAAACTGCAGTTGTTGTAGTTTTTCTTGTTGTCAGTTGGTTAGTTGTTATTTTCGCTGTGTCGGTTGTTACATAAATTCGTTGTGTCAGGTTGTGTGGCCGCTTGCTTTAACACATAAAAAAGAACAATTTGCTGGAAAATGTGTTTTCGCAAATATTTTTATTGAAATGAAAAAATTTCTTGAATATTGCCATTCTTGCATTTTCAAGACAACATTTCAATTGCACATTTTTTGCGACTGTGCTGTTGTCAGGCGCTGAGTCATTTACCATCGTCGCTTACTGATTTCATAAATAAACTGGAGTCAGTCGCTGCGCTTCGCTTGATGCGGCTTCGTCACTGGCACTGATTGTTATTGTAAAATCGTATCTGCTAATTTACAGCTCCGGCCAATGCAGAGGCGATGAGTTTATAACATTGCTCAGCCGGCGGTGTTGCAAATCATCCTTTCACTTCCTACTTGCAATGTGTATGACCCATATAAATGGGGTCTAGCTATGCTCGCCTGTCATTGGTTACAAAATCGATTTAGAAAGGAGATGGCCTATGCCTGATAGACATGTCAGTTGGTCAATCTGCACACACACACACACACACAGACACACAGAGACATAAAGTCTTCAACTTTGTTGTAATAAAAATGTTACGTATGCACATGCCTCGATAGTTTTCAGTATGCTTTGTTCAATGCAATGGATATGGCAACAAACAAAAGACTCAAAACGCGAACGCATTTGTGCGACTCATTAAAGGAATTTCATTAGAGGAATGATTTACGATAATTAATTACAAGTAGGGTGCTTAGTGCTTACAAGCCAACTCACATTTAATTTGAAAGTATGGAAAAGATAATTTAAAGGTGTCCGAAAGAGCTTAGGTTTTCATTAATAAGTCGCATTCAAAGGAAGTTGGCAACTTTCCAATGTTCTTTATTTTCCAAAAAAGATTAGGTTCACTTAGATTAGAACAGAATGTAGATCAATAAGTCCTCGTGTAGTCAGTTCTTGCCCATAGGTGATACCTAAAAGCATGAGAAGTGCCTTCCTGGGAGAATCCAAGTCATCCTATATTCGAATAAAACTGGTCTGCCCATCCAATCTCACATTACTCATGCAAATTCACATTTTCGTTTATTCATTTATTATTCTCATTAATTGTTTCCATTTGCATACACAGATGTATGAATGCTGCACAAGACATGGCAAAGATACAAATCTTCCCAAGCACAACAAACGCACCAGCCAGGCCTTTCTGCAGCCATTTAACTGAGCAAAGTGTGCATGCAGCAACGATTTCACATGCTCCAACTGCAGCCTGCCATGTGCCCGATGCCATACATAATATTTGCATATTCACACCTAATCAGACATACCCACAAATGTCGGCAAGTGTAAGAGTTACATATCAGCGGCGGCGGCAAATAAAGGAAACGAAATAAACTACGCAGTGCAATATGCGAGACGCAGACACAGGCAACGAAATATAAAATGTTAGCAAATTGAAAGTATGGCTGCTGCTGCTGAAATTTATGCACACATTCATTCATTCATTTGGTTTGGATGTATGGCAAATATGCAGCAATTGCCGAGTGATGCAGACAATTAAAACCGCAAATGACCAGCGGGCCGCCTGTAAAAGCCGAACAATGCCTCAGGGTGCTAAAACAGTAATAAAAGGAATTTTCAGCATAACGTCTGCAGCTAACGAGATGCAATTGTGCGCAAAGCGTTGCCACGTTTTTCACATAGCTGCTGCGCTGCTGCATTGCGTGTACGCTATGCGGTTTCTCGTGTAAAAATTAATATTGTGCAAAATGTATATTTGCGTTCAGACACTGCTCAGCGTGTGCTTTTAGCAACCAGGCTGCTGTTTGACGGTCTGGCAACGCGACGCGTCATTGCATCATCTGCGATGGCGGCGTACGTATAAATGTGTGAGAAATGCTTTAATTTGCTGCCGCATTTGAAGTTTGCTGTATCATTTTGCATTTAATTGCAATGCACAAAATGTTCGTTAAGTGACAATGCAAAAATCTATAAAGACGATAATAATACATGAATAATAAATAGTCTCATTGGGGCAGTAAGGCAGAGTTTTTCGCTGTCATTTGTGTTGTGTGTGGGACGGGGTGTGTTGTTGTTAGTGTCTGTGCAATGTCCCAGTCGAAATTAACTTGGAAACTGTTGACCACTTTGTAAGTTTGTGTTTATAATTGTCAAATCTTTATTTTAAACACTTAAAGTTTAGAGGAGCAAGTCATGGCAAGAAGTCAAAGTTCTAAGTAACCATCTCCATATATGTAAATAAATCTAATAAATAACACATGCGTGCCATGCTGTCAATACAAGTGTAGATAAGCGACATGTCATGAACACAAAATTCCACTTCCGAGTTTATATTAATTGTAAAAGTTCAAAGAATAGACATAACAACAGCTCTGCCGAACTGACAAATGAGTTGCCCCAAAAATGGTCACCTTGAGTACAATGCAGAAAATTAATGTGTAGTCGGTGGAAAATATAATGCAAACATTTCAAATCTCCTTTTGGGCACTGTTGATCAGAGAACAAATCGTATTTCCTAATTCATCAGTCAGTCTATGAATGGTGTAGGCTTTTGTTCATAGCAGCATTTCTGGTGTGATTTAATGCTTTCGAGCTAACGGAAAGTGTTTATGTGATTGTTGCACACGTTGCACACATTCGTCTGAGTTATTTCGCAGCAACTTTGTACAACATTGTAGGTGGTCTTTCCGGCAGCACTTCGTGTTCTTTATTAGTTTGTTGATTTCAAAGTTGCACGCAAAGCATTCATCTCAGTGTGAAGCATGGGAAATGCTAATGTTTTTACTGTTAGAGAGAATGACAAATATGTATTACGAGAGCCAATTTATTTCATTTGCTAACATTTATGAATTGGTCTACGAGTTGATGTATTGCAATTTTTTGCTCTAAAAATATTTTCATAATATTCTTTGGCGTTTTTTATAGACTGCAAGTTGCGAGTATTCACTCTGTCAGCCTCCCAGGTGATTCTTCTGCTCTGGCCTTCTCAAGTTAGTGACTTCGTATAGATTAATTCACTAATCGCAAAAGGTTTGGGTTAGGCCATTCACTCAGCCATTCATGCAGCCGCCGTAGCTCAGCTGGCTAGTGCGTTGGGCCGCGAGTCAAATGCGACGCTCGAACGCCTGTTCAAGACTCCGTTGCGTTGACATTGAAAAAAAAAGAAAAACAACAATTTTTTTTCGGCGGCTGCCCTTTCAGCAGGAAATGGCAAACCTCTGAGAGTAAAATTGCCTATGAAAAAGCTCCCAACTCGCCGTTCGGAATCGGCATAAAACTGTAGGTCCCTTCCAACCTTGAAAAAACTCACACGCACAACATGGATGGTTGCGGGAGGCCAGGCCTAAGTCGCGGTATCGAGCTGCCGTGCCAGTCAAGAAGAAGAAGAAGGCCATTCATTCGCTAAACTAAGTTTGCCTTTCGCCAGTTTACCTTAATCCCTAATCTACAATGAGATAAGTCTCATACTCACTATTTGACTTGAAAATACCATGTGTCCTCATATATAAATATGTAAAATAATTTTGGTCAGTTGAATGGGTATAACGCAGTCAGATGAATGCAGACAATACAAAGAAAATGTTGCCAAGGAAACCCTGAATCGCATTCTTTGCTCCTGTCCGGCCATCTCTAGACTACAACTTACTCAATCTTGATCTTTTCTGGGTTAGAAGATATGACATTAAATCGCTGCTGAACTTTGCTAGGAACATCCACATTCTCACTGATCACTTTTACGTGATCTGCAACACTAAGAAGCTCTAACTGGTAACGCTAAGGATCCAACAGGGTCTATGTGCGGCCAACTTGGCCAGCCGGCATAACAGCTCGCAAAAGAGGAGCATTTAAAGCATAATTTGTTTTGACGAAACCAACATTAAACAAATCAAATTTCCGGAGAGATCTAGAAGGGATGTTGAAGTGAACCCTCTCTAAGAGAGAAGGGCAGTCAACCAACCCGCAAATAACATCAAAAACAAATGACAAGGGTAGGATGAATCTTATATCTTGCAAGGTTTTTAAATTTATGAGCTTACAATGCGAGAAGTAAGATAGAATTGGATCCTGAAAGTGTAACAGTTGGGCTGAAAAGTTCGTATCGTTTTATAGAAAAACACATTTTTTTTGGCAAAATTCGATTTTATTATTCAACATAGTTGCCTTCGAGGGCAATACACCGATTATTGATCTTCCAACTTTTCAATACCATTTTTGAACATTGCTCTGAAGCATCGACACGTTCTTGTTTTTGGTCGATTGTGAGCTCGCACGGCACCCACTTTGCACATAGCTTTCGCATACCCAAATATTCATGAACGATATGTCCAACACGTTCCTTTGATATCTTTAGAGTGTCAGCTATACAAATCAACCTCAATTTACGATTTTCCAAAATCATTTTGTGGATTTTTTGGATGTTTTCGTTCGTAACAGCCTCTTTTGGACGTCCACTGCGTTCATCGTCTTCGGTGCTCATATGGCCTGTACGGAATTTAGCAAACCACTTACGAATGGTTACTTCGCCCGCGCAGAGTCCGGATAACACTCATCAAGCCACTTTTTGGTATCAGCAGCACTTTTTTCATCAAAAAATAGTGTTTCATTAAAACACGAAATTCCTTTTTATTCATTTTTTTCAAAATAACAAAAGTTGCTTCACTCAAAATGCTGTATCTCACAAACTAATAATCAGACAGCTGTCAAATTTATACACGTTTCTTTTGAAGGTTGGTACTACCTAAAAATGATACAGATTTTGTTCTAGTGGTGCCATATCATAAAAACGATACGCACTTTTCAGCCCAGCTGTTAGTGATTTCAGAGAGAAATTAAGTCATTACTTATCCTCATTCATCTTGAGCCTCAAGAAGCAAAGTTTGGGAGACTGGGAAATCTACACATACGATTTTGTGGAGCTAGAGAGACATTTCTTTAAGATTAGTGTAGAAAAAATACAAAAATATATTTCAAACCACTACACCTACTTTTTTTAAATATTTAATTAATTTGTGAAGAAACATTGCAATACAATTTAACGGTTTCCCGTAAAAAATATAGAATATCTATGCAACATTATAAAAACTAAATTAAATACTTCAAACAACTAAATCTTTTTCACATTTTATGTGACTTCATCGAATGCAGTGGATGTCTGCAACCAGCTGTTGATATTGCAGCCGCCGCTGCTCTGTCGCCAGTAATGTCGTCACCGCCAAGTCAGCCAATCGACAGACAGTCCATGTCGAAAACAGTTGGCTCGTTTGTGTTTGCTTTTATGGCCAACTGGTTGCTGGCACATTTTCCTAAATTTATTTCATAGTTGACAATGACAGCGAATATGCTGGTGGCCCACCAGCCGCCAGTAGTCCGGTTGTTGTGGCGTTTATTGTCAATGCAATTGAAAGTCAAAGTTTACGCAAAAAAACGTAAATTAATAAAAAACCAAAGACACACAATAAACACACACACACACACACATTTTACAAAAGACAAAAGGTCAGCAACGTAACGTGCCACTCGTTCATTCACATAAATACGCACACTGTGTACGTTTGCATGGCTGTGCATAAGTGTGTGTGTGTGTGCGGGGCAGATGACTTCATTAAACACTTAAACAAGCATTTGTCTTGTTACTTTTCATTCATGCACATTTAATTTGGCAATTTTCAAGCCGCCCTTTGTGCCGCTCAGCTCGGCACTAGCAATATTTTTTTTTTACTGTTTGCTCAATTATTCGCTTTGACACTTCTTCGTTATGGCTGTTGACACCTCGCGACTAAGCTAATTGTTGCCGAGCCCGATGTGTGGTTTTTGCGTGATTAACAACAACAACTAATAAAGCACAAATGTAAATAACTACGAAGTCGTAGCTATCACTTTTTTTTGGGAAACAGAAGCTCGTTTACAAATTCAAGTTCGTTGCTTAAGTCTTTTGTTAGTAATTGAAGCATGTGAAGACTTTGAACTTTGTTTTGAATTTTTTAATGCGGCAGTTGTTTAATATAAAGCAAGTTGCAGTGGAAAAATGTGTGACTGCACAAAGAATACTTTATTTTTTAAGTAAATTCTGCCTCGGTTTGCTTTACATTCGATTTCTCACACAACGTGAGATTCTTTTTCCGTTTGCCATTTTGGTTTTTGCATGCGGTGCAAATATGTATGCAGATTAATTGCATTCATTACTTAGCACACAGCGCCAACGAGCGGATTGTGTGGGTTTAAAAAATACATAAATCGACTTAAGTGGAAATAAAGATTAATTAATTTTGCTGCACAACTTTTTCCATTGCTGTGCTTTGGTATTGTTACAAAATTATTAATTCTGCAAAAACAAGTACGCTGTTGTGGCATTCACGTTTTATGTGTTAATATGCGAATTATGCAAACTAACTGTTGTCATCGATAGTAGTGATTTGCAGAAAGAATCAATCGGGCCAATTACAGACAATAGAGGATGTTTGTTATGTATGCAATTTGCTTTTGTTGTGTTGCAAATACAATAATTATTTCAAATGTTACAATCAATAATCCATTACATTTTTTATAACACAACATTGCAATCCGTGAGTCATGGTTTTGGACTAGAATTGTGTTATGGTGTATTAGTTATATTATTTAAGAGGACATAACAGGTCAATACCAATTGATCCATGCATATATACTCGAATATCACTATATATGGGTATTAGAGTGGATTTAGTGTTGTATGGAGATTCTTCATAATGGGTTCTCGATGCTCTGCAACCTCTCATTTTTTTCGGTTTGGTGAAAACGTGCATGAGCCAAAAAATTTTGGAGCTAGGGTGGGGCTAAATGGCGTCTAATCGAGGTCAAAGTTCATAAAAAAGCTGGAAAATTCGGCAAATCTATTATCGACCCCTCTAGTTTTCCTTTCTGAACATTTCTTTCAAACATGCTCATCCCCTATCTACAACCCTTAATGGGGCTCCCATACAAAATGGTCGTTTTTATAAAATAGGTTCTCATTGCTCTCAGGTTGCCCCCAGATGTATCAAATGTATGGCCGACACCCATTTATTTTCTCTTCCGAATGTTTCTTCCAAACATACCTACCCGCTAACTCCAAGTCTTAAGGGGCTGCCATACAAAACTGGCCATTTTCTATGCCGTTGGCTCCCCACTTGCAAATGTAGTAGTTAAGTCAGCGAGAAAACATCGTATGTCGGAAACTACTAAACCGATTTCAATGATTTATTCAGGGATCGCCAAAATTCTTGAGTACAAAAAATACAAAATTATTTAAGGTTCAGAAATTCACCACCAGAGGGCGTCCCCATACGATACGATTTGTGACGTTGTCAACTTTTGGGTTTGTACAAAGCAAAAATCAAAATGTATTGTCGAAACTCCATTAACCTCATCATTTTGAATATAATTGCAATCGTAATTGCGTGTTAAAAAGAAATTATTAGATTTTTGTGAGAAAATGTGAATTTTTTATTCAATCGGTACAGGTACTCCTTGCGGTGGCAGTGTTATAGTCCCTTCGGACAGCATCGCTGGCCACATGTAACTTATGCACAATGTTGCAAAATTTACGGAAGTATATTTAAATCTTTTTTATACAAACATTTTTCCAGGAACTAACAGATTTTTCTAGTCACAACTTTGACAGTTTCAACAATGTCGATTTGCATTTTCCAACTGAGTCAATAGTCAAATATTCAAATGTACAACGCCGATGCTGCAAACGGGCAAAGGAAATGCGCCATAAAACAGCAGGTTGGCTGGCTGGAGAAATGCAAATCCATTGCATGCCGACAAAAACTCAAAAACTCAACAAATCATAAGCTGGAAATGGTGTTTAAAACTTGAGCAGCTCGAAGAGATAGCAATCCAGTAGTCAAGAAAGGAGTCAAGAGGTAAAGAAAGAAGGGGCCTGCAGCGGTCCGTCCGCCCGTTCATCTCTCCAGCTGACTGGCTACGTTCAGTGGTTCGTTCAGTCATTTCCACAGTGGGTGTGAAGCAGAAAAGCCGGTATATGCAGCACAACAACAACCACAGCCACAGGCAACCACAGTCATGGCTACAACAACAGAAAAATCCCAACAGCTGAGCCGTAATTGCGGTTCACTGCTCCTACCGCATGCATAAGCTTGCGCCAACCAAAGCTAAAGCGGAGCGGCCAGTTGTGCAGCTGCCACATTTCAGCAGGAGGAGGAAAGCAACGACAGCCACAATAAAAATAAAATAAAACGACCGCAGAAAGTAAAATGAAATGTGAAAAATCTGCAAAACTTCCGGCATTGTTTGAGAGGAAAAAAATTGTCTTTTGGTTTTTGGCGCTTTAGCGAATTTTTTCGCAATGTTTTTAACAAACAGTGGGCAATCAGCGCCTGAGAAGATGCGGTAAATGTGGTTGTTGGTTTTATTATTGTTTGGGTCTGTATAGTTGAAGTTGGGTCTGTATGATTATGCAAATTAAATGCCATGTTCACACTTTGTGGACAGACTTTTCTCAATTGAACGAGTTTTACTGCATTGTGAGACAGTTTGAACATCACTGTACTTTCTTTCACTTACCACAATTAAGGAAAATCTCATTTTGGCTAATCCTTTAATGCAGCCTTTGGATTTCTTTTGCCACTTTGCTCTGCAAAATTTTCTGCACAAATAATTTGTTTGATTAGATTTTTTATAATGCAATTTTTTTTATAAATTTTAAGTAACACTTTACGATTTAAAGTTTTTCGTTATGATTTTCTTATTAACCTTTCTTTCGTTTTGCAAGCACACGTTTAAAATTCCCAAACACTGCTTCTCGCCTGCCACCAAACGTTGCAATAACACGTCTTCTACTGTGGCTGCCGCTGCAGCCGACACGTTTTTATATCGCGCGCAGAAATCCACAATCAGCTGGTCGGCGAGCGCCCAACTATAGCTGCAGCAGCCAGAGCTGCAAGTTTACCACAGCGCCGCTCGGCTGTGTTGAATTCACGCCACGATTAAATGCGATAAGCGAGAAACGCGTTGAGAGTGCAGCGTCAACAACTTGAAGCCTACGAGAAGAGTGAACCGGCTCAGCTGTTGGGCGGCTTATGTTTACTTTTAGTGGCGCTTATGTGGTTGAAGGGGGTTGTTTTTATAGATTGATATCTTTATTGTCATTTGTCACATTGGCAGAACGTTGTGCTGTCTTAAAAAGTAAGGAAGAGCCATAGTGGTCGCGGCTGAGCGCTCAATGGAGCATTGGACAATAACTCATGGAATCATGTTGTTAAATTGCGCTGAAATATTTCAACAAATCGAATACTTTTACTCCATGCATTGGCTATTTGTCATCATCTTCAACCATTTACTTTTATGTCAATCTCCTTTCAGTTTTAACTCACATGAAATACATTTTTTTATAACAATTTTCAAATGCAATCTTTGCGTCAAAAATAAATTTGCATTTTTATTGTACAAATGTGATTGCAAAGGCGCGTTGGTTGTTATATTAAAATCAAGCAAAATCAAAGCAGCGATAATCAACAAATGCTAAGTGAATGAGTGAGTGAGTGGACTTGTGCAATTTTATTTGTTTCATCCATTCATTTGTTGAAGCGTTGCGATAATACTTTTGCATGAGGTGAGAAACCGCGCAAAAGGTAACAAACAACCAATAAACATAAACACGATACCAATAGCTAACGAAATGAACGATTTTGCCTCTTGAATTTTATCATTTCGTTCAGGTTTTAAAAAGTATTTCTGTATAAAAATGAATCAGATATTACAAATGTGATATTAATTTTTTTTACATTCATTTGTTTGCAAATCTGCAATAAATTTAATTTAATTTAATTTTAAAAATTTACTACTACTACTACTATGGTACTACTAGTACTACTACTACTACTACTACTTTTACTACTACCACTACTACTACTACTACTACTGCTACTACTACTACTACTACTACTACTACTACTACTACTAATACTACTATGGTACTACTAGTACTACTACTACTACTACTACTACTACTACTACTATTACTACTACCACTACTACTACTACTACTACTACTACTACTACTACTACTACTACTACTACTTCTACTACTACTACTATGGTACTACTAGTACTACTACTACTACTACTACTACTATTACTACTACCACTACTACTACTACTACTACTACTACTACTACTACTACTACTACTACTACTACTAGTACTACTTCTACTACTACTACTACCACTTCTACTACTACTACTACAGTATCATTTCAGTCCTATCCTGCATGCCAGTTGCTTCTAAGCATATTTTTCTCTGTAGTAATCATGACTTCTTTTGGGCATTATTCGTAGATGTACTCTTGGTTGCTCAGCGTAGAGTAATTAAATTGCCAGATCCCATATCTCGTATGCCTTATATAATGTGTGATCGTGTTAATGTAATGATTATATCAAAAGAATGTACCGCAGTTTAATTAATCAAAGTCATTAATTAACCGCATCGTCTCGTTTCAATCCAAGTGAAACAAAAGACTTAAGCAACATACACAAAATTAACTTTTACAATTGTTGGGAAAATGTGAACCTTTTTTAAACCAATATAGGTTTTATCATGTCTCCCGTAACGTGAAATGCTTAACCATTGTTCACGATTGTTACAGATTTTCTTTTGCAGCGTAAAGGTCAACTGATGCATGACTGCAGCCAAATATGCGACTTACACTGGCGCTCGCATTGCATGAATGCATTGTTGTTGAAAATGGAAAAATGTTCGAACTCATTTCATCTATTGGCTACACACAAATTAACATAAGAGCGAACGAACAAACGAACACGCAAACTGTTGAATAGCGTTCGATTTGAACGCTTTGTTGCGTTTTGCTGCAAGTCATCGAATCAAATGCGGGCGTGCGCCGTGCACACACCGAACAGAAGGCGGCCATTGAAGGTTAAGTGCATGGTTTCGGTGCATTTGAGTGTCAGCATAGCGAATAGACAAGATTAAGCCAACAACAATGAAGTAATGTACGTACATATGTAGTTATGTACATTTGGAAGGGACTTTCAGGGAGTTGAAGTGGGTTTTCGTACTAAATGGTTTACCATTTCCTATGCAGACGACAGTTGCCCAATGAAAATTGCCGATCAAGGATCAGTTTATCTTACAAGGTATTCTACAGAAACTGCAAGGACAAAGAACATATTAAATCTCTCACATAATTATGTGCAAGTCCTGGTGCTCAAAATCAACGCCAGATAAACTCACTGGATTCATATTGATCCCATTATGCCAAGAAAAGAAGTACTGCGACGAAAGGAGCTTTTCACACTTGGGACCTCATCAGGAGATCAATCAATTTGTTCGCTAATCTAATACAACTGAACCTAATTAACTTTGACTTATTGAAAAACGAACGTGATCAGCCCCTTTCTCAGTAGAAGCATGTTTTGTAAAAGATGAGAATAAATATTCACAACTCGAAATGTATGTTGCACACGTTTATAAATCAATACATGACCCACATTGAATAATTTTGTCTGTTAACTTTGAAACAAAACAGGCGTGTCTACTCGGACTAGTTTATCTTTAAACTTTTCTCCCGTTTAAACTGTTAGCGGTGTCTTGACGGTGTTGCATCACTTTTGCCATCAACAAAACTGCCTCCAAAAGTTGCCATCTCACCGGGTGCTAGCCGTAGCCGGGTAGCAGCAGCCTTGATTACATGCGCGCTCAGCCGCAGCCACTTCCTACTCGCATACATTTTCCATTCAAACCGAAAGCAAACGAAGCATGCAAGCAAGCTGCGCCGTATTCCTGAGAGTGTTCGTGTGTGTTTGTGTGTGTGATGCTCTGGCATGTGCAACAAATCATAATCAAAAGCCTAAAATGCAGCGCAGCAGCAGAAGATACAAACTGCCACTTCTTCAGCGACGCCTGGCAGTGGCACCCGCCATTAATGCAATTGTTGCTATTTCTGCATATTTGCTGACATTTGGTTATTGACAGTGACAGCTACTGCAGCTGCAGCTTCTTCCTATTTGAAGGCAACGTGAATTCGTCAAACTTGATTGACGCCTCGTAGTGGAGACTGTGAAGGGGGGAAGCAAATCGTGGCGCCATTATTTTCCGTTACATTTGATTTCTTGACAAATTTCGATTGGCCGCATTGCTGCATTTCGCACGCTTCGTGCTAATAATTTCACTGATTTACGTAATTGCTGTGCACAGAGTGCTGCGAGAGAAGCAAAGACAGGGGAAATGGAATTTTGTTTGTGGTAATTTCAAAGGATAGTTGTATTGTATTCATATTGTCGTGAACTATTAATTTTGCTATTCGCTCATCGCATAATAAATGATTAATTGCGCCAGTTCACGAAATCGAAAGGGAAAGTTCGCACGCGATGGGCCCTTTTATCATTGCAAATTTGCAAATTTTATTCACATTAATTGAGATTTATTGTTCGGTGCCAACAATGCATAAAGGGTCTAGATAGCTTCACTATCGATTACAAAAGCAAATGAGTACCGCTTGTAGTGCGAAAAAATGTTCCCATGCCGACCAAATGTAGTTTTGTGTGGCCTTGACTTCACTGCCACTGTGTGTATTGCTGACCGCTAATTGCTTTATTCATAATATTATCCATAGTCGATAAGCCTCAAATCAATGTCTCTTTAACTCAGTGCTGTCAACAATGAGTGCACAATTAATGGCCGGAAAAGACAACAACGAACGAACCGAAAAGTAACGGAGGAACAATAGGAGATACGAGGCCCAAATGCGATTAGGTGATGTTACCATTAAAATTCAATGGCACTGATATAAAATTGTTACTATTTGACCGCTACTTAGCTGTGCAGGTCAGCAGCCAACACTTTGCACTGTAAGTGAACTAAACAGAGAGTGATGAGTGGAAAGTGGAGCAAAGAAAAGTAGACACTTTCGAAACTTTTCATATTTGTAGGATTTACTCTCTCTTAGTATTTTGGTTTTAGTTTCTCTACTAAGCTTCTCTAGGCTATTCGGTCCTTTTTGCGAATTAACCGCCAACCATATTCATCAGCTCACCTAACACTGCACAACAAAATCAACTTTTTCCCAGAAATAACAAGGTTCTGCCAACGGATTCTGCTAGAGAGGGCCAAAAAACAATATACGTGTACCGGCGTTTTGAAAGTTTGCGCCTGCATCTTTTTAGGGGGTCAAAGTTTTCCCCCTTTTGCATATTCTTATGGTAAATTCGCATGAGAAAACCATGTAACCTTACATTTTAGGTATATGATGTGTTCAAGAATTTGATGTAAAATACTACGAAGAACTTTTTTGTGGAGCATTTTAACCCTGTAGCTCCTATTTGTTTGGGTCAATTTGACCCTTTTTTCTAAAATGCCAAAAATGTCCTGTAAAACAGGACTTTTAAAGGACAAAATGTACCAAGAAAATATTCACCATAAAATTCTATTATATGTCTCTGAATACATCAAAGTTCAGAAATTAACTTGAATGTAAAAATTAAGCCAAAACTGAAAATGTGTGAAAAAGTGTTTATTTCGTGCTTAATCAAAATTGGTACTAAAATCTTCTACAAAACTTGATGTTTGAGGGTTAGTGTGTATGAAAAAAATGTTGAACGCAAAATTTCACTATAAGTCACCGTACAAAAGAAAGCTCTAGATATAATATAAAAAAATAAAAGAATATAATATAAAAAAAATAAAAAAATATAATATAAAAAAATTTCAGATGTAAACTTTCAAAACGCTGACACACGTATATTTTTTCCCCCTCTCTACCAGAATCCGTTGGCAGAACCTTGTTACTTTGTTTTTGTGTTGTACAGTGTAATTAATGCAAAAACCTTTTATTCTTCAATAAAAAAAAAGCATTGGGAATCATTGACAAAATTTTGATACCGTACACATTGAACCCGAAAAACATTGAACAAGTCTTTTAGTTAAATGTGAGCTGTGTGCTTATTCAAAGCTTTAATTTTACCTTTAAAGATATTTTCACTAAGATATTTGGATTTTTTTGGATAAACTCAAATTGTCAGAAATCATATTGTAAGTCGGGTCATGCATTCAAATTAAAGGCGAAATCGAATAACTATGATTCCAAGCTCTGCATTTGGTGGGACAAGCTGAGTGCAGTGCATTGCTCGAATGAAACCTTCACTTGAAATTGCTGCCGATCACAATTAAGGCGTTTGGAATCAACATTGAAGAAAACCTGGCTGCAATACAAAAACAGAGAAGATAGCAACAGCGAGGGAAGAGTCCTACTGCTGCTTCCGACTAGCCATTGTTCCGATGATATATAGAGCCTAGCTTAGCAGTATTTCCAGTATTTATGAAGATTTCAACAATTCTGTTCATTCTTGGATAGCCTTGAAAAATCCGAATAAATCTCACAAATCGAACAGCAGATCTTACTTTTTGAAAATATATTTCAAATTTCCTCTCTTTAGCTTTGCTGGCATCAAAATTTTATTCAACAACCCTTTTTTTTTAAACAATTTTATTATGAAACGTATGTATGTACATATGAAATGATAAGCACATGAATTCTTCATAGTCCACTAACAACTATCACATATCACAACTAAGTACAATTAGAATGAATGGACTAAAAGCGTTCAATGTAGATGATTAAATATATAATACAGAAAATGCAAATCGAAAATGCTGGTTTTATGCAAATAACAATCGAACAACCAATGACAGCGTCCGAGCAGAACGGCGCCTTTCGCACTTCACTCGGTCATCAGCATCTCCTCGTTGCCACTTGGCTTCTTCTTTAATGACTTCTTCACGATTTTCCGTGCCAATGCTGTGCGCTCTGCCCTGCTCGCCGCCACTCGGGTGGAGTTCGATTTCAACTCGCGCTTGAAGTGACGCGTAGCTTGGGGCGCCGAAATCGGATAGACGAGCGTGTGATAGCCGTAGTTGCTGCGTTGCCGCTGCTGCTGCTGCTGTTGCTGCAGCATCTGAGCCACCACCCAACTGGGTATGTAGGAGTCCAGCAGCGATTTGTGCTGTCGGCTTGCGAACAGATCTCCGAGAGGGTCCACTTGCGATGGTCTGAATTGGCGGCTGTAGTAGGTGGCACGAGTGGGCGGCTGTGCGTCGAGTGCATTGGGCGGCGCGCCGGTAGTGATGCTGATGAACGATGGAGGATAGGGCAGCACGGCGGCGGCGGTGGGCAGTGCGCCCGCATCGGGGCGGCGTGCCGGGGCGTAGGCCAGCTGATTTGACTGTGGCTGCACGAGGCCGGCGTTAGGGCTGCGGTAGCCAGGGGGACCGTAGATGATGCGCGGCCGTCCAGGCAGCAAATACTCGCGTGCGTAAATGAGCGGGCCGTGCTCGTCGGCGGTCTCCTCTTCGTTGGGCAGGTGGTTGCCGTTCACGTAGCGCACACCGCTGTGGAATGTGGCCGCTGCTGCAACGACTTGTGGTGGCGTGGCGGTTGGCTGCGGCTCGAGCTGCGCTGGGTGAGCTGTGGGTGCTGGTGATGGCGATGGTGGCGGAGGTGGAGGCGCTGCAATTGCTGACGGTTCGTTGGGCGCGTATGACACAATCGACGGTGGCGCTGGCTGATTGTCGCCATATGGCGACAACTGTGGACGATGCAGTTTGTATGCAGTTGGCGACTGGCGGTTACGTTCAGCGGAGCTGAAAAGCGCAAAAGCAGAGCAACAACAAATTAAAACGATTATTGCTAAAATTCTGTACACATTACTTGCAACATTTAAAAAGTGCTGTTGTTATTTTATGAAATAATCAAAAGTCTCAATAAAGTGTAATGAAAAGCGCCTCACAGCAGAAGTAGCGGAAGAAACCTCAGCACTTTAAATCTCATTGTTTTGGGGAATTTCGTTTGTTATGGCTTTAAAGCACAAGTCGGCAAATGCTGTGTTGGGCCTCGTTGCCTCATGGAGCGTGTGCGGCAATAGGCGGCTATGGTATGGCGGCATCAGTGCGGCAATTGCGTCGCGCTTTTTTATTGCCGCTGCCTACGACGCTGCTGCCAGCGCGCATGAGTTACAGCAGCAAAACGGCAACAGCCCCAGCCATAACTGCCGTTATCTAACGGTCTAAATGGCGCTAAAACGATAACGCAAACTAATTCAAGCGCGCCGAGTGGCCGGGCGTGCGATGACTGCGGCTGGCGCATTGGCAAACTTCAATTGTCGCAATTATGACAGTTTCAATTATTATGATTGCAGGCGGTAAGCGCGTCTGTGGTTATTCGACACGACTCATGGCTCGGTCGGAAGTTCACTGAAGTCTAAATTTGCACAGTGGCTCATTGTTTAGTTGTAATTTTAATTGTTCAACGGAAAATAAAACATGAAAAGAAAGAATTTTTAGAAATGAAATCATTGGCTTAAAGTTTGCATTATTACTTAATTATTACTTTACTAAATTAACAATTGTTTTCCTCTTTTGTGTTTCATAGGAAAAATGCTTTTAAAATGTGATACCATTTATTGTAATGAATACAGCACATTCACTCATATCTGCTTATTATTGCAATCTGCATCGATACACTTTACATAATCAAAAAATTAAGCATTTACTGCACTTACGTTTAACCCAATGACTCACTGCAACTTGAATATTAATTTTGCATTATGCCAAACACGACTGCTGACATATATCCACAACCAAACAAGGAAACCTACTCCTATATTGCTGCAATGTAAAACTATGCAAATTGCCTAAAATTATCAGATAATTTTGCCCCCACTTGTGTCGAAGCATTGAGCTGTCCACTCTCAGCTGGAAGAGCAGTTTTCCTTGGCTTTCATTCGTTGTGAGTTTTAAATTCCTGCCTCTTTGCAGAGAAAAATAAACCATGCAGCAGGAAGTTCCAAGCTTGTGGTGTAGCAGGTTTTTGGCCCACTTCTGTCTGGTTGCTATCGGGTTCGTAGTGAAGCTGTCATTTTAAATCAAAAATTGTAGGTGCACATTTTACGCTTAGCAGCAGTTTTCTGCATTAACAAAACTTTCTGAACTCAGCTGCAGATGCCACCTAAAGGCTGAAGGCTGTCGAACGCTCATGTTGATTGAACAACATTTCAGTTATAACAGAAACATTATCATTCATGCAGTCTAAACAGTGCTTCAGTGTAAAAACTGCTAACATTAACTTCAAAGTTCGTTGTTCAAGTCTTTTGTTTGTCTAAGTAGCAAATACTTAAACCACAAGCTGATCACTAAGCCTGACAAACTTTGAAGCCTATGGTCCACAAAAACCAATACACCAACAAACCAACTTACATTCCATCATCACCATCACCAATGCCATCCACACTGGTAAATGGCGGCACCAGCACATACGCGACTGGTGTCTGCTTCAGCGCATAGCCGCCACTCAGCTGGTGAAAGGCCGTTGCCGGGTGTGTTGCTTGTGGCCGTTGCGGCTGTTCATCGATGTCAATGTCGTTGTAGCCAAACGAGACATAGCCCAAAGGGAAGCGATTCGCAGCGGCTGTGTCATAGTCCTCGCTCGGAAATTTGACTTTTGTTGGTGCGGGCTGTTTGTGTCTCTGGGGCGCGGGTGTTGCTGCCGCATTTGTAATGGGTAGCTGCTGCCGCTGTGTGTCCGGCAGTTGATTATTGTTAGAGTATGGTTCTTCTTGTTCATGACGTTGTGCCTGCGGCAACTGTGATGCATAACGTTGGTCATGTTCCTCTTCCAAGTCCTCGAGACGAACTTTGCGCGGCGTGGTGTCATCATCGTACTGCGCTTTGACGGCCTCAAAGAGCAGCGTAAAGCATGCCACGCTTATTAATAATGTGATGTAGAGCCTCTGCAATAAACATAAATTTTCTTTTAGTTTTAAATTAAGTTTCAGCTGTTAAAGTTTTAATAAACAAATTTAACACGCTCTTTCAAATTAACAACTACGAGAAGATACAAACAAAGAAAGTCGTGAACTTTTCACAAAATAAATCACTGAAACGAAGAGAACAAAACCGCAAAAGATCAACTAAGCTTCAGGTATCAATTGAACTATATAACATTAACCCTATCAGTCACAATTTCCAATATATTGGACTACAGCCCATAGAATTCATACAGCCCGGTTTATTTTCATGTCGGAAAGGGTTAAATACGTACTGACCATTTTTTTCTTTTAGTTAATTACAAAAACATCGGTTATTAAGAATCACTTCTTTTGCATGCCGCAAGTTGATAACAAGGATTACTTAGATTTATTAACCATTGATTAGCAATTCAATGCAATCTTAATATTTTAAAGAGAAGAAAGAAAACTAAAATATAATTCTTAAAAACATAGATTTTAACGTTGAATAGTTTCAATGTGTCAATTGTAACAAATAAGTAATTTCGTTTATCTTTTCATGAATCCACCTGGGAGCCTGGGACCTCTACTACACTCATTATACCCAATATTGAAAGTTTTTACAATTAGCGGCAATAAATTGAGGTTTAATCCCATTCAAAGTAAAATTACTTTTTTTGTTAAACAATTTCTGATGCACTTCACTTTTCAACTAAATTGTTTCAAATTAAATTGATGACCAAAAAAATGCAAAACCTTTCACTAAATGAAATCGAACTGGTTCGCAATTTTCACTCGTCACCTCAGCCACACCTCGTGGTTGTTGTTGCGCGCTCGAATGAGGCTTAAAAGGCGCATAAAAATTAAACATTTTCTACGTTGGCCCATTGAAAAATGAAGCATGAAAATTCAAACTGAAAGCAAATAAAAACCCACTCGAATGTGATTTGGCAAATTCGTAGGAGGGAAAAATAAAAAAAAAATACAACCTCACAGCAAATATTAAAAGCATCTGCCTGTCAGACAGTGACAGCGTGCAACTTGTGGCACAAATTAAAATCGAGTCAAACGCTAAGCAAATACCATAGCAAAGCTAACGAACGCTCGAGGGGCAAAATACATATAAACAACTCAATTAAGCAACAAGGCGGCTTAATGCCGTAAATATAAACAACAACAAACCTCGCCCCATAATCCCATAGCGAACAACAACAATAAAGTTCCGACTAATGTGACGCTAAGCAATGAAACCTTTCACTTGCCGATGCCACACAATCAGCAAATGCTGCACTGCTTTGCTTTGCTTTGCTTTGCATTGGGACCCCGCAGTGGGAAGTTGAAGTCTCTGAAACCTAAGTAAGTCAGTTAAATTGTATTTGCTTTGTTGTTGCTGACTGTTTTGTCAGACTGTTTTTGCGATGTGCTGATTTTTTTGTGTTTGCGGCATATTTAACCACATCAACGTTTTGCTTGTGCCCTGAAATTGCTGCCTATGCTAATAACAATGCAATTATACCACTGTGCCGCCCACTCGGCTTCTTCTGTCTTCTATATTCGTGTCTGCGAAAAACATCTTCTTTCTTGTGGCAGACTAAATATGTCTGAATGTCTGGTGGCAGGTGGTGCTGTGCTCTGCAGGTGTCATTATAATTTTAAACACTATAATTGTTAGCTGAGCCATGATGGATGCTGATATTGTTGTTGTTGTTGTTGTTGTAATTGTTGTTAACATATTAGCAGTGATGTGCGGTTAATAAGCATTTTCATCGACTCTGCACCTAACCGTCAGACAATTTGAATTATGTTCACTTGTCAGCACATTAAAATCTTCATTTGCCACTTTCGAACGGCGCAATGCAGAGCAAGAAGAAGAAGAAGCAGCAGCAGTTATATAACACACATTCTCTTTCGAAATTAACATTATGTGTTCAACGCCTTTGTAACATTGAGCATATTTTTTTGCTTTCTGCTTCTTTATTGGCAATTTTTCGATTAAATCATCTTCAAATGCATTTCTGGTCATTTGATAAGTGAATGGAAAAATGATTAAAATTCCGCACCATAGATAGAAAGTATTTTGCGCAAATCTGTTTCAGTTGATATTGAAATAATTGATTGATTAGATTGAGGCAGATTGGTTAAAACAAGAGGGAAGCTGCAATTGCATGTAATTAGTGCAGTAATAAAATTTGAATTGAATTTGAAACAGAAGCGCCCCATTTCCCGTTTGATGGAGCCGATAACAGTAAAAAAACCAGTGAGTTAAAGTTCGTTTTTAAACATTGCACAGTGATATGTTTCATAGAAAAAATTCAAAAAATTTATAGTCTCAGAGTTTAACGATTTCGAGGTCATTTGAAAGGTAAAGCTCCAACTAGGAAAACCAAAAAAAATCCAAAAAATCTGTGCTAAAATTAATAAGTTAACCCTTTCGCTACAGGTTTTTACTGGGGAAAGTTAAAATTTTAAATTTTACGTCTTAGGCTTCTATTTGGTTATATTAGCAACATTCCATAAATTTTTTTTTGGTTTTACTTGGACCCTGTATTTTAGAGTATTTTTCTATGAGAGAAACCACATCGTTGTGGCTGAAATAATTACTTATAAATAAACATTTTTACGCATAAGGAAAATTTGAATATTTCTTCATTTACTTCAGCCAAAATAAGAAGTAAAGAAGTAACTAAATTGAAAGAAAACGTCAAATTAAAAAATTATCTAAAGTTTTCTGCTTCTTCTTCCTTTGCTATGTCAAGATATACCATTAAAAAAACGTATATACTTCTCTTCTTTCAATTTAAATATTCAGTTTATCAATTTTGTATTTTTCTAAAACTTCAAACTATTCTAAGGACCAACAAAAAAATGTATTCTTGCAACCATAGAGAATGCAGACGTCCACAAAGTAGCATGTGCCATATGGCAACAAAATAGCGAAACGGTTAATTCATTTCAGTAATTAAAAGCAGCTCAAAGTTAAAACTTTTTCCACAAAAAAATTTAAACACATATTTTCTGTTTTATAGTCTATTGAGTAAAAAAAATTTTTCAAATACATGGTTACCAAGAAGTTGCTAAATTTTTCAATATAGATTAAGAAATGATGTGGCTATTTTCGCTTTTAATGTTTTTTCAAAATTTGCAAAAAGAATCACTTTTAATTTAAAATATTTTTTTAACCCTTTCCGCCATGAAATTAAACCCGTTCTGTATGAATTGTATGGGCTGTAGTCCAATATATTGGACATTGTGACTAAAAGGGTTAAACTAAAAATCTAAAAGTTTGCAAAACTTTGAGGAAAATATCTAAAAAGTATGTGAAAGTATGTTCCTGAATTTTTTTTTTTTTAAAAAACATTCTTTGTTTGTGGGACAATGTAATTACATCCTCCGATATCTTCCGATCTCAGAAAATAATTCAATTTGAAAAGTGGTCTAAGCACCTATTTTTTTAATTTAACACCTATTTTTGAATTTTAGTCTTAGGCATTGCCAAACTACAAAAGTTTAAGAAAAAAATTCATCAGGCGCTCCTGACGGACCGCTCCTTCTAATTTTGTGCCGCGGTTGTATGGAGTCGAATCACTGTGCATCGCATTGAATGCGTATTAAAACCAAATATCTCGAAAACAAAAAATCGGTAAATTTTGTTGACCCCAAATTTGAATTGTCCCTTTTCACATTAAAAAAACTGTTTCATTCGAATATTGACAAAAAAAAATCGCTGGGCTTATATGGGTTAATGCTAAGTACATGAATGACTAATAGAAAAACTTCTATGAAAGGATTTTTGCTACGTTTTGAACTCATAAAATGATAAGATTTTAACAATTGGTAGGTTCTAATATCCAAACCCTTCTTCGCCTATGCCACTGACTGATGGGAAATGCATTTAAAAATACATTTAGTAGAAAAAACAGACATTGCTTTCTTACATCGAGTTACACAGAAAAATGCATAGAGAAATTAAGAAATTAAGCTACAAAAATAAAAAAATAAAACTCTCCAAACATTTTAAAGACTCTACTAAAAGTGAACATACGAAGACCACACAAACAGTAGCCATGGGCGTAGCTCGACACTTACGGACGTTGTAAAATTTGTACGCAATTTGACAATTTCACTTTTAAAGTTATGCAAACTAAATGCTCCTCAATAAACTGTCATTTACGACCTAACAAAACCGCAAGTGAAATGCACATGAAAACTCTTAACGACAACGACGACAATAACCCAAAACGCACTTTGCGGTCTTGTCTCTGGAGGGGAGCAATGAGTGCGGCAGAGTGTGAAATTGCGCCAGTTGCGGTTGAAGTCGAAAACAGTGGTTTAGCATTTTAGTTGCTGTGGAAAAAACAGAAGCAAATCAAAGAGTTGAGTTGATTATTCCTGGTTTTTTTCGCGCCCAGCCAAGCAACCAATGCCAAAGTTTCGATTGAAAAGTCCCAACGACCTACTGAAGGCGCAATTCGAAATAGATTTATGCTCGCAATTAAATTCGAATATTTATGTATAACAACAGGAAGACTGACTTTCCATTTCGCCCACCGTTGTGCACGCCAGTAACTGATGTTGTTGTTGTTTATTGGGTTTGTTGCTTAGAGTTTACAACCAATTTTAATTTCCTGTGCAAACCAACCACAATTTTATGACATATTTCAGTTTGGTCAATAGGGTATTTTATGTATAATGGACCTCCGACAATTATATGCCTCAGGCATTTAGGATAACAATCGTTTTTGTTGTTGGCAATTGGCAAGTGTTGGTTGTTAATTGCAATTACGCTTCAAGTGTGTTGATATGTTTTTTTGCTCTATTTTTGGACCAGCGCTTTATAAAATATTAGGTAAGTAGATGAAGATGGACTTTGGCATCGATAACACTGATCAACAGCAAAATGGCTCAGTTCTAGGGGAAATTAGGGACCGCTGATTTCGAATCGGCAAACCGTTCAACTTAGTTGACGTTCTCGCAAAAAATGGGCGTGTCACCTTTTCGGATTTTCCCTGACTTTTTCCACGTTTTCGATTAACCGATAATTCGATAAACCGGTTGACATGATTTTCACTTTGTATCATTTACAACACCCCACGGCTTCTTTTCGAATATAATTTATTTTTATAAGTTTTAAGAATCCGCGGCAATTCGACCTCAAAGTTGGAAAATATGGAATTTCATGGCGTTTGATTTAATGTTGAAAAACATGCACATTTTTCGTAAATAAACTAACGAGTTAGGTGTTAAATGAAAGCGAAAACATAAAGTAATACAACACAGCCAAATTAATTGGTGGGAATGGAAATCATTCTCATCGAAATAATAGCAAACATGTACCATAGTCATTTTCATCATTTTCCATACTTTTTCCTCAAAAAATTAGAGGCCTCGAAATTTGTTGCCCTGTGTAATACACGAAGCGATTCAAGCAAAGTTTACATAGGTCTGTGGTTGCAAATGTATGGTTCAATCTATGAATGAATGATCTATTCTATGAAAATGGTTTTAAAAATTACTCTAATTGATTCGGTCCTGGAGGTTCCTGTGTACGAAACAAAGTAGCTGAGATGTCATATATAAATTACATTGAATATGTAATGTAACATTTAAAGTCTTGAACCCAATTGGAGGCAATTTTGAATTATTGTGCTTTCATACGCAGATTTCCTTTAACCCATTCGAGAGGACGATTTTTTTCGAACACGGTCTTCAGGAGCGAAATTTTATTTTTCTTTGCATTGTACACAGTAAACCAATGCCAAATTTTTGTTTCCTGTACTCTACAGATTTCATTAGTTCCAGAAAAATCTTATTTCGACGACTAGTTTACTTAGAATAACTGATAATTGCACATTAATGTCTTATAGCCTCGGAAATCCATTGCACACACGGTGTGTAATCGGTCTCGAATGTGTTAAGTATGCCAAAAAAATAAAAATAAGAGAAGATATAAAAAAGAAAGGCAGTTTCCTTTCAGAGCTTCCATTACACTTCCAATGATTGGTTTAACCTTTAGTGCTCGTAAATCAGAAAAAGCTGAAAACCGGCATCAGGTCGAGTGGTTTTCATTTTTAACTGCTTAATTAACGTTCCATATACCACAAATCATTGAAAATTCTGACCGGCCAAATAGCGAATCGCGCCAAAAACGACAAGTTTGAAATATCGAAACATCACAGCCAAAGTGAAGAACAGCTACGAGCCGCAGACGTTTTCTTCGTTGGTCACTGAGCGATGGCAACGGGCATTGCAATGACGATCAAATTCAGCAACAACAACATAATTGTCAGCGACCGCGCCGATAAACAGTGACACACGGTTAATGTTATAAATAATTATTGGCGCGCAAAAGCAATTTCGGGCACACAAACACACACATACACGCACAGAAAACCATCTTGGCGCAGCTTATCTAAGTTTGAAATGTGAGCGGTCGATGGCAATTGAAGACGAGAAAAAAAACTCAGAAAAGTGGCAGCAATCTGACGCGCTAATGGCGCTGAACAACGCAATTGGTAGGCGCAACATTTTATTGCCCCGTTGCATTAGCTGCGCCTCGGCGCGCGGCAAGGCGAAAGGAAAATTTGCAGTGAAAAATGGAAAATTGACAAGCGTGCTGCGGCAGAATGAGAACAGATCGATGCGTCGATGGGAGTAGGACGGCGTTGCAGCTGAACGAACGAAGGCGGCAGGTAGGCGGATTATCGACTGGGGGGATGGGCAAACGGGTGGGTGTTGCAAGTGCCCGATGGCAGTTTGAGTGGCAGAGAGCGGAACATGCGCAGCTGCATTTATTTGGTCATGCTTAAAGTGGACTGAAAATGGCTGAAAAGGCCTGCAAAACAGCTCCAACTCCAGCTGCCACCAGCAGCTCAGACACAACGCAAACCACAAATCAAAAACAAAATCACAAGCAGTATGTAGTTTAGAAGAAGAAGAGCAAGCAGTAACAGCAGCAGTAGCCGTAGCAGCGACAACAGACGCGCAGCGCAGCAAATTGCACACGACGCAGAAGTTGCCGGACGAGCCGGTGTGCAACATTCACTTTTTACAACGCTAGAAGAGCACAAAAAATCACTAAAACAAAATGCCGAAAAAGCTAAAAGATGCTTAAAAATTAGAAGCTGAAGTTGGTTGCCATCGCCGTCGAAGTGGACTCAAAGTGGCGGCATGAGCAGCAGTCTTGGCGGCGGCGGCAACGGCGTGTGCGTGCAGTCGTTTGTGTCTTTTATGCTAAGCGACGAGACTTTGAAAACTTATTTGAAATGCCGTTACCGTTCAGCATAATTGCAACGCTTACATTTTGCTGATTTACAATTTTCGGCATTTTATTGCCAAATCGAAAATTCCGCTTCCCAAAAATGTGTAATATTGCTCATGTCTGCTGGCGGCTATTTGGTTCAAGTAAAACTGGTCAAACTGAAAGCGTGAGAAATGCAACAATTTCGTTTATTTTTTTAATTGATTTAATATGTTCATTAGCGTTAATTAGCTCTGGGCTATTTTTTAATTATTTAAATTCAAAAGAAAATTGTTTAATTCAGCGTCAATGATTGACTACACTGAGCTGCATTAACAAAATTTTTAAATGTTCGAATTCTTCACATTTTGTTGAATGATACTAAGTTGATAGCTAAAGCTCCTAACGTCAAACTATTCAAAATCTTATTTGATGTTTATCAAACTGAATTCTTTATCAATTTATATGACAAGCTTCTCTATCTTCTTCTCATCTTAGATATGGGAAATCATCCCTGCGAGTTGAGCAAAATTTTGACAGTCATGTGTCAATGTGCAATGGACCCTGCTTCGAGACGGGCAAAGAACAAAAACTGGAGAATTCACTATTACAATTCAAATCTGCGTGAATCAAAAGGGTTAACCTTCGAAATGTCAATACAAGTGTCATTAACTCTTTATGCAACCAGCAGAGCATCTAACTGAACAACTAACAACTCAGGCACTCAATATTCTTGCCACATTTTTGCTGCTCTGAACACCGAAAACTCCAACTCACTCACCATTATTGTCCACTTTGTGCTAATGTGACACGTTATGCCAAATGTCAATTTCCTTCAAACTTGTATTCTTTTATTGCCGCAACAGTTTCAATTACCGTCACGCGTCTTCGTATTTTCTTCACTGCAATTCTTCGCAACAACAATTGCAGCCAAAATTATCACCACAAAAGTTATAAAGGCGCAGCACACACGTGCAACTGTTGCCGGTTAATAACCGTTAAAGTATTGAATTCAAAATTTTGCCTCGTTGTTGCTATTGTGTGAAGCTCTCTTCGGCGCGAAAAGACGTCGGCGCCAAAAACAAAAATCACTACAACAGACACGCACCGTTCGAACGTACTTGCAACGCCGCACCAGCAAACCGTCTGTCGCTGGTGACGTTGGTGAATTCGAGTTTTATACGTGGCCGGAGTATGGCCGCACTGGCGTTGGATATTTGGGGGAATTGCAACTGTGCCGACAACGCTTCAACGCTCGGCTCGCTGGCCGGCGGCTGGGTGGATGAAGAATCTCCACATACTGACAGTCTGCTTATGTTCCACAAGTTCCCCAATACGAATGACTATTCGGCACGCACACGGCAGCAAGGTGAAGCATTGAACTAGACGTTCGGCAGTCAGACTCTAACCGCACACACACACAAACATATGTGTACTAGGCACCTACACTCGTACATGTGTGTGTATGCACCAATCACTCTGCAAGCCTATGCTTTCATACCTATGGTAAATTACTATATCATTGCTGTCATGTGACTGGTGAGCGGACATAAAAATCAAAAAATAACTATGAAGAGCGTTGAATTTTGCGCGCCAAAACTTTTCAACGGCAACAAAAGTGAATCCGTTACGTTTGATGATTAATGGAATTGAAGATTATTCCCAGATGTGCCAAGTAAATTGTATGCAAATTGAGAGATTTTTATTATAATTTTTTGTTTATGCGAAAGATTTCTTATTTCGATGGCACAGAAATGAATAACTTTTACAAACATTTTTCATCAATTGTGAGTGGTGTTTTTCTGTTTAGTTTGCAGTAATTGTTAGAAAACACGAGATTCACAACTATTGTGAATGCAGCCAACTACAGCAGGAGCACTCGGACAGTTCTTGTTGGGAAGCGATCTTTTCTTACCTCTATTTGGGAAGCTTCTTGGAAGTAATTTAGGAATTTATTGATGTCTTTTTACTCTACTTTGCATTTAGTTTATCCCTTTTAATTAGTTTCCACTAAGGGGGGCACTCCATGAAATGGTTTCAAAAAATCGATTTTTTTTACTTTAATCAAAAGATATATTATCCGAGAACATTATTGCAAAGTTTCAAAGTCGAACTCTGAAAACTTTCGGAGACACAGTTCTTTTCATCGACGCGCGCTCAGCCACCCACACCAGGTGTTCCGAATAACTTTGGAACGCGTTTCCTCATAAACACGTTTTTGTAGTCCGTCCACATGATAAAAAAAAAACTACTGAACCGATCTGCATGAATATATACTCGTTTTGTAGGATATTGAACAGAGAAGTGCATGAACCTCTGAAATATATTAACAAATTTTTCACTGTTTTTTTAATAAAGAAAAGTAAGAAAAAAAGAACTTTTTTGTAGTTTATATGGCTTTGTTGCTAAATTTTGAAAATTTTTATAGTTTTTGAAGTTCACGCACTTGCAACAAGCCTGCTGATTAATTTGATATATATATATATATATGTTTCAGACTTTAACTTCGGACGGCATCGTGTGGACGGGAAGACGTCTTTTTTTAAACCAAGCCTTGGAAGATGTTCAATATGTTTGCCATTTTTTATTTTTTTATGTATAACTTTATTTTTTGAACTTTTAACTAATACCTACAGATGTTCCAAACGGATTGTTCCTGTCTCTTTCTTTTTTTGTACAGTAAAATAAAGAAAATTGGTCATTTTTTTGAGCGTTTCATGGTGTGCCCCCTTAAATCACAACTACCAGAAAAATTAAAAACGCAGTAAAAAATATTGTAATAAACAAAGTGAAAGTGAAAGTGTAACATAAAATAAATAAATTAATAAATATTTTATTAAAATTAGTCATTGAATTTTTAAATCAGCCTGTATCCTTTTGTACTTAGCATTTGATTTGTGCCTTTTCTTACAAAACATTAGATTAATCTTACAAAAAAGCTTGCTGATCACTTCCTAAATTCTTAATACTCGGCAAATTGATTTAGATTTTTATGATCAAAATCAAGTTCAAAACCAAAACAGGTATCCGCCAGTTGCTAAGCTGCTTCTGTCGCTCTCAACCAAGTGTGAGGTTATAGAATGGTAGAATTTAATTTGATAAATGACACAGGTACATTCGGTGACGCTATGTTAATCTCAACAGAAATGTTTCTATTAATATCTAAAATAAACATTGAATGGATTTTGAGTGCCATTAAACCCTTAAAAACAATCAAAATTCCAGTCAGACATTTACGTTTTTAATATTATTTGTCGTCAATAGAAAACATCATGAAAACGTTGACATAGAACAACCAATCTAATCTCATTTAAATATGCATTATTTGTGTATGTAACCGTTCAACTGTCACTTTTTACAAATTTTTGTCTTTCAATTAACAAATGTTTCACTAGAGTAGAGTTGGTTATTGTCACAAACCTCAGTTGTTCCGACATACATAAATCACATGTGTGAGGCCGCCTTACTACAGTTTTCAATATGCGGGCATTGTGATGGCTTAATTGCAAATGTCAATGAAGCCGAGGTAACAGAAGCAACCAGAGCAATGGCCCAACAACTCAGTTCAATAATTTTTCTGTTGTTTTTTTGTTTGAAAAGTACGAACGCAAAGGCTTTGACCAACAGTCATTTAAAAAACCATTATTCCATTATACGTTCGAAGTTCGAACTTGGAGTTGGCGCTGTTTTGGGTGACACTGCGCTGCAAAAATAAATTATGTAAATTATGCGAATTTTTGTATATAACGGAAGACTGTAGCATTGGTTGAATTGAAACACCATTAAGATTTTTTCAGGCTTCGTAGTATTTTTATGTAATATTAGAAAAGTGCTTTAGGGCTCACAATTGATATTGCACTCCTCTGATTGTTAGTTTCAAAACAATCCCATTGCATAAATAAATCTGGGCTTATATCAATTTACAACAAATTAGTGTTTATTAAACATGAATAGCCTTTTTTAACCACTCATCAGTTGAACATTTTTACACTCGCTGTTAATGAATCATCTTCATCAAATTTTATATAGAACGTCATTGTTCTCATTGCAGACGGAGTCTTCAATCAGGCAGAAAGGAAAAATCATCACACTCACAAATTGTCATAACAGCAGAGCGACAACTGCATGCGCAATGCTTGCAATTCAATTGAGACATTGAATTAAATTTAATTATAATAAAACATTGGATTGTACAGGTTTTACAATACAGGGGTGTAGCCAAAACTTCAAAATATTTTATATATAATTTTAGAAATTCAGTAAAAATCAAGAATAATTTAGCTAATTTTTGTTTTTTATAATTTTATATATAAAAAGTCTACTGAAATTCTTACGACTGAAAATCAGCCCATTCAAATTGTGTTTAGTCAAACACAAAGATGCTTACCAATTATAATAATTTGCTGAACTCCATGCATCTACATGTAAAAGTTAATATTACAAGAGCAAGAGCGATGCACATAGCCAACTTCAACACTTACGCAACAGCGCATGTTTACTTAGTCTCACTTTTCATTGCGATGGCTCTATAAATTGTAGCAATCTCCGAATGATTTATTTTATTTGTTTGCTGGTCAACTGCACAATTGTCGCTCCTTTAATAAATCAAAAGCCGTGAAAATCCACTTGAAGTGTTGAAATTTATTGCTCCCTTCAATTGTTTAGTGTACATGTACTATGATGGATGCTATTATTATTTAAATTATTCATAAATACAACGAAATTTTAGAAAGCTTCAAATATTTAATATGCATAATATTTTAGGTAACACAATGCCTGACTTTGTCAAACATTTCAATACTCTTAAATTTGAGACGAGTAAATATTTACTGTTTGACGGAAGTAAAAGGATGACTGTGATTTATGCAGTGAACCTATGCGTTTATTTAATGAACAACGAAACGAGATACGAAAGAAGAGTGATTTGCTAACATTTTAATTATTTATGTTACTCGATTCGAAATATTTTATCACATTGAAGAAATTAATAAAACACTCTCAACTTTCTGTTGTTCAGTTGTATTTCTTATAGTCTGTGTATAAGACAGCTGAAACCACCTTAAGAAATAATTTTTTCGATGTAAAAACATTCGCAAATAAACTAAATATTCAAGATCGATGAGAAACATGTTCAAGAAGTGCAGTTTGCCAATTTCAAAGTTATGATCGAATAGGGACTCATTGTGCTGAAAAATATTTCCCATAAAATCCAAATTAAAAAATAGATTGTTTGTTGTTTCAAATTGTTTGAATGCTTGATGACACCTTATATGGATATGAGTGCTTGACTTTGGTATAATTCTGAAAGTAGTAAAATATTGCGCCCTCTACGATATATTTGTTTTTGTTGCGGAAATAGTCACACGAACAAGTTTCAGCAAATACAGAAACTGGTGCCAACCGTTTGGAGGCTTCTTGAACTGCAAATGCATCTGAAAGCAAATACTTAACAATGTTTTAGTGTTTTTAAATGGGCTTGCATATTTAAAAATAGTTAGAAATAGTTAAAAAGATAATTTAAAAACAAAATTGTAATAGGCCCATGGTCCATAAAAATCCAATGAACCATATGATATGTTGGTTTTATGACCTTTTCCAAGGTCCGTTTAATGATTTGCTGGCTATATCAAATCAGGTCCATTGTCAGTGGCTCCCTAGATTGCTTATACGTACCTATGTACAATTTCCAGAATTCAACTTCCACCACAATTCGGTCAACGACTGACCACCAAGTCTCGAATGTCCATTTCTATCAACTTTTGCTTTGATGACCACCAAGTCTCGAATGTCCATTTCTATCAACTTTTGCTTTGATGACTTTTATTTTTGTATCGGGTTCTATAATTTGTTCTACAATTATGGTTTTACAGTTACAATTAACCAAATCCGATGTGTACTTTTCGAGATATTAGCGGATATAATATGTAGTCTTTGTAGGTGTTGGAAAACTTGCGGTCTTTCTAGTGTTAACCCTTTTGTAGTTTTTTTAAATTTATTGTTGGTCTTTTATTCGTGAACCAATTTGGCTCACCTACAAAAATATAGAAATATTTCAAACATTGGCAATAGCATTTCTTCTTGCTTTGCCTGTAAAGCAAAAAAATATTAATCACACTCTTTTACTTTACAAACATTGTTTTTAATATTGTCAAAGATAAAATGTAATCCTCATTGCCATTCAAACATTTTTATCATAAAATTAGTGCAATATAGGTGACGAATGTGTGATTTTAGTTCACAAACTGCAGGCTTAATAAATAATAATAATTGAGAAAATAGTAAGTCAAATATTTTTGTGCTCTGGTTTCCCGCAAAAAACATTAAAAAATAAACTTTAGCTACGGTTCGAAAACCTCAAACGAAAGCAAACTCACATATTTTATTCCAACTCTGCATATTTTTTGGAAAATGCAACAAAATAGTGAATCATAATTGAGTTACTGTGCCGGAACAATTAACCCAAACTTTGCCGCAATTATTTTTCTTTCGAATCTTGCGGAAACACTTTTAACCGGAAACACTTTTGGCAGCCGCCGTAGCTCAGCTGGCTAGTGCGTTGGTCCGCGAGTCAAATGCGACGCTCGAAGCCAGGTTTAAGACTCCGTTGCTGCTAACATCGAAAAAAAAGAAAAACAACAATTTTTCTTTCCGTGGCTGTCCTCTCAGCAGGAAATGGCAAACTTCTGAGAGTAAAAATTGCCTATGAAAAAGCTCCCAACTCGCCGTTCGGAATCGGCATAAAACTGTAGGTCCCTTCCAACCTTGTAAAAATTCACACGCACAACATGGATGGTTGCGGGTAGCTAGGCCTTAGTCTCGTTATCGAGCTGTTGTGCCAGTCAAGAAGAAGACTTTTGAACGATTCAATATGAAACATAGTTGAAAAATTACATTTTCTGAGTGCATGTTTAGTGTGAACATATGGTCACGCAACGCGTTACTGGGTTTAGTTTCTAGTGAAACGAGTCTGTGATATGAAAATCCGTGGATGATACAACAAAATGTTAATCACATATAAAATTTTTTTTTTTATAAAACCACTTACGCATTTCCAAATCTTAGGAAAACTCTTTTATTAGAAATTAGTCAATAGCAAATTTGTATTTAGTGGAAATTTCTTATATTAAAACAATTGTTAATAAATAGGTATAAAAAACATTACACAAATATATTCAGATAGTAGACAGATGCTACCGTTGGCAGCCCGGCCCACTTTATGGTCTGCCGCGCACGAAGCTGTGCTGCTGCTGGCCATCTTGCGGCCCCGGTATGTACTCGTTCATGTTGAGGCTCAGTGTGCCCGGGAAACTTTTGCCCTTGATTTCTCGATTGATGCGATAGTTGCTGCGGTACGCGTGCTGCATGGCACTGGCGTAGGTGGGCAGCCCGTAGGGTGTCGCGCCGCTGAGGTCCACCAGCGTAGTAGCGGGTGCGGCCGGCGAATGCATTCCGTTGGCATTGGCGGGCAGGGTGGTGATCAATGTGGGAGCGCGTGCTGCATACTCGGCGACAACGTTGTTGTTGCCATTGGCAGCTGCGGCCAGCGGCGGATGGAAGGCGGACTGTACTGGCGCTGTCCCGGCGCCGCTCGTCAGGTACGGACTGATGGGCACTATGAGCGGCCGCGTGGGTATCAGCTGCAGATACTGCACGCCGCCCTCTTGCAACGGTTGCGGCAGATACTGCATCAGCACTGGCGTTGGACTGGCCATTGCTGGCGAATTGATGGATTGTATGGGCGTGAAGTTGGTCTCCATTTCGGGCAGTCGGTAGGATGGCTTGAAATTCGCCTGAGCATGGGCGCTGGAGATGCTATCATAGTTGGTCGCATAGGCGGTGAGCGAGTTGAGCTGGGCGTCCTGCGGACTCGACTTTAGCGCCGACGTTGAAGTGGCGCTGGTCTTGCCCGCTTTGCTGCCAATCTCGGGGCTGGAAACTGGATTGGCCAGTGCGCTGCGCGCCACAATCGAAAGTAAAAGTAAGTGCAGTGGCAGCAACTGCTGCCATGAAGCGTGGCCGCGCATTTGTGGTTGTTGTGCTTGGCGCTGCGGCGAGGCAGAGCAACGTTTGGATGATGTGGTTGATGGAGCTGTTGGGGCTACGAGTACAACTGCGGCAACCGCTGATGGCGCTGCAACTCGTGATGGCATTGACTAATTGCAAGCTGTGAATGAAGCGGTGGAAGGAGGAGAGGAAAATTGGTAGCCAATCATTTGCGTGATGCTATTAAATTTATATAATAATTAAAAAAGGAATGTGTGCTATCGAGATTAAATAATGCATGGAAGCTTTGAAAAGCTCTGACGTAGAAACTGATGCAGCGGGTGGTTCTAATCATAAATAAAGCGCAGGTTTCTGTTGTGCATTTCTCGAACATGGAGACCAATTGTTCAGTAAGATGAAGAAGTTTAACTCAGTTTTAGTGGAAAACTATCCGGGATAATATCAGTCAATCTCTTATTAAAATACGAGCAGAGAATATATGGGAGCAAAATTTTTGGGAAAAAATATTGACCTCCGTGTAAGAGCCATTTCCGAAGGACTTTTTTATAATTTGTGTATTTTCTTTACACTTTTCTAAGCCGTAATCTTCCTTCCTTCCTTCCTTCCTTGAAATCACCTGTCAAAACTTTATCTTATGCACTTTCTTATTAAGCTGCACAAATTGAGGCGACTCCGTCCTATCTATTAAAAATTCAATATATTCATCTACTTGTGCAATTGATTGACGCACAACACAAATAAAAAATCATTTAATGCGCAGATGCTACTATTACGAGCTTCTTTTCACAAGTGAACGTCTTCAGTATAGAACCAAACACTAATTGTTCCGTCCATCCATCCATGACCATCTCACCACTCACTAGTGATCTTCAATATAAATCAATCATATCCATAGATCGCAAAATCATGCAGCAAACAAACACAACTACTTCTACAGTCACATCTGCACTTCATCACTTCTGTTAAACATTACAAATTTGCAACCACACGTTCAAGCACACAACATTTGTACAAAAGACTAAAGACACAAACTGCTTTACTCAACCAAGAAACTATCCTTGATCTTTGCACTTGATGTCGCGTATTAATGTTCGCTTACATTGTCTGCTGCTTCACTCGTACGACCCACGAAATCCTTTCTGCTTCGGCTGTGCGTATGTAACACCCACCGTGACTTGCGTTGTTTGATTACGGCCGCCTGCCAGTTGACACGTTGCTTTTATATTGCAATATCAAACACGCTACGATAATTATCCATTCGCAAGTCAACAACAAACACAACAACTACTACTACTTTTGAGCAAATATATGTAGTATATGTATATATTTTATTTTTCAATTTTTCCCCCATTTACTGCGTTCGGCTATAACGAGTGGAATTGAGGAAAATGCACTTTTCGTAAACTTGAAAGCAAAGAAATGCCAGTGCGGTGGGCACACAAAACCGGCCATGCATGAGTAGTTTTCTGCAGACTGCAACTTGCGGTAAATGCTTTTCACGACTGCTGCACTTAAGATGTTGGCAGCGTTTTGCATTGAATTAAAGTATTTCATGATTGAAATTGTCGACTAACAACACCTTTTGTTTAAACACGAAAATGTCTAGCAAAATGTTATATTTAACCCTTAAATGAACGATTGACTTTTGTTTTTTTGGTACAATTCATATTATTATTAATTATTATAATTTTGTTGGTGTAATTGTGTTCAAGTAATATTGGGTCAAACGCTGCAATTGTGGTAGTTGCCTTCAAAGGGGCTTTTTAAGGATCGGTTGGGTTAAAAACGCTGTGTGTAGACATGTTTCACAAAATTTGTACCTCTTAAAGCTTTACTAGCTTCATATAATACATATATATAATACATACATACATATAGTAAGCTTTCAAGTGTTAAATTGAAATTTCAAAGTTGTGTATATTTGCAAAATTTGTTTTTTTCTTTCTTCTTCCCTCACTAACGTTTGCCGCAGTAGCGCATATTTTTATAATGAAAAATGGTTGATTAAAATTTGTAAACAGAAAGCAGCTTGCAGCTAAATGAGCCAATCATTACAATGAGCCACGTTTCTCATCTCGTTTGTGAACTTTTCATACAAATGTTAACACCTTTGAGCATCACACGCCGCCAATTAGTGCAAATTTTAACAATCTATGCAATAATCACATCTCATTTATTTCGCCGTACCGCACATGTGTAGCCACCACGACCGTCATTCGCTTGATATCTGCATGATTTTACACTTCATTATGTAAAATATGGCATACGTCCAGCCCACAAACCAGCTCCTTTCATGGTCAACGTCAGTGCAGGCAGACGCAGAGTGCAGTGCGCAATAAACGCTACCGGACTCTGCTGCTGCGGCAGTGCAACATTTTAATTGCCATAATTGAGAGTATTTGGTAATATTAAAGATATGTTCCTTTAATAATGGCCTTTTTTTTTTGTTGTCTGCCGCTTCAAGTGTTTTAATAGCAACATTCGGTTCAATGCACCCAACAGGCGCTGGCGCTGACTTCATTGCGCTGGCGTTGCAACTGCCGGCTTCACTTAATATTTGATACCAGACAGTTTGCTAACTGTTGCAATCTGTTTTACTCGCACTTTTCATTATTTATTTAGTCAAGTTTCAAGTTTAACTGGTCCAACAAACTTCCAGAAATCAGCAGCAAATGGTCATTGTCGCAGTCGCATTGCTGCTCAACCAACTGAATGTTACACATTTTCACGACATGTGTTTTACTTTTTTTTGTTTTGATCACTTGTTGCTGTTATATAATATTGCAATAAAATACGAATTGGATTTTCTGTTGGCTTAGTTGTTTGGAGTGTTGAAGAGGTGTGGTTTGTTTGATGTGACAGATGCTCAGGTACTCGTAGAAGTGTTCAAAGTCGCTAACGTGCGTAAGCCGTAATTTTTCATATGGATGTAGCCATTATTGAGGTCGGACAGAACCAACACACATTTATAGGGACAACTACTGAATAGTCAATGAAAAGTATTAGAATTGTAATGTTTCGATATAGGATTAATTGAATAATAATTGGGAAGTGTTGTTCTGTGAGATCGAAGCAAGCTTTTCCATCAAGTTTTCAATCTTATTATTGATGAATTTTTGCTTTGTTTTCTCATATACGTACGGAACACGAACTATTCAGTTAGGTAGGTAAGTATAGTATGGCTGTCTCAAGGCCATAAAGGCCCATTGTGATAACTACTCAGTTACTTTCAACTTATTCATAACATTGATTGAACCACTAATCTATTGTTTTTATCTCTTAATTCTCACTGACTTCAATGTTTCTACTCGTTTATAATTTGTTCCTTATAGACCTAATTATGTCTTTTATGTTCCGTAAAAGAGGACTCTTTCGAAATTTAAAAAGATGTCAATGAATAACAAATAGAGAAACTCTTCACCAACTGTCAATAATACGAGTATTCGAAGTTTTCCTGACTTTCCTACAACCAATCACAAGAGAAGCCTTGACAAGCTCATGATTTATCTCTACTTTATTTAACTTTCATTTAACAGCCTTATCTGGTTTTCGATACGAGCTTATAATGTTAACCAATCTGTTTGATCTTTGGCACTTTGCAACTCGTTTCTCGTCGACTGAAGTCCGCACTAAACTCGAATATGCTTTTAACAAGCTTTCAGCAAACGCCTACAAATATGCAAACAGTTGCCGAAAACACAACTAAAGCTTTTAAAAGTCACTTTGGATGTATTGAGTCAAGTGCTTTCCGCCGACATGTTTTTCTTATGCATGGTGACTTACGGGTCATTGAAAATTTGGTCATAACGAAAATAATGCACGCAAACTTTAAAGATACTGCTACTATCTACGTAATATACGTAGTTCAGTGATGGAATTCTTGATACTATTGTACTTTTTTGATACAATCACAGTTTAAAAAGTACGTTGGTACACAGGCCGCGTTTTTGGTACACTAGTCGAGAAACCAAAAGAAAATTTTCATTGCCTTTTAGCACTAAAAACAAAAATGTTTGCAAATTGTGTGGCCACTTTAAAAGGAAAATTGGTGCATAGCTTAACATCTCTAACTAGTTATGGATAGTTTTTGTCATATTACCAAAGACTAATGGGACTAAAAGACTAAACTAATAAATAATATTGTCTCTGATATTACCATCTTCAATGCAATCGGAAGACGCACGAATTCACACATTTCGTCTAAGAATTGCATATTTGTGTCACCATTTAACAAGAAATTAAAAAAAAAAAGAAGTAATTGATGGCAAAGATATAAACGACATAAATTTATTTGAAGATCAATTACCTGTTGGTGATGTGTATTGTTGAGTTGGAGTAGATTTGTTAATTTGCTATTTGATGAAGATGTTTCAAAATTTAAAGAAAATGCCGTTAGTTTTACATAAAGTTTCTTGACTCTTTAAGAAAAAGAGTTAACTTTAATGATGATATATTAAACTTTTGCCAAAGTTTTCACCCGAGCATGTCTTGCTGGGTAAAACAAAAACTGTTGTACCAATTGTGTCCAAGCTTTTTCCTAAAGAGATTAAATATCTCGAAGAAATTAGCCTATACTCATTATAGGAAATTTTCTGAATATAAAGAACCAAAATATTTTAAAATTTTAGAATTAAAAAATGAATTAAACGAGTCTCTTTTCAAAAACATTTTAAGGCTTGTTAAAGGTATTTGTATATTCCCCACTCTTCATCCAGTGTAGAGCACGTATTTTCTGTACAAAATTTAATCAAAAGCAAGTTACGATCCCGTTTACAAGTAAGCACTGCTTCGTCCTTAATACAAACAAAAGATTTCTTGAAAGCCAGTAATAAATGTTGTTATGATTTTAAGCTTCCTACTGACTTATCCTATGCAAATATACCTGAAGATAATGATTCCTATTTAGAATAATTTACATATGTACATATGTTTCTTGTTTAAATTTGAGGTGAATTCCATGTGTTGTTAAATATAAATTTTAGTTTCGAATCAAACTTTTGAATTGTTTATTAATAAAAATGTTATTAAATTGGCCTTTCACTTACTTGGCAGCTTGAAAAAAAATTTATACAATTTGCTTGAATATGGTACACTCCTATGCTCATGTTTGATACGATACACTTGGGCCCAAGTTCCATCACTGATGTAGTTATGTATGACTGATTTACTATCGTCAAGGAACAATTTTTCAAAATGCATACTTTAAAGTATCTAAAATTAAGAATAATAAAGATGTGAAGGCATAAGTAGGCTGCCTTTAAAATTTTTCAATAGGGATGGTCTAGTGAGTTTTCGAAAAATCTGACATTTCCATTGAAAATTTTGTCATTTTTTACCATAAACGTGCTTAGAACATTTTGTTGTTCAAGCGCTATTTGTGTTGTTTACAGTGATTTGAAAAATTCATCTCGGCCAAAAAAGTTTCTAGCAATGATTTTTTACGATTTCCGAGGTGAATAATCTCAACAACAGTGCTTCGATTGCCTTCAAGCGGCATTTGGTAATGAAGCACCAACCCTCAGGACAATTTATAACTGGTTTAACAAATTCAAGCGTGGTCGCTGTTCGCTCCAGGGCGAATTCCGTGAAGGTCGTTCAAAATCGGTCATTGTGCCAGAAACCATCGATGCTGTGCGTGAACTGATAATGAAAGATCGTCATGTGACATACCGTAAGATAGAAGCATCTTTGGGTGTGTTCTCGCTAGATCACGCATAATTTGACAATCGCTCAAAAAAAGGCTCGTGTCGATTGGTACAAAGAAATGATGGAAAATTTCGATTGGGGTACTTCGAAAAACGTTTATAAGATCGTGACAGATAACGAATCACGGATATATGCGTATAACCCGAAATGCTGAAGCATTCAAAAACCATGTTTTGGAGGTGTCTCAATCGGAGTGGAAAAAGTGCTTCGACAAGTGACAAGTGACAAGAAAAGTGTATAAATCTTCAAGGAGAATACTTTTAAGGGGGTCGTCTACGTACAAAGTTTTAAAAATTCGTTTTTTATTTTTTTACATAATTTTCATTTGGAAGACGTGAGGAATGTTATTTCCAAAGGATTTGGGTAAACTCTTCACGGTTATTGAGCTGTAGAGCATTGAGCACGCTCGCTCACGGTTTTTCCGCACGCTCCCTGTGAACTTTAAACGCGTTTTCCCGAAAGTCGTACTTTTCTAACTTACTTGCACGATTCTAAGAAAAGTTTTACACGCATCGATTTGATTTCTTTTTTTACTTGCTCAGAAAACATGCCGCTATGACATTTTTTTTACTATAACAGGCAATAAACATTTGAAAAAAAGGGACAAAATAACTTTTTTTTTCAAAAATGTCCACCATTTCGAGAGATTTTTGAATTTTACAAAAAGCTCGAGTCTAAGTATAGCTGATGTAATATTAATTATAGATTAGTTTCATTTTTTGTTGTAGGTTACGTGGTTGGCCAAAAATCTTGCAGGGAAATTGATATAAAAATTCTGATGAGGGCACGTTCAAGGTCATCCCGCACTCGAGTATGTAGAAATCTAATTTTTATGATCTTGCCACTTGAAAGATTATGATTAAATAAACAAAAAACAAAAAAAGTGAGTTAATATCTTTTTTCGTTCCTTCGTAATAATTTTTGAAAAAAAGGCTCGAAAATCGGGCCGCTACGTAGACGACCCCCTTAAGAGCAATAAAACCATTTTTGATGTTAACCTTCTGCATGTCCTTTGCTCCAAATTTCCTTCGCTGTCCTTTGGGGTCAGGATAACCTAAACCAAACGGTTATATAATTTACTGAGAAAACATGAAGACATTTTAGACATAAATCACAAAAGAAAAGGGGAAATCCCCGAAAAGTGTTTTTCTCGATTTGTTATTGGTTTGTAAGCGTGATTAACTCTAAATAACACAAGTAGACGAGCGCACAAAACCGCTCAAATAGACCCCAAGGGTCACGCAGAAGGTGTAAGTAAGTAAGTAAAGATGTGAAGCCAATTTTAAGTGAACCAAACAATATATAAACACTTTGAAAGAGGATTATTTTTTGCATGGAGTTTCTCAAGTATTTGTATCTTTACATTTCGGCAGTTGTCATCTTCATTGTTTGTATTTATGATCATCAGCACGGAAACGACAAACGTTTACAAGCGCTGAACTAGTTTGCGAAAGCAAAATACGGCGTGCATTGCTATCATTTCCACACCACTGCTGTAATAATGGCAAATTAAATGGCATTAAATGCATTCAAACTGGAGTATGTAATGTTGACTCATAAATAAGCCAACTGTAACAATAACAACAACAAACACAATAAATTCAAAATCAACACGCTATAGAATTAAAAATATTCACACGCTGTTTTGGTGCGCACAAACAATGACGAACGCAGGGTTTTCGTTGTGCGTAGCCAAACAAAAGACTTAGACAACAAACTTGCACGATTGTTGATTTTATCAGCGAATACGAATGAAAAAAAGCCAAATAAAAACGAAAGTTAAAGCAATTTGGATAAATTTTAACAGTAGGAAAATGCAAACGACTTTATCAACCGTAGATGGCTCAACAAATGCACATGCACTCTGTTTATTTGCATGATAATTCAAATATTACACACCTCGCCGGCAGCCAGCAGCCGCACAGCGGCTCATGCATGTCGGCAGTTTCTCGTTTGCCGTTCAAGCGCCGCTATCTTTGCATGCTTCCTATTGTTTTGTCGCCGGGTTTTCGTATTCCAATGGTGACATTTTTATTTTTATACACCAACGGTCACTTGCTGTCTTAACCCATTTTACGCAGACACACTTAAATAATCATTGGGGGGGAAAGGGAAGAAGACAGACGCATGTGCACATTTATGGGCGTTGACAGCAGCCAAAATACAAAGCGGTCAAAAAACCCAAAAAATAATGGCGAATAATAGCAAAAACAGCAAAAACATGTTGTTGTGCTGGTGCAAACGTTCGAAGTGTTTGTATTGAAATTAAATTACAAATTGCCAAATGACACTGATGCATGCACGAGCGCAGCTGGACTGCGAAAATAGGAAGTCCGAAAAGTTGCTTTCATTGCAGCCGGTAACAAATTTTCAATTTGTTAAACATGAAAAGGATTTCATGTGTTAACTCAATTAGTTACCGAGCATCAAGCGATAGCACTTCCCATATATTGGCAGCTGGTTTGAATTATGATGAATGTATGTAAAACGACAGCAGTGGCACAAATCGATACAAATGCCTAGTAGCAACCATCTGTCAAAGTGTCTGCATGGCCTGTGGCCAGGTGTGAGTTGAGATGTTAGTTGAGATAGTTTTCCTGCGACAGTGTGTGACTGCGAAACAAGACTGACCCAATGACTCACAGTTAGATAATTGAGTATTAATGATAGGCGTATGCAGGCGTGTCTCTATGTAACCAAAAATTTTATAAAAAAGTGACCCCTTTTTAAGTTAAACTAAAACAGAAACGCAAAGAAACGTAACCGTGTTGAACTTAAGTAATTCATAAGTGTTTAAATACGTTTTGTCAAAGCTTCAGTCGCCAAACTACCTCATTACGAATAACTGTAAAGTAAATTGCACGCCCGTTTTGATCACAAATAAAACGATTTTTTTTTAATTGCCACAATTTACAGTCTTAAACAACCGCAACTCATAATAATGATCTATTAATGAACTCCAATGAAAATTAGTCAAACTCTCAAACACTAAAACAAATAAACCAAAACGAAACGAAATAAAAAAAAATAAAAATGAAATATGCAGGTGAAACAAAAATCCAACTAACAACAACAAACCTATTCACATATCAGCCAAAGGCCGCATTACGAGCAAAAGAAAGAATTTACATAATCGTCAGTTCGTTTCGCATTTGAATTCACCAATTCCACTGATTGAATCATTACAGCTTTGTCGATCGTTTGAAATATTTTCAATGTTCCGCAACGATGACGTCATCACTCCACCTGGCCACGCTTTGCATCTTCCTCTCTAACACTAATAGAGTTTTTGTTTTGCTTTTTTTATTTAGTTGCTTGCTTTTGATAGCTGTTTACCACTTCTTTCATTTCTTTCTTGATATTTCACGTCTTTGGTGCAGTTCATTGTGACCACTTTACGAGCACTCAAAGTTGGCGAAAGTGAATGGCCCAGCGTAGAAAATACCGAATCGCCGAAAAGTAGAGTGCAAAAAAAAAAGCACTACATCAACATCAAAGATTAAAATTACAAACGTCATAAAAATGCAACTTTTGGATTCGGCCAACCATGTACTCAGAGCGCATAATGAACGTGTTAGGAAACGTTCATTGGGGCATTAACCGGCCAACGGGGCAGGTGTAACTGCCATGCAGCAACAACGGCCGTAATGGCTGAACTATGCGGAAAACGAATAACCAAGGTTAGTAGTTAACGCAACTGCTCCTTGTGGCCCACAGAAAAGGCTTAAAAAATGGCTCGCACAGTTTGCAGTGTTACGTAATTAACGAAAATGATGAGACTGAACTGAATGATTGAACGGGATCTGTCAAAAATCGACTCAAAGTTTGCTCAAAACCATTGAACAAACAATCTTACAGACTAGTTAACAATGCAAAGGAGAAATGTAATCTTAAATACGGAAATGCAATTTGAGGAAGAAGTTGAGAAGAGTTTAATGATTCATCTGAGTGGAGCATTAAGGTATTTTAACTTCAAGTATTGTCACTGAAACGTGTCACTTAGGTACCACAGGAGTGAGCTATAAGGCTGAGGAAAGTTAAGTCCAAAAGAGAAAGATCAAAAGTACAGAATGAAGTCCATTTGCATAAAAAATTTAGTTGTTGATTAGCGTAAATTTTTGTCTTCACCTCAGTTATCACAAATCGCAAACATTGCTAATGAAACAAAAATCGCTTTTAAGCAACACTAACATTAATGATTTTTCAAAAAGGCATAAAGAACATTTTTCACCATTTCCATGACGTGTAAATGGGAAAATTATACAAAACTTCCCAAGCAAATACCCAGAAATATTTAAATGACACAAAAGAGTTCAACATTTAAAGGTTATTTCACTTATTTTAGACACTGTCTGGTGGCAACAATAATGTGTTTACCCCGCCCTCACTCCGTCACAGCGTGTCTCCTCGTAATGCGTTCGACTTCCCAACAGCCCAGCCCGGCCCATCGTTTGTCTCTGACAAACGCCACGCGATACGCTCTCGCAACGATTTAACTGCAATTTTCACGCAATTTATTCCTCTTGAGGTCTTCCGTAATGTTTCCTTTGTTCAACACCTTTGTTGGAATTATTTCTTAAAATATTTCAATTGTCAAATTAACCGAATTGCTTACACGCCGACATATACTTTGAGCTAAATGGTGATTTATTTCGCATTTAGGCATTCGGCTGTACAAGTGGCGTCGACAAGTGGCAGAGCAACAGTCAATGGCAAAGTTTGCGATTACGCTCTTTGAACTTTGTTGAGGAACATTTATCGCTTTCCGGTACCTGTGTCAGCCAGTTGTTGTGCTAACAATAAGAACGCACTTGTTCGTAGTTTCACACACTTCAAGGTGAATTTTATTTATATTCTTTTCAGCTAAAAGCGTAATTTTGACAATAGCTGGTATCCTACTGTAAGAAATCATCGGCATATAAGGAATCATATGTGAAACTCTAAGTAGTTGGTCTAATTTTTAGTTTTCGAGTAATAAAATAAGGAAATAAAACAAAGTAAAAGTGCACATACATATATACTCGCACATATGTACATATTGCACACCCACTTCAAAAGTGACACAACTCAAAATTTTTCATTTTCGTGCTTATTTGTTAATTCTGTGCACAATGCATCTATCCATCAATAAGCAAAAGCGCTGTATATTTTGTTGTTGTTAACTGTTGCCAAAAAACAGGTCTTTCTTCATGTCGAGAATTTTGATGCTATTTGATCGCTGCAGCTCAATGCAAAAGAGTCCTAATTCAAATTGTGACACTTTTAATGAAATAATATAAATTTGAAGTTAGTTTTAAGTTGTGTCCGACCGAAACCAAACCCGAAACCGGAACTTTCTAGTTGAAATAAAAATCATGTGGATGTGGTATCAAGCATCAAAATCACAATTTTTTAACAAAGTAATTTAACTTTAACTAAATTAGGACCTAACATAACATAAATAAATACAAAATTATAAATAAAAGCAATTCATCCAGCAAAAATCACCCTTTCGTACATTAATCGCTAAAATTCAAAATTAAATAATTTAATGTTTTAGTCTAAAAAAAGAAGTTTATTTACATTGGTGGCATCTAAATTCTAGTTCTCATCCTTTCACTATATTATTTGGCCAAAACTGAAACCGAAACTACTATTTTGGGCCGAACAGAAACCGAATGTTCGGAAGGAAACTAATTTTAAGTAAAGTTATGACAATTTTAGTACATATTTTCAAATACAAAAAAATTATTTAGAAATTTTCAAATTTTTTTTAACTTTTTAACTGTCGTTCATAATGGTTAAATTCAGAAAAAGTGACATAACTTAAAATAATTCGGTAATTATTGAATTAAAATATTATCAAAAAAGTCACAACTCAAAATTTTGCATTTTCTAGTGTAAAATTAAAAAAAATGTTTCTAACTTATCCTAAAGCATCCTTATCCTCGTAATCGATTATTTGAAAATTGAACAGTTATTCGACTATTCGAAGCACATCGACCATTCATATCACTTCGGATACTATTCGTACAAACAACTACTATTCGAATAATCGATTAATCGTCTTTTAAACTATTCGATTACTTTTAAGAGCCCTAGTCTATACGTAATAAAAAAAAAATGTTATTCAACTCAAAAGCAGTTTTTTGCGTTTCCTGAAAAATTACAAATTGTGAGTTGTGTTACTTTTGTAGTGGGTGTGCGATATGTACCTTCATCCTTATGACACAATTACCACTGACCATGGAATGCATAGAAGATACACCGATTGGTGGTTGTATCACTCCGTTTCTCATAAAAGTCTACAGATGTCTCAGAAGCACTTTTAATCTGGTTGTGATGCTACCGACAAGTAATTTTTAAAGAATAACAAAGGAGACACGGTTACTGTTGACTTTCAGTGCCATAACTGAATGATAACTTGTTTTGGCGGATATAGATTTAAATAGTTAATGTGTGGTTTCAACAAAACGCTGTCACCAGCCACACAGCACGACCAAGTATGCTCACTAGAGAAATTTTGTTTCGTCGCTAATCCATGCGCCTGATGCACATAACTCACCCGATGACTAATGTGTTGAGCCAAGGTGGTGCTTACCAATTCGCAATACCGGCACAAACGAATCTACCTGGATGCCTGCCAACTCCCTTTGTGGAAGGTCATTTGTATTTTTACCAGCTGCGCGCGCACATGCAAATTCGCAGCGGTGAGATGGTGTGAAATTACATGCAAGACACAGCGCTTTACGCAACTGGCCGCTGCGGTGCATTTTGCATTTCTCTTCGCGCGTTAGTGGTCTCTCTGTCAAATGGCAATGAATCGTTTTGCGGTCTGCGGCATTTCGCTTGTCAACTGAAATCTGCCAATTGGCAGTTAAGTGCAACATTGATCAACCCATCGGCAAGGAACGCGAGCCGCATTTGAAAGCGCGCAAAAATGCTGAGAAAACTTTCAATTCATTTGCGCGCGCTCGAGTTGTTAAAATGTCAACCGTGTGCGGCGTGATTGGTGTGGACTTGAAATCGTGCAATTTGAATTTAAATCATTTTCGCTTTCAATGCGTGCAGGGTGAGAGAGAAATTTGTTCATTCTTGGAAGCTTGAGTGAGCGACTTGAGCAGCAGATGCCATCTGTGAAGCGTCCAGCCAAATTTAATTCAACTTTTGTTGGAAAGTTTGGACGCACAACAGCGAACGCAGAGAACGTGCTTCGAATTAAAAGCAACCCAGAGCTGCAAAGTGCTTGACAAGCCAATTGAAATCGAAATTGTTTACAATAGTTTTTCATGGATATGTATAAATTCTTTATTCATCTAGCAGAATGGAACATAATGACAAACACGAAGTCGTTAAACGAAAATGTACAAAAAGCATAAAACGAAAACTCATAAAAAATTATAAGAACGAGCAATAAATTAAATGCAGCAAATGTTGTCGGTGTGATGAAGTGACGAGATGGAATACGTAGCCGAAGCTGTACAACTAAACGCATCGCACTCCTTGTGCAACGGGTCGCTGATCATCGTCTAGTGATGTGGCGCCCCATACGAGCTGCTTGGCGGCAGGTAGCTGTCGCCGGGCGACACCGGTGGCAGATACGATGAGTCGGGCTCGTGTATGGGTGTGGACGCTACCGCAGCGCCGCCCCCGCTTGGTGCGCCATACAACACCGACGGCGGCTGGTAGTCGTAGCCCGCCGAGGTGGGTGGCAAGTATTGTGAGGAAGGTGCATGGCCTCCGGCGCCACTGTACGAGCCGCCAGCGCCCTCGTGCGACGATCCCAGGAAGGTGGACGGCTTGAAGGGCGCTCCTGAGCCGCCACTGCCATGGCTGCCATGCGAGCTGGAGCTAATAATATCGGTGTGCAGAGCATGAGGCTTGCTGGCGGTGAAGCCAAAGTGTCCCAGACCCTTGTGGCCGGCCGCGTAGCCGGGGCCGTCGCTGACGCCACCCGAGCTGTAGGAGCTGCCGCCACCAGAGCCGAGGTGTTTCGGTGTGTAGGAGGTGATAATGGCGCCTGTGGGCACACCGTAGGTAGTCGATGGAATGCTGGCGCTGCCGTGTCCACCGGATCCGCCAAAGCTGCCGTGACCACCGGATCCGCCAAAGCTGCTGTGACCGGAGCTGCTGCCAAACGATATCGATGAACCGCTTCCGTGTCCACCACTACCGCCGCTTGAGTGGCCACCAAAACCGTGACTTGAGCCGAGGGATGAGCCGGAACCATGTCCGCTGTAGCCACCCGAGTAGCCACCAGAACTTGAGTGTCCACTGTAGCCACCTGCGCCGCCACTGTAGCCGTGGCTTGAGCCAAACGACGAGCCGCCTGATTGACCGCCGAATCCGTGTCCAGAGCTGAAGGACGCTCCGCCGTGGCTGCCATGACCGCCGCTTGAGTGTCCACCAAATCCACCACTTCCGAGACTGCCCAAACCACTGCCGAAGCTCAGCGAGTGACCAAGTCCCGAGGATCCGCCAAAACTGGACGCATAATTGTAGCCACCTGCGCCGCCTGCACCACCAGAAATACCACTCGAATGCAGTCCATGTCCACTAATCAGACCACCACCCAAACCGCCTCCGTGACCTCCACTCAAACCGCCACCATGACCTCCACCCAAACCACCACTCAAACCACCACCTAATCCGCCATGACCGAATGAACTACTCGCGGGAATAATTATGGTCTGCACTGTCTGATGACCCTTGCCGTGGCCCTTGTAGCCCGAACCGCCACCCAAAAACGATGAACTAGAGCTGCCCCCATTCGCATACCGATAACCGCCGCTACCTCCTCCGTGGCTCAAACTGCCACCACCGAACCCGCCACTGCTGCCACCATGTCCGCCCAAGCCGCCCAGACCGCCCAAGCCGCCCAGACCACCCAATCCGCCGTGACCTGATTCCGTCTGCACAATGTATGTTTCCACTTTGGTGTTCGAGTGACCCGCTCCACCCCCAAAGCCACCGCCGCCGCCGCCATGGTGAAGCGATGCGCCGCCACCAAAGTCCAAGCCGCCTATGCCAGCCGATCCGCCATGGCCGCCGCTGCTATAACTGTCGTAACCGCCGCCGCCACCGCCGCCGCCTCCAATCGAGATCGCGGGTGGTAGATACTTGTACGAGGGGCCATGATAGCCGCCACTGCCGCCCGAGAGTGGTGCCTCACGTTTGGGCTTTGACGCCTCATCGTCGACGGCTGGCTTACTGCCGCTTTTATCCGCCGCAGCAACCGCGGAGGCATAGCTGTTTGCCACACACAGCGTCACACACAGGCAAACCTAAAGAAGTGCGGTTTTGTTGATTTTAATTGTGTTTCACTGTACTCGGCCGACGCGTCTCACTTACAAACAACTTCATGCTGGTTTTGTTTCGGCGCAAGTCTCGTTCTGTCTTAGTTAAATCCTTATTATCCTTGCGCTCGTGCTTTTCGCTTGCTCTCCAATTCGATAAATGTTCGCCACACCGCTGCCACACTGCCAATGTTGCTTGCCACAGCGCCAGCAATGGCTTTTATACACGCGACTCAATTATTGGCCGCTGCCAGCCAACCAACTCCAGCGCCGTCACTCGCGTGTGGCCAACATGGGCACATCGCAAACGCACAACCACAACACTCACAATCCGGTACGTCATCATTGTCAGCGCCACCCAAATTGGCAGAGTTGCGTGCGCGGTGCTCTCTCTCTCTCTCTCTGGCACGCGCTCGCTCGGCATCTTCGTGTGCTGCAGTTACTTGTTCGCAACACAATTCGCACATTTACTTGCGTTGCGCGTGCCACCGCTAATACGGCGCCGATGGAACTTGCGCCCTGTCTGCTTCCAAGCCACTTCCGATAGCAACACTCGGGCTTCCGCTCGCTCGTTCGCTTAGGCTGCGATCGCTCTCCACATTGACGCGCTCTCCAAAACCTGCTCACACCCAGCGCGACGTGCTGCCTGGCGTCTTAGCCGTGTTGATGGGTATTTTCCCACCGGCATTTCCACTCGATGTGTTGACGGTCGGCACCCGTTTACTTCATTGTCGTTTTATTGTTTTTACACCATCAACTGCCATCTGCACATTTTGCAAATTCGCGATTTATGTGCCAAATTGGCACTAAAATCACTGATTATCTATGCTCTCGATTTCTTGTGCCGAAATCACAATGCACACAGTCGTCGTACATTCGTAGACACAGGGACGTAATGTGGGTAAATGGGTTTATGGCTAACAGTTAGTTATATAAGTAGTTCGTCCTTGGTTTGTTTATGTATGTAATTGTGTAATGGATTGTTTCCAAAATATTTCAAACAAACAAGGAAAATTTGCATCTTGCCAAAATCTTTACATTCGAGATATTTGAGATATTTTATTGAAAAAAAGAGTAGTAAATTAAATGAAATGCAACATATATCTTTAGAAAAGACACCTTTGTTATAAGGAGTGTCCACGAAAAAAACTGATCCCTTAAAAAATCTGTATATTTTTGGAAGTATTCACGCAGAATCGAAAAGTTTTGGTCTAAAGATGCCTCTAAGTAGGATACAATGCAAAAAAGAAACAAACTGATTATTTTCTATAAAAGGCCCGAACCTTTGCCTTTACTCCTTCCATCATGTCTTGCACAGTCAATTTTGCGATCTTTTCAGCGGACTCCTTCCACTTTCAAATCAAAAAGGATCATTTCCGTCACAAGAATAAAGAAATAAATATGTATAACAATAAATATGTATGTATACAAATAAATATAAAATAAATAAATAAGGACTGTATCGAAAATTATGAATACACCAAAACATGCTTCATACTAGTGCGTAACAAAAGTTAGAATTTATTTTTTTTTATAAATGGCATTTCATATTGTATTTTTTTGTAAATAGCAACGAAAAAAATTATTTAGTGGGAGGCTAGCCCACATGTTTAATCTTTTTGTCGAGGTCCTTTTGTAAATTCTGGACACAGCCAGAATCTAATTTTTTGTTAACACTATTCCAATATTTTTTAAATTTTTGAACGAAGTTAGCCGGCTTAGATCTTTTTTTAAGGTCCCTCTTCATCAACGTCCAAAATTTTTCGATAGGGCGTATCTCTGGACAATTTGGAGGATTCATGTTTTTCTTAACAAAATTTATGTTCTTCTCTTCATACCACGTTAGTACTGGCTTAGCATAATGGCAAGAGGCTAAGTCGGCCCAAAACCAAGTCTTGCCAGTGTGTTTTTTCACCAACGGCAGCAATCTCTACTTGAGGCACTCATTTAGGTACATTTCAGCGTTCAGGGGCTTGTCTGTGAAGAATGGAGTCGACTTTTTTCACACTTGCATATTGTTTGCCAAACATGAATCTTATTGCCAAATTTTTCGCAAAAAATTGATTTGTCAGCTTTTGAAATTTCACATCCTTTCGGAACTGCGTAGAATTGGGGTCCAGGCAGCGTTTTGTAGTCCAATTTCACGTATGTTTCGTCGTCCATTATGATGCAATCAAATTTTTGCCTACAAATATAGTCGTACAATTTTCGGGATCTGGTTTTCACCTGCGCGCCTTGCTGAGTGCTTCGTTTTGGCTGTTTTTGCTTTCTATATGTTCCCAACTGGTTTCTCTTCTTGGCACGTTGGACCATTGCTGCACTCGTTTCGGCTTTTTTTGCGCAATCGCGTACGGATATATCCTTATTTTTTTTAAACAAGGCACATATCTTAGTATCTAGCAATGGTTGGGACGCACCCTTTTTACGACCTTGTCCTGGTAAATCCTCAAGTGTGCAATGTGTAGTATACCGGCGAATGGTTTTTGCACAGCGAACAGGCTAACATTTGCTTCTTTTGCTAGTTTTCTATACGACATTCCTTTGGTTGATGCCCATTTGGACAAAATTTTCTGACGAAGTTTTGCGGAAAGTCCTCTCATTTTTAAGCGCTTCGATATACTACAACAAATTTTTCACGAAAATAACAATTTGAACCTCTAGAATCTAAAAACCGATATTGCTGAGCAACCAACATTGCATAGCCCACTTTATATGATTTTTAAAGTGTATTTATAATTTTCGATACAGTCCTTAAATATGCATATCGTCGTATTGATCTCTTTTTCACACAATGAAAATTTATTTCACCTTTAAATGGCCACTTTATCTTCAAAGTTGCAATCATTCAATCAATTAATTTAAATGTGGTGAAAATATACAAATAAAATCTACGTTTTTTTACAATTTACGATCTCTGCATTTCAATATAAATTTATGAGTGCTTACAACTCATCCACTGAAGATCATTAAATGCTTCCAATTATAATTTTTAATTTATTTTAACATCTAATAAATGTCCATAACATCGACATAAAGTAGCATTCGCATCGCCTACATTCATGTAATGAGACATTGACTCGGCGCCTCATTTTGCAATCGAGACAGAAACTCCACTTTTCGCTTTTATTACGCCAATTCCTACGCGAAATGCCCAGCACGCACCGTTCGTCGCATACGCAAATTTAATTTTACTTTTTTTTGCACGTCTTTAATGTTTTTGTTTGTTATATCTTTGCTTTCTTGTATTTGATCGCCGTCACAACCACCGACAACACGTTGTTGTTGTTTCGGTTTTGTTTGCTGTAAGATTTAATTAAGCTACCGCTTGATTGTTGGTGCCTTTTTTGTTTTCATTAAATTTGCCGTTGTCGCTCTTTGGTTTCTTCAGCTTTGGCCACTTATTTTTTTTCTCTCCATAACACCACAAAATACTTTTTGGGCAAATTATTTTGAGTTTGTTTGTTTGTTTGTTTTCGTTCCATTTCTCCACGGTGTGTGTGTGTGTGTGCGTGATCATTTGTTACGCAATGGCGGCAAGGTCGCGTTATGATTTCGCCGATTTGTGTTAACAGCGGCGTTTAGTAAAAGCTCCCATTATCGCGTTTACGATCGTTCCCGAGTGGCTGTGTGGGCCGCACAACGTAATTGTGTCAGCCAGAGAAACGATTGGGTGTGAATGTGGGTGGCAACAGTCACGCTAGTGAATTTAGCACTGATGAAGAGCTGACGCGTGCGTACCATTGACACTACAACAAAAATGTATGATTGAACTAATTGCCAATGGGTTTAAGCTTGGAATTGCCCAATTTGATGTATGTTGAAATATAGGCAGGAATTCGAATTCAATACCATAAGAATATATATGTGAATAAGCGAAACTTGACATTCAGCATAAATATGAAAGTCAAAAGTGAGGAGTAATTGCCCTTTTTGTCCTCTTTCCAGTTAATGTGAGTCTCTTTTATGTAATGAGTTGAGTTAACCCTTTCGCTATTTTGTTACCATATGGCAACATGCTACTTTGTGGACGTCTGAATCCTTTATGGTTTCAAGATTACATTTGTTTGTTCATGCGTGGAATAATTTGAAGTTTTAGAAATAATACAAAATTAATAAACTGAATATTTAAGTTTAAAGCAAGAAATTTTTTGAATGTAATATCTTTACATAGTAAAGGAAGAGGCAGAAAAAATAAGAGCTTTTTATTTGGACTTTTTACTTGAAGAAAATGAAGAAATTTTAGATTTTAGTTATGTGTACAAAATTTTATTTTAAGTGATTATTAGATCCACAACGATATGGCTGCAGTTATGTGGCAACACCTTAAAAAAGTTGGTTAGGTAAAAAAATAAAAACGATTTTATGGAATGGTGTTAATACATATAATCACACAGAAGCCTTATTCCATACAATTCAGACTTTAACTTTCTTCAATAAAAACCTGTAGCGAAAGGGTTAAATTAAGTTGAGTTAGGGATTTAGACTCGTTGACTCATTGTTATATAGCAGTAAGCGTTGACCTAAATAAACTATAGTTTTTCCTTCGGGTTTTAGAGCAAACACACCGTATTACCAAATCTCTAAACTCTTCTTTGAAAACATAGGTTTAATGTTGCATTTTAAGTAAATCTTTGGCAGATCAAAAAGGTCAACAAAGAACGCAAATCCAATGGTAGGGAGTCAGATCTATCAGCCCTGTTCCAGAATCCGAATCGGATCGGAAATGGATTTGATTCCGACCGTCGGTGTTCTACATTCCGATTATCGGAAATATTTTCCGATGCAACCCTGTTCTCAAATCCGATTAAGTTCGAACGAATTTGGATCGGAAATTTGGTGTTCTGCATTCCGATTATCGGAAATTTTTGTCGAAAATAATCAGCTAAACAAAAAGCTGGTGGAATTGAAATCGGAAAGCAGCAAAACGAAAATAAATAACGAAAATCTAACCAAATAAATGAAACATCGTGTTAAATAAACTATAATAAACTAATAAATTAATTTTTAATCACGGGACAGCATACGACTGCTGACCACAGCAATAAGCTCTTGGATTTTATGGAGGAGAATGCGGACGTCGCGAAAAGTTTCTGCAAAGGCGACAAAGTCGAATTTGAAAATAAATGGAAGCAATTAACGCAGTCGCTGAACGGGCAAGGACCACCAACAAAAAGTGTAACGGGGTGGAAAAAGGTGAGAAGTAAATTAAATCAATTCATTTTGTAAAATTGTCTTCAATTGGAATTGGATTGGAAAAGTGAAGTAAGAAGGAAGCTGGCGCATAATAGAAGGGAAGCTTTAGCGACCAGCGGTGGACCTTTTAAATAGCACACACTTTCCGAAATGGAAGAGGCGGTTGCCTTTGCTACCGATCGTTGATAGCCCCCTTCGGCAAGAAATTGCAAAGCCGTCGCCAATTTCAATTCTGGCGGAATGGAGCATTGCCGAAGGAAAGGTTTCACTTCGGTCAAGATCATGTTGAATGCTGCTTTGTTTAGGCGGTACTGAGTAATAACCTTAAATAGGAAATTTTGAACATAACTGAAATGACTTGTACTAGTTACGACGAATCTGGCAATTCCATGGGATTGCTGTGGTCTCGCAAAATTCTGCGCTTTACTTTTTCAACGGCGGACTGCTCGTTCTCAAGCAATACTGCCAATAAAATAACATAACTCATTAAACTAAATAAAAAATCTTACAAAATTTTACAATTGCCTTTTTCATTTGAACATTAAAAACAAACAGCTGATTGAAGGTTTGTTAATTTGCTAACAATCGGATTCGAAATAAACTTCGAATGTGACAATTCCGCTCGGATTGCAGAACACCTCTTCAAATCGGAATCGGATTTCATTCCGATTCAAATCCGATTCCGACTCGGATTCTGGAACAGGGCTGTATATCTGCCTTTTCAATCAGTACGCAACATTAACATTATCTATCAAATGAGAGACTGAGCGTGTCCATCAATGACCCGTTGGCCTCTAATACCGAAACTTTTCGTGTATTAAACAATTTTTATAATATTACTTTATTGACTAACAACGTATATGCAAATGTACAAATGAACGCAAGTGACATTTGAAGTTTTTAAATCTTATATAATAAGTATAATAAACGAATACTTGTTTGATAAGCTTGATTCAAGCCCGAAATATTTTACTTGACCTTAAACAAAGCATAAATATTGCTCGGTGACATATAGACATATCGACCACTGCGACTCTGGCCATCTGCGCCTTCGGTCAAGCTGTCGCTTTGTCGTTCATAGATCGGTTTAATTAACTGTTGATGCGACTGCGGCGAGTAGTACGACAGAGGATACGCTTCAGTATAGCGCGATCGATTGTCATTGTCAGCCTGTGATGCCTGTGATGACTCAATCAAGGCGCTGGACGCTGGGCGATGCTCATCGGCTGTGTAGCCCAAAAACTGCGAAGGTCTAAAGGGAGCCTCAAAGCGTTGTTGTTGTTGTGGCTGCTGTTGATAGTACGATAAAGCGGATGTGGCTGCGGGTGAGACATTGGGTTGCAAAAGCGAAGTCAGCGGGACAAAGTGTGTGGAGCTGACGCTGTACAGCTGGCGGCCATTGCGACTTTGCATGGAATGTGCAGCAGCAGAGGGTGGAAACACATGCGGCCCAGTGCTAGACAGGCTGTCTGGCGTGGTTGCCTGACTGGCTGGGCGTGGCTGGAAAGTAGAGAGGACGACTGCTTGCTGATGTTGTTGTTGATGTTGCTGATACTGTTGCTGCTGTGTATAAGGTTCCTGCTGTTGCGGCGATTCTCGTTGTTGGTACTGTTGTTCTTGTTGTTGGTATGACTGTTGTTGGTACTGAAGTTGTTGATAAGGTGGTTGTTGGTAAGATTGCTGCTCTTGGTACTGTGGTACTTGCAGTTGCTGCTGTTGAAATTGTTGTTGTTGCAGTGGTTGTTGTTGTTGTTGTTGTTGCTGCTGTGCTGAGGGCCTAAAATAAATACCCGGTTGGTAATATTGCGCGTAAGGATGGTTTATTTCATTGGTATTGGCGCTGCCGTCAAATTTTCGCACACTATTTGCAGCAACTGCTGGCAACTGAGCAAAGGTTGTTGCATGTGTGTGGGCCGCAGCTGGTGGCAACTCTGCTTGCAGATTTTGCGAAACAGGATAATACTGTATTTGTTCTTTTGCTGCAAATTGCTCAATTGGATCGTAGAAGCGTTGGTCGTAATTTGTTGCATTTGCAGCGCTACTGCCGGCATGTGGGTAGTATGAACTCTGCACCAAATGCTGTACTGAAGCATAGCTCGTAGGAGCTGGGACCGACTGGCTGTCCTGCCGATTGTAGCCTGGATCGTAGAGAATGTTCTGGGCGGCAGTCAGCGTATTTTGCTGCGCATTCTGCTGACGCTCGCCGTCCGTGTGGGTATTGGCGTAATTGCCAAAGTTCAGCTGCCGCTTGCCATGGCCGGAGCGTATCCTTGTCTCGGCGCTGGTTTTGATTTCATATACAAAGTCAATTGTATAGGTTAGGGAGAGCAACAGGAGCAGCCTCATGTTATTTGCGATGCCAACACGATACCACTTTTGTATGTCGTTTCCAGATGTTCTCTCGCGTCCTTGTTTGAGTCTGGCCTTGTCTTCACGACTTGTTGCAACAACCTTTGGCAAATGACTACATCTCTATGCTTGTCAGTTGTTTGCTTTTATCGTCAAAGTGCATTATGAGTTGGCGAAATATTTGTCACCGAACTGAGCAATGCACCGTTGCAATTTAATATACGTTTCTCGCTCAAATGTCACTTCCACTTTTGCTTAGTTCCACCGGAACTGAAATTCTATCACTCAGTCCCGCTATCATCTGTCAGCCGACAGTCGTCTCGTGACATAATCCGTTATTGATATTCTGCCGCGAAGCTTGAGGAAATTTCACGGTCATGGTTAAGTTGTAAGGCGGCAACAAAAGACACAGCACACAACGCGGAATGGACGCGTAAAGTGTGGAGAGGAAAACGCAGATATTTGAAAGGCGTTGCATAACGCTCCCAGCATCTCCAGTTAGCTATGATTAACTACGAAAATGGATAGAAATCATGAATTCATTTAACGTAATCAGCAAATCAGGCCTTCGCACTGTTGGCCTGCAATCGCAAAACAATAACAAAACCGATTATGATTGGAAACCAGCTGATAACATCGGTGCGCTCATTTCTTTTCTTCTGCTCTTGCACATCAAAACAATAATTGGGTAAATGCCCCGAAGTAGCATAGAGCCACGAAACACCCATAATTTTGTCCGCCCCTCCTGTGCGTTATTGCTCAAGCGTTTCTTTCATGTTCCACTGTTTTCATCGTTTGCACCTCAGCTGTACGCTGTATTTGCATTCAATTGGGTTTTCTGATTGAAAACCAATCAGTTTCCAACCCATTTCCCTGAGGTCTTACGCTGTGTGGCAAACCAGTCGACTCATGCCGCAGGCACCAATTGTCGGCTGGATCTCAACTCATTTGCCTAAGTGCAATCGCAATCGCGGTTGGGTGCTGCGAATGAAAACGAAAACAAAAACTTAAACGAAAGTGAAAATACTACAGAAATTGCGATGTTACAAGTTGTTATTTGGCAGTCATTAACGCGTTCGACAAATGTGGAGCCAACCAACTTTTGACCCATAAAATAGTTCACATCTGAGTGAGAAGGCTCGAAGCTTAATTATACCAAACACTTTAACTTATGGGATTGATTTCAATTTATGAATTTTAGTTACTTGAAAATTAGTTTATTAAATAAATTTAAGTTGAATTGAAATTAAAAATTAATTAAAATTTTAATAACTTTACTCGTAAACATAGTCAGGTGAAAACAGAGATTCTATACAAAATCATGTTTTCGCGCTCGAGTGCTGCTTCACCAATCATAGCCCGCAACGCCCACCGCAGCCACTCGTTCATTTGCAATTAAATGCGCACATTTCCAGCATCTTTAAGTGCGCTTTTAAATTTTCGCCCAGCTTACAATTATTTCCGCTTTCATGCACCAGCAACAACAGCGGCTGCCGTAACCGCAGCACCACTAAACAACTGCAAAATGACCACAGCAACGGCAATCGAAGTGGTGCGACGTGCATGTCGGCCCGCGTTGCAGCGTCAGTCGCATAATGTCGCATCATAAAAAGTGAAGGTACAAATTGCAACCGAGACAGGCAGCCGAAACGATAACAGAAAAAAGTGCAAGTAACAGCTGCAACAACAACGACAGCGCATTATGCCAAAGACCCCAACAAAAAAAGAGCACACAGCGAGCAACAACAAATAAAACAGCAAATTTTCAGCAAATGAAACATCACAACATCCGAGCAACAGTTGTTGTCATTGTTGTTTGCATTTCGTTGGTGCCGAACTGTTTTAGTGGATATTTGCCGCGCACGCACACTTCCTCACGTCGCATCGCATGCAAAAAGTCAGCCAAAGCAAAAGTCAAATGAAAAAAAACGACAACAAATGGGTAGAAAAAAAGCAAAGAAAGTTGTTATGCCACAAAATTGCACTTAATAAAATTATTAACACGGCTTTTGTGCAGCCGTGTGCCATCAATTAATCAAGACGGCGAAAGGGTACTTACGAACGAGGCGACATCTTTGCGCGGCTGATTCACGCCAATTAATGTGCGCACATAATTGCAGGTTGAATCGCTACGATTTATTCATCGATAGGACAGGTAGATGTGCAGAGAATGCGGGTAGCGAATAAACGAATAGAGCCATACACCTGATTTGGATGCTTGGCCAGTGTATCCTCGGCATCGTAGAAGCTACCCTGTGGGAATTCGGACTGGTCCAAATAGAGTTTTTCAACTGGTTGCTTGTCACTCATAGCTACCTTCAGAACCGATTCGTTTCCTTGGAGCAAACCCTTTTAACGTGGCGGTGTCCTAGGCGACAGTCAATTGTCCCCGTCTGCATCCATATGTAACTAGTCCGAAGTCAGTCCTAAGTAAAATAGTTTCTAAACCAGTTGCGAAGCGAGTAGTTTGCGAACTAATTTATTCTGGATTCGTTTTCTAACCAGTTAATTTGTATGGGGGGGGGAAAATAAAACAATGAAATTCGTTAACAATTTTTTTATTTCAACAATTTTTTCAAAAAACAACAAAATTCTGTCGCGAATGAAAAACAAGAAATATTGTTGAACGTTAAGATGAACTTGGACTTGCTGACACATTTCTGTCGAAACTGTTTGGAGCCTGACGAAATACAACATTCTGACTTCGCCTGCAATTAATAAGTAAATAAATAAATTAATTAATTAATAATTACAAAAAGAAACAAATAAGTTTATGTATACATACCTTTCAGCTGCTGCTGCAATTCATTGCTTCACCGACCGTACTTCGAGTCATAGAAACAGACTTGTTCGAAAAATGCAAACATTTCTACGTTTTTGTTGTAACAAAAGTATCGTAAGATCAGCCTTAACAGTATTTTGTTGATTATTTAATCCCTGTTTCATCTTTCGTATTTTCATGTTTATTCTCGCTTATGAACGCGCACACAGAACGCGAACGATTAGACGCGAACTGACTGACTGAACTAGTTGTCAAAGTGATTTACAAAAAAACACTTGAAAAACCAATGAATTTTGGGAACCAATTGTCTCAGGTCCGACAGGGTAAAATCAACACAATACGTGGGTGGTCCGATAAGTACTTAACCTACAAAAGAAAAACGAAAATTTTGGAAAAGCGGCGATTTATTTCTCAACGTAGTCTCCTTTCAACTCGATACACTTGACCCAGCGGTGTTCCAACTTCTTTAACCCGTCTGAAAAATACGTTTTCTGGACGCCTCCGTGGCGGCGATAACCTCCTCATTCGACTCAAATTTCTGCCCGGCGAGTGACTTTTTCAAGTTTGGAAACAAAAAGAAGTCACACGGGGCCAAATCTAGAGAATACGGTGGATGGGGCAGCTGTTCGTAGGCTAATGCGACCAATTTGGCGAATCACCGACCGATATTGCTCTTTTTCCATTTTTCTAAAATCCGCGGACACCTTTGTTTCCCCACGCGGTCAAAACAAAACTGCAAATCCAATATGGCTGAAATTTTGACAGTAGCCGTCTACGAGGATGAGCTACACGATAGTAAATTTCTCTTACGATAGTGGCACCATCGGGCGGTGGGGCTAAGTACTTATCGGACAGTTCACGTATTCGTTAATGTGAGAGACACGTCCTGAATGTTGGTCACAGCAATTACAGAATTGCCTTGAAAAGAATTTAGCAGACGTAGAATTACACAGACGTTGAAGATTAATTTCAACCAAAGTGAAACCAAAACAAAAAGAAGGTAATCACTTTATCTATAGTTATTTCTTTTAGTAAAAATCTAGTCTAGATACATCTTCATATATATTATTCTAGGATGGGAACAAGGAAATAGTTGTGATTAAAAATGCAACAAATATAGAATTAATAGAAATGTAGAATGATCTGCTGCAGCATTCGTTAAAACTGAAACTGCCCCACCGAAGGGGAGTAACTTCCAAACTGCGGTCTGGCCGCAGAACTGGGAAAGGTGGGCGCTCCATAGACTGCGTGTGGTTGATGTAGTGCTGCATTATCAGTTTGTTGTTGCTGACCATCTAGCGCGGCAATTGACAGCTCTCGACTGGGCACGGGCGCTTCCATTGCATAATACGAGTGCGTGGGCAGTTCATGAGACTGTGACTGCAGTTGCAGAAAATCGCTGCCGGTTCGAACTGAATTCGGCGTGTAACGTTCGCCGGAGAGCAGAGTGTTGGCAGACGGGCGTTCCGAGAAAACGTTACGGGTATCAAAATGTACGGGTCTATCAAGGTTAAAGTGCTGATTGGTGGAAAACTCAACATTTTGCTTGATTTGACTTGTTGGTTGCTCTAAGGAGACAGCATGAGAACCAAACGTTGCAGCAGGTAAAGCAGAAGTTTGAGCAGCGAAATCCCCAACTGGAGCTGCATAAGGTACTTCAAGGGCGCTGGCGGGAAAGGTAACAGGCGATTGAAAGCTTTGGCTATTGATTTGCAGCGTTTGAGAAAGTTGAGAAGAGGGTTTCGTGTTTGGATAAGTGGTGAGTCCGAAATTCGAACCAGCTTTTGGTGTTTGTTGTTGCTGAGCCTGTGCCTGTAGCAGTTGTTGTTGCTGTATTCGAAAATTTAAATAGCTTTCAAAGGAGTCCAGCGGGGCTTGGGTGAGTTCTTGCTGTCTGTGTGTTTGTTGTAATGGCACTGAGGTATGAAGTTGTTGTGGTACTCGGGTCTGACTATCAAAAGTTTGAGCGCCATTAAATTGTGACTTTGGCTTATGCGCGTTCGCCGCCTCCGATATGAAGTCGTGTGGAGATCCATAACTAGGCCGAGCTGTGGGTCTGCTGGACGCATCATAGTTATGATTGGGTGCTTGAGTGTTGTCAAGCTTTATGGCTGTGGTCAAATTTGCAATTTTTGGGGCTGCAGCGAGATTTACTTGTGGCACAAATCTATGCAATTGCGACCATTGAGGTTTTGAGGAGCTTTCTAGCTGTTGACGTGAATCTTGTATTCCGATCGCTATTGAATTGGGACGTTCATATTTGTATCCTTGGTTATGAGTTTGTATTGGGAGAGGAAAGGTTGTCTCATTTGCCTCCATTTCGACACCAGCAGTGGGTTGATTTTTACCGGTCTGTGCTACCAGGAAGCTTTGGGTTCGGTATGAATTTGTGTTGTCACCAATTTTCTGCGATTTACCATTTTGCGATACAAAATAACTGGAGGCATCGTTTACAAATTTCTGCTGCTCTGAGGCTCTAATATCATCTTGGAGGCTCACAGCTGCGGCGGGCGCTGTGGCACTGTGCTGATACAATGGCCAGCCTCCCATGGAGAAGGAGGCGTGGAAAGTTGCAGGTGCAGGTGCGGGTGCGGGTGCAGCGTAGTTATAACCCAATTGATGGTCAAACTGTTGGAGACTAGGAGACGGTGTTGAAGTGGGAGTGAAATGCCTGGTTGGTTCCGTGAGCGGAGCTGCTGTTGGATGCGGATAGCGATAACTTAGAGGAAACGTTGCCAATGTGTGTGCTTGTGAATAGTTGTTACTCCGATATGGCGCAGTGTTAACAGCTAAAGTTGAGGCGTATTGCTTGAGGTCGTTGTTATTGGCGCTTGGCGCAATATACTGATAACCCACCAAGTTGCTAGCCACCGCCTGCAGCTCATCCTTGTCCACTTTATTACTAGAGTGATTAGTGGTTGTTGTTGTTGTTGTCTTGCCATTATTCAAAACACCCAGCGTGGTGCGCGCACAAAGCGTTAGCAGCAGAATCCACTAAAATATAACAAAATTCAAGTTTTTGTTTTATCATTTTTTCAAACTTACCAGAATTTTCATATTTGTTGCATTTTGTATTTTCACCATTGTTGCAGTTACCTTTCAAATACTATCCAAACACTTTTGCGAGCAATTTGTAAATGCGGTTTGGTTCAGTCCGAACAATTTCTTTTATACAAACATCCACATCCACCTACGGCAAAAGATTTTTCACTCATACTCAACGCAAAGATTTCGTCAACAAAAATAAACTAATAATCGTAAAATTGCACGACACAATTGCTCTAATAATTTTTTTTCTGACATCATTTTGCGTTACAAGCCTAAAAACACTTCCAGCAACTCACGCACGCATTGCCGCCGCCCGCTGTCCCGGCAAGCAACACTTAACTGGACAGCAATGACAACAAAACCAACCACATCTACGGCAACAACCGGCAGCGAACACCTTCAATCATTGTCAAATTGATTTGCTTATGAGGAATGGGGGACCAACTGTGTCCACCGGCAATGCGAGTGACGACCATTGTGTGCAGACAAAGTGTCAGTGTGTCATTGTGACAACTTGCTTGCCGGAATTTCTCATTTGTCATTTTTCCTCATTTTGTTTTTTAACATTTATTCGCTGGCAAAATTTATTTATTTAATTTATTTGAAAATGATTTTTCTTTTATTTGCTTTTTGTTGTCATTTAAATGGCGGCAATTGTTGCCGCTCACACGTGACCATAACTTGTGCGTGGGCAGTGCAGTTTTTACGCTCTGCAACAGCTCTTCATCGCTTTATGTAATTGAAACGAGTTGAAAATTTCAAGTCCACTGAGCACCATGTATTGCTTGAATCAAACCATCGAGACTTGTTGAAAATATTACCAGAAATATGTTGGAAAACCAGAATTTTGGACTCTCTTCTGCATCTCTTTCTCCCAAATTAGCACATATTATGAACGTTTTGTATGTGGTTTTGTATGATATATTGAACCTGGAACAATGACGACGTCTTTTTTGCTTCACAAAAAGAGAGATTAACGTATGTATGTGAACAGTAGCAAAACTCCCATTTAATTAACTTGCAAAAAATGTAAACAAATAAACAAAATCATATTAAATAAGTCTTTACTGCATACTTTCTCATTTTTATGGAATTTTCACACTCTTCGGCATTCGGATGTGTCTTGAATGTGTGCACCTCCTGTCGCTTCTTCATCTTCAGCAATCAGCCTGTTTATTGCGCAATATTTAATTCCCCAACTACTACACAGCTTGCGGATTATGATTTATTTTGCATTCGCATCGAATTTAAACCGTGAAGCAGTCTCACTGCCTGCGCACATGAAATGTACAGTGCAAATTTTTTTATGCAATACACACAAACTTGAAATCATCAATTAAAATGTTTTCATTTCTGAGTAAAACTTTTGAAAAGTTATGCAGACTGCTCAGCTATGGGTGCATGTGTACTGGGTTTACTTTCTTTGATACTATTAAAGGTTATACATACATTCAGTTTTTGTTTTAATTGTTGTAATTTAGGAAACTGAAAGCCCATAACTATTGTATTTAAAAGTTTTTAATTTTTGGTATTTTTTGTAAAACAAAAGCATAAGCCATTTTTTATTAGAAACTATATTAAGTTAGGAAAAACAAACAAAATTGTAATTGTATTTATTACTAAACGCATAATTATCTGCATTATGGTCGAAAATGTTTACAACCATTAAAATTTTGTTATTTCCGTGACATACAACTTGTAAAAAAATTATAAAATGTAGTAAACAAAAAAAAATTTAGTACACAAAACAAATGTTTTCACCAATGTTTTTCTTTTTTCATCTTTTGTTCGAAAGTAACTGGATTTTCATACCACAATCATGGTACAAAAAATCAACTCAATGACCAGAAGAAGATCACTATAGATTCTCCGTAGGCTATAGATGGCTGAGGCGTTTCTGCCGGTTGGATACAGAAGTACTTAAATCAACAATTCAGCAGATTGTCTCTCCAATCTCTGGAAGTGGTTTCTGTTATGTTTAAAGACTACGAGGGACAAATTGTCGAAACTATGGTAACACAAACGGACTTAATGTTCACAGCAGACAATTAAGAAAACCAAAGCGACTTCCTAATTTCGCATTCGAGGAGATCCATAAGAAAATGCAATAATTCAATTTTTATGTTTTTAATTTTTTTTACTGAATCCAATTCTACATATTTAAATCTATGTAACGATTGTTAAAAACACACCAAAGATCAATAATTCACTGTAATTCAAAACCAAAAATGGTTCAGACCAAAATGAAACAATTCCATATGTATGCAATAAGTAAAGGATGTGCACACCAAAATCGGGACACTTTTAAACCCCTGTATCTTTTAAAATAAAACTCTTTGAAAAGTAAAATTTTAGACGTAAGTACTCCATGACTTGGTTTTCAATATTCAATTATAAAAACTTAGCAAAACCCGTTTTATTAATAAGAAAAGGGCAAACGAATACGAACGTAGAAAACTCATCTTGCACGAACACACTACGAATCCTAACCTCAGTATACGCCGGATTACAAAAAAGTTAAATTTTGCACCATCGACATGCAGTCAAGTTTTGAAAAATTGAAATTAAAGGCAGAGCGTTGATTGTAAGGCGTGTAGTGGTGATGACCTTGGCCAGAAGAATGTTAGATGCACGAAGAAAGTGATTGCACGAAGAAGTGATTGATGTCAAGTCATTCGGTGGCTTAAATCGTGAAGAAATCGTCATCGTTCGTCCAGAAAGCCAAGAGGCGAGCAAGCTTGAAGAGTTACAAGGCTCAAGTAGTACCAGATCGGCACACGAAACGATATCTCACCGTGTAGCACCGTTGTCGTAACTTGTTTGAAAATTTGCTAACGAAATTCAGTAGTGTGATCATGGATGATGAAACATGCTGCTTCAACAACTTTAAATTTTTAGCTGTGAAAGATTTCTACACAGCCACGAATCGCCAAGATGTTGCTGATGAATACAAGGTGAAATCAAGGGCGAAATTCCCAAAGGAAACCATGGTTTGGCAAGCCATCTGTTCGTGCGGCGTTAAAACAAACCCTTTTGTAACAGTCGGGAAGAATGCTTCGAAAAGAGACTGCTGCCTCTCATTCGTCGCCACACATCAAAACCGTTGTTTTGGCCTGATTTGGCTACTGGCCACTACTCCAGGGAAACTCTGTAGTGGTATGAAGAGAATATTCTCCATATGGAATGCAATATGTACAGCGTGAGTGTGATCCGCCTAACAGACTGGAACTCCGCCCAAAAAAACTTATTCAACGAATTGAAAAGCATCCCCAGAAGATTCATGTGTATGGATGCTTCTCTGCCCAAGGATTTGGCGTTCTAAAGTGCTCCACCGGAAATTTAAATGCCGTTAGAATGCTGTAATTGTGCAAGTGTTGATCATTGAAGTCTGCTGAAAAATCATAATGGAAACATTTTTGGAAAAAAGATTGTATACTATCAGGTGTACAACTTTGCTTCCGCCGTTTTTTTCCAAAATTAAAAGCTTTATTGCGAAAAAGTGCTTACAGATGTATTATTCAAAGTATTGTCCGTCAACAACAACAACAGCGACAACTTTCTCCCATCTTTCCGGCAATTTTCGGATCCCGGCTCGTCCTCTTTTGACGCTATCCATGAAGCAATCCATTTTTCCAATTCTTCGAAGGATTGAAAATGTTGATCTGCCAGGCCGTGTGCCATCGAACGGAATAGGTGGAAGTCAGAAGGGGCGACATCTGGGGAATACGGCGGGTGGGGCAAGACTTCCCATTTCAGCGTTTCCAGGTACTTTTTGACCACTTTTGCGACGTGAGGCCGAGCATTGTCGTGTTGGAGGATCATCGGAGGACATCGAAATCACCATTTTTAAAACGTTGAAACCACTCCCGACACGTTCTTTCACTCAGAGCAGCATCACCGTAAGTTTCTGAGAGCATTCGATGCGCTTCAGCTGCATTTTTTTTCGAATTGTAACAGTAAAGTAAAACTTCCCGCAAATGGCGAGAATTGGGCACATAAACGGACATTTTCGAGCGTGAATAATACGAAAACAAGAACAACTGCCACTGAAACGGCGATGACAATTCGTTAGGCACTGTCCACACTCACTTTAAAGGCATTACCTATGTATTTCAACCAGCCTCAGCCGGTACAGCCACATCGGAAAACGGCGGAGCAAAGTTGTACACCTGATACAAGAAGATAACGACCCGAAACACAAAAGTAAACTATGCACTTAGTCGAAAGAGGATCACGATATTGCAACTTTAAATTGGCCCTCACAGTCAACAGATGCAAATCCCATAGAGAATTTTAAGGCTATAATGGAAGCTAAGTTTAAAAAAAAAATGTTAAATCATCAAAACATTTTATTCGATTTCTCAAAAGAACGTAGAGGTCTCTTTTCGTAGAATAGGCTAAAATTTTGGCTACTAGTTGTCGCCAAAGATGTCACGCTATTATAGACTATGCAGAAGATTGAACCCCATATTAAGCATTCTGTCGAAACCTATAATAATAGCTATTTCTCAAAAATAAAACATTTTTTAAAATAAATGTAACGTACACTCTGTGAGGGAAGAACGTTTTTTGTTGAACACACTGTACATATAGTCAAAACTTTTGAATCTTACAAAATTGAGGGCAAAGAAAAATTTACCAGTTATCTTAAAAGAGGCAAAATACCCTGTCGTTTGCTTGATGGAATTCCTCTTGGTGTTGCAATTAATTTAGAAAAAGAAAGATGTTGTGTTCAACTATTGGAAAAACATTATGGCATTAAATAACTCAAAAACGAATTGCCAAATAAATACATTTATTTATGATCTGTATTGTTCCTAGAAAACTATTAAACCAGAACAACTATTTAAAAAAAACATGTATCCTACTGACTTTAATTAAATTTATTCGTTTATCCAAAAAATTGTTCCGGTGGAATTATGGCATTTTGTTATGGACCTCCTCATTTCATGTCGTCATTTGTTTTCCACAAGTAAGCAGTTAATTGGCAATTGCCGCCTTGACTAAGTCCAATGCCAATTCATTAACGATTTTTATGTTTTCTCAGTTCCTGCATCGCACAACTGAATACCACAATGCAAAGTTGTTATGTCATTGTTAATTTCGCATTAACAGCGTAAAATTATTAACTAAGCCAACTATTGTCTTTTGCTACTTCTTTGGTCTCAGTCGTCAGTCGCGCCATTTGCAATTGTCAAATTGACAACATTTCGTACTGCCAAAACAATTGTACAATTGTGCTTTTGTATTTCTAAATCAACAAAGTCAGAACACTTGCTGCTTTGGTTCCATTGTCAGTTGAAATTCTAAAGAAGAGGATGCAAGAATGTGAACAATTTAAATACAATACAAGTAAATATTACTGGAAAATACCGAAATAAAATACCGAAACTACGCAGAAACAATTTCACACTCTGTAATAAATTTTTGTCATCTATTGTTAAATCGTTGAGAAATCGTCGCACTCATGTTGTCATCAACTTTTTAAAGTGTTTCTTGTCATATTCGCTGTAAACAAGAAAAATTGTCTACTCATGGCAGCCTGCAAACAACGTTGCTTTCTTTGAATAAAAAAGTGGTTATTTTTTCCAATAATTTTTTATTTTATAATAGCTGCCAGCGTGGGTGGTACTTTTACTTACTTTGTTATTTAACTTTGTGCTATCAAAACATTGCATTCATGTTACATATTTACTACATTTCAATGATTCAATAATTCAGTATAACAATTTTTTTAATTTTGGTGATATTATCGAATGAATATAGCTGCTCGAAATCGAAATTACAACACATATTTATTAATATGTTTTGTATATCCTGTTTGCATGTTTCTAAGCATTTTTTTAAATATATTTTTAAAAACAAAAAAGTAACGCAAAATAGCAACAAATTTTTTATAATAATCTGTGGTATTTGACCACATTTTTGTAAGTAATTTTGTAAGTCCTCAAACTTTTAGGAACACAATAAACTTTTTAGAGCTTGGGCCCAAAATTTATTAAAAAAAAAAATAAGAAACGGAGAAAAAAGTAGCATTGAGCATCATTTAGATAAAGACAAAATCCGGCGTTGAACTTAAGGTGACTCGAATACCATAATAGCATTTTATTAAATGCCTCAACCACTTGGTAAGCGGGCCAACTTAGTTCTAGATAATAGACCGCCCAACCGGCACATTAACTCTTCCATATCGCATAGGCTACTCGCTATCTGGTTTTCAACAAAAATAGAATTGCGAGTAAAAACGTTGCGGCAGCATGACAAATGGCCCATTTGTCCGACAACGCGACTGAGTGACTGACTGACTGACTGTCTTATCAATTGCAAATTTGGCAATCAAAATGGTTTATAAGATAAGATTGCAACCAGTGTGCGGCGTTAGAATGCGTTGAATCAGACGTCTTCAAACTTGTTAACCTTTGGAGTAATTTTCTGAAGAATTGGTGTTTTTGTTTACTTTGGAATGTAAGGATAACTGTATGTTGATTTCATAAGCTAGGCCTTAGTCTCGTAATCGAGCTGTCGTGCCAGTCAAAAAGAAGAAGAAGACGATTTCATAAACGCATATTTTTTAGGTACATTACATTACATTACACCAGTCTTCATTCTTAGTTATTTCTTTTACGCTGAAACATTTAGATAGCTTCCGTGGCTCAGTGCTTAGTGTGTTGGATCACACGTCAGAGGATCATGGGTTCGAATACCGAACTCAACATCCAAAATGGAAAGCTCATATGTCAAAGGATTGCTGGTTTGAATACTTGACTCAGTAAAAATTAAAAAAAAACCTGTATTTGGAAGTTAGAAGTTCATCAACATCATCATAAACAGTTTCCAAATTTCAATTTCTCTTCATATGTCATTGATTCTACAGAACCCAGTTTGGCTAACGCTGCCCTACACCGATAGTCAACGTGACAAGTGCATTTGTATTTGTAAGTGTATTAACCAGATTTTAGATAAGCGTCGCAAATGTGTCGGCCCGCTGTGCAGTTAACCTAGGCGAGTAAATCTATACGTGATCACGTGCCAAGAATTGTGAAAACGGATTACGTCTGAATGTGTTGTTTTGCCAGTTCCACAGTCGGCGACCCCTTTTAATCAGCTGTAAATCTAGCAACGGCTGCACATTGAAATTCGTAACGCATTTTCTTTCACGGCACCAAAGCTTCAAATCTTTTGTGTAGTACGTGTTGTCCGCTTACTCTATCCATAGAATAACTTTCACAACATAAACATAAAATCATCTTAATGTTACAATAACTTTATTCAAATACTTGTACACATATATACATATTTAATATGTATGTGTGTGTGTGTGCGTAGGCATTACATGATAGCAAATTTCATGACCAAGTCGTTGACATATTCAGTTTGTCTTAAAAACACTTTATTTGAGTTTGTGCAAACATAGTCGTGAGTTTGTGAACATAAATAAGTTTCAATACCAATTAAAACTAACATTAAATGCCTACTTTCTGGCCAATAGGCGCACCGCTGTTTCTTTTCTCCCACGCGTCACTGCGTTGCCTTGTGAGAGGACCAGGTTTGAGATTTATTTTGCCTGCCAGAAAACTTCAATTACATTGGTGCCATGTATAGTTGTTGCTGTTGAGGTGCCTTGTGCATTTGAATTAAAATCCCCTTAGAGCCTAAATAAAAATTTTCGTCTGAGGAACATGACATATGGTGTGCAATTTGTGAGTGATCGCGTCCTCTTTCCCACCGTTGATGTCAACATAGCAATTAACCCTAAAACTGCACGTGTACGGAATGTAAACGGAATTTGCGATTATTGCGAGTTTTATCTAATGTTCAACTTTGTCTGTGGCCTGTCGAAAACGAAAGCAAAATTATTACAATTTTTTGTTTTTTACTTATTTTTGGTTTTTTACTTATTTTTTGTTTTTTTTACTTATTTTTTGTTTCTTACTTACTTATTTTTTGTTTTTTACTTATTTTTTTGTTTTTTACTTATTTATTGCAGTGTTTTTCGGCAAATGTATGCGTGATGCGTTGTTACTGTTTCATTATGTAAGTGAAACGATTCAAGCTCTTTATTTCTTCGAACCTATGAGCAATGTATGTCTGGTTGTTGGTGTTATTGGTGTTAGAGCTGATGTTGCTTTTAAAATGTATTTACTGTAGTGTTGGAGCAACATTTCGCATTTGATATGCAATCGGACTGTTCACTGGGCACTGAAAGTAGCGAAAACTGTTAAGTACTTTTTTGCTTAGTTCGCCGATAATATCTGCGCTTAATTTGATTTTCTTTCGTTTGAGGATTTCGGATCGCTGCGAATTACAAAAACGGTGATAAAGACGAGACAAGGCTTGGAAGTTTTCGGTTGTACATATTTAAAATGTAAATTAAAATGTCGAGTCGCTGTATTATTTTAGATCGACTATATGTAACAACTTTGTTTTTCATGTTAAACATGAGAAAAATAAAATAAACAAGAATATAAAGAAAAATAAGAATAAAAATGGCTTTGCCTGCTCAAAAAATTTTCTTAATTTGGTTTTTGTTCAGTTGGGATTTAAACCCTCAAACATTTGGACACACTGATCACTAACCCATACCTTTTGATTTAAGTGTCCAATAACAACGACAGATGCGCCTCCAGCTCAACATTTTAACGTCTAGTTTTCAAAACGATTCAGAAAAATAGGTGGATTTGATACAAATTTAAGTAAGATTTGATATCTTGAAGTAGATGGACTCAATTATTTTGAAGAATTTTCTAACTTCATATGTCACTTTCTGCTGAAAATGTTTATAGAACTAAACAATTTTGAGTTAACCGTAGACCTACGTTCGGGTCGTTTTAACCAACATTTTTTTGTACTTTTAATATTTTTTAAAATTGTTATTATTTGTAGTTGTTCTTTTTTATAACTTTCTTACTTGGACTATTATCTATCGAAATCAAACGGTTTCATATTTAAAAAAACTAAGTTGGCTTGCATTTTTTTTAATGTGTGTAATTTTTGTCAATCTGGGCCGTTTTCGACCCGTTATAAGTGAAGCCTTTTGTATTAGAATTTCATAGTGATTTCATGGCAAACGCAAGTAAAACTGTAAAATATTATTTATTTTATTTCAAATAAAAAAGTTAATTGTGATAAAATGTAAAATTGTCAATGTCAAAATAAAAAAGATCTTGTCTAATGCCTAAAAATATCTGTAAAAATAAGCGCAACCGCAATGTGTGTGTAAAATGCCTTGAAAGTGTTAAAAAACTACAAATAAATATTTCCATTGTATTTTATTTTTAGTTTTTTAATAAACCTTACCAAAAAGTTTTGTTTTTTTTAATAAACGCTAATTTTTGTACTAAATCCCATATATGAGGGTCGAAAACGACCCTAACGTAAGATTAGTCGTTTTTTTTAACATAGATCTACGGTTAAATGAAATTTTGAAATAAATGAATATAAAATCTTATACTACTGTGGGCAAAAAATAGTTAACTTTTTAATTTAAATTTCGCGCGGTTTCTAGGTTTGTATGACTGTCAGTGACATCTGTGCCAAATGTCACATCAAAATAGTGTTTAGTAAACGCTTGTCTTTCTGAAGTACTGAAAGTGCATTCGGCGATTTCTACAATGAGTGATATTATTCAATAAAGAATTTTCATTAAATTTTGTGTGCGCAATCAAATTTCTGGTCGAAACGTTCAGAAAAGGACTTCGTTGATAATTGTATGTCGCGAGCAAGTGTTTTTGATTGGTACAAATTGTTCAAAGAGGGACGAGAACGCGTTGACGACGAACCACATCTAGGATGGAAGATCAACACATTAATAAAATCAAGGAATTGGTGCTCGAGAATTGACAATTAACAGTCAGGGACCTTGCTGGTATCGTTGGAATATCGGAAGGATCAGTGAAAACCATTTTAAAACATCATTTGGGCCTAAGAAAAGTGAAAGCTCGATTGGTTTAAAAAAATTGATTCTTCGTGAGTTTTTCGCCAAAAACTCAACCAATATCGTTTCACAACCACCGTATTTGCCTGATTTATCTCCGTGTGACTTCTGACTGTTCAGCAAACTCAAATGACCGCTCCGGGGAAACCGTTTTGAGTCAATTGAAGACATTAAACGTGAATCGCTACGCGCATTGAAAGCTGTTCCGGAAATTGACTTTAACAGCTGTTTCGAGGATTGGAAAAACGTTAGCACAAGTGTATTGGGGCAGGGGGGACAGAATAGATTTGGAAAAATAAATAAAGAATTTTAAAACTATGAGCAAAGTCTTACTATATTTTGCCCACAGTAGTATATAGAAAATTTGTATGTCCTAAACCTACATATCGACATGAAAACCTCTACGCTCAAATAAAAGTAAATCCTTGGGAATTTTTTATTTTAGTTGTTTTTATTATTTTGCTTTTACAGGCGACTGTTGGATACACAACATTGAGCCTTTTTGTTTTACTATTATTTGTACCAAATATATTCAATCCAATTCAAAAGTGGCCACTCTACCATTTATTTCGTTCAGCGTTGCCAACTATGGCGTTGCTGTGTACCGAGAGGTTTTCTTCGCTGACAGTAATCAGCTGGCTACGGACGTACATCGCCTAGCGATGAGCATTGTAAACTTGTTGATTAACATTTTATTAATATCAGTGCGTTGCATATGCTTCGCAGGTTTATGCTTTTTTTCTTTCAAAATTGAAATTCTACTCATTTCCATTAAGCCACTGCTCAACATTTCTTTTTGGCATACAGTAATATTTACTTAATAATTTTTTTTATTTAGTATTTAGTAATTTACTCGCTAAAATGCTTCCGCAAACAAAATTCATACTCCCCGTTAGCAATGAAAATTGTACATTTCCAATTGAAATTGTACATTTCTAATTGACATTTGAGTGCTTGGAAAGTGAGGTTATACCATCACCACCTAATGCATGATATCACTCGTAACATTTTGTCTTATCCCTATTGTTTCGATTATTTTCGATACTTCCACTTGACGGAATTTATGTTGTTGCATCGTCTCTTTTGCATTTCATTTACTGTCAACAAAAAAAATTTACGATTTCTCTTTTTCATTTGGAACTGTTGTAAAATTTGCTTTAATCTGCAGTGTTAGCTCATTGGTAGAGTTTCGCGACGATTCTCGCCATGTAGACACGTTGGTGTGACAAGAGGAGAAAGCAGAACATGAATTTAGATTATTATTAAAATTCGAGGACCACCTGGAGGCGCAACTGAACATCGGTGCTATCAGCAATCAACGGTTAAAACCACATTTATTGGTGAGTGAGAAAATCTACAATGTTAAATGTGGATAAAACAACGAACTTGGACTTTGAGTTATAATGGTTCAAGAATCTGCAGGGGATGACGTAAATTACGTGATTGATAAAAAAGGAAATATGCCGCGCACGGAGACAAGTTGTGTAAGCAGTGATTGCACGTTTTTGTTTTTTTGTTGACATTTTGTGCGACTTTGAAGTTTACGAAACACCCCTATAGGCGGCAGTGTGGGGTTGGTTGGTTAACTTAGTGTTTAGGAATTAGTGTTCTGGCAATAAAAAAGCCGAAATATTGGACAAGGAAAATTATTGTTATGCCGATTTGAAAGAATATGTAATGAACAAATATGCAGAGTTTAATGTGTTAAATGTATTATCGCTATTATATCAGATAAATACTCGAATGTTAATTACAATGTGCTTTTCTACTCGCCAATAAAAAAGTAAAATGCAGTTCGCGAAGGTTCCGAGGGTAAATTATATTATGTATTCACCCATCTGCAGCGAAAACCTGCATTACAATGGATGTTTTGTTTTAGTCAGCTCGACAGTCACATTGAATAATCTGTTCATGCAGAAAGCACCTTATTTCTCCACTGATAAGGTTCCACGTAGTCTACCACATTGTTTAAGCTCAAAAGAAAATTTAATTTAACAGATTCATAAAACAATTGGAAACGAGATTGCGAACAATAATTGTTATAGCTTTCCATGTGTTTTGTTTCACACTATCGAAAGCTTCTGTTTCTGCTGTTGTTGCTTTACTTTGTATGAAATCCGACACCTACCCGCTTTCGAACGTAAAGCCAGCCAACGATTTCCTCTGTGTTGTGATGATTGCTCATATTTTAGATAATTAACATTGTGGCTGCTTGCATAACTAAATACTCCGAATGCTTATCAAGTTAACTTTGTACGTTGCCAACAGCACAACTTGTTTAATTTACAGTTCCATTAATAACTTTCCTTTTGTTTTCAGCTTTTCAATTTACGAAAACGAAAAGGCTACTGCGCTTTACGTTGGCATTTGTAAGCAAAATGCCAAACCCGTTGGATCTGCTAGACAACGTAACAGAGGTGGTAACAGCCGCCGAGACGGCCGCAGCAAGAGCAGCGGCCGCACTAACACCGTGTCCTCTTGCGACCACAACCACCACAGACCTAATCAAGCCCACAAAATGTGCAGAGAAACGTGTAGCAAAACTCGAGCAGGACGCTAGCGACGTAAGTACTAGAAATGCTGTATTATTAGAAAATAATCTTCGATTGCCTTTTTTACGTTTGTAGCTTCTGAATCATATGCTGCAGCTGTATCGGCCCACTGAAATAATGGTGGCATTTAACGGCGGAAAGGACTGCACAGCATTGTTACATTTGGTTACCAGATACTACGCGAAGAGCCAGTGCCTTAGCCACATACGCATCCCGGTGCTATTCGTAGAAGCCGACCATCCCTTCGAGGAGATCGATGCAGTGATGGCAGATTGCATGTGTCGATACAACATCAACGTAATCCAACGAAAAGGCTGCATAAAAGGGGCATTGTTTGACGTGCTGGGAAAGAACAAGCACATCAAAGCAATTTTAATGGGCAATCGTCGCACTGATCCCAATTGCGAAGATTTGGGTTTTATGAAGGTATAACTGCGAGCTGCTTTAACTGCGAGTACAAAATATTAATTAAATATTTCTCTATTGCTACTGCTAGGCAACAGACCCCGGTTGGCCCCCCGTGATGCGCGTATGTCCCATGATCGATTGGTCGTACCATGACGTATGGTACTACATATTCGTGCGAAAAGTGCCTTATTGCAAATTATACGAAAACGGGTACACGTCGCTGGGACATAAGAAAAACACTCGACCGAATCCACATTTGCGCATTTACCGTACCAATACGAATGAAATCATAGGATATCGACATGCAGCCGAACTGAGGGATGGTAAGTATGAACGTGCTGGACGTGATTTGGAGAACATGCCTGCCGGCACCTGTATCGAATAGCTGAAATTGGAATGAATTAAATATTGTAAATGGCCAAACAGAGAAACTAGAACAAATTTTATTAAACAAACAACAAATCTACTAAGTCAAAGGAAAAATAAATTGTAAGTCGAGAAAAAAATGTATTCCATTTGAAATGTAATCTGGTCATGTTGGAGACGAGGCCACATATCTATTGAAAATATTCTCTAGTATAGTCAAAAACAAACCATTTTAATACGCACTGGAATAATTCAACTACGCAGGTATTCCTTTTTATTCTATGCATGATATACCTTTGATGTTGTCAACGAATTAGTCTTGGCACCTGGAGTTAAAGCGGAGTGGAGTTAAACTATTGCTCTTGCCAATAGGTGCTACTAGGGTCTCGGTAGGTAGTTGAGTAGCAAAAACCGTTCTCGACAGGCAAAAATTGCAATCTATAGGAAGTTTGTTCTGCCAGTGCTTTATGGCGCAGAAGCATGGACACTGTCGCGTAACGAATTAGCGGCCTTTGGGGTATTCCAGAGAAAGGCACTTCACACCCTGTTCGTATTGACGATGACTATCGTATTCGAACCAACAACGTGATATATGAATCCCTAACACCAACTGTAGAAGGCGCCTGGAGAAATTTTTTGCAGCAAGCCGTAGCCTGGTAACGTGTTGTTATGGCCAGTTGAATAAGTATATTTATTTTTCTTCCTTGCTATTTCTACCCTGCTTTACCATTGATTTATATAGGTCTGGTTTGCACACAAGGGGTCTTAGTACAAGAAACAAAAATAAATTTCTGCCCTGCAATCCAGTAATCACTGTACCCAATTCGTGCTGTACTGATCAGCTGCTTCAGCCAGCTGATTTTGACAGCCAAAATGGCAAAACGGCACGAAAACGAAAAGATAGAAAGATACTTTTACATAACCGCACTTTAGCAGCTGTTGGCATTTCAGCTATTATTTCGCTGATTTCACAACCAACTGAAAAGTTCATCTACACACAGCCCGGAGGCAGAGAAAAACTCCCAAAAAAGGAAACTTTGCTCCCAAGTGTCCCACGTTTGAAGTGCAAAAAGCCGCATTCAAAGCAGCAAACTCAACATTTTGGCTAACGAAATTTGGTGAATCAGAGTTGCTGTTGCGGGCGAGACGGTGTCGGTGCAATGGCGCGAGCTGCGCAAGATGCGCTCGCGGTGCTGCGGGGGCTGCAGTTAGTGGCAGAGGCGGCCTGTCGTGAGCAACGCGAGCTGTGCAAACATCTCTGGTCCAATTCGAGTGTGCGCGAACTGCTTGAAGATAATTTAAATCAGGGCGCCAACCAATTGAAAAAAGCAAGTGAAAATCCCACAGAAGAGTTAAAGAAGCTGCAACAATTGTTGGTTGAAACGAAAGAGCGTACGTGTGTGGTGGCCGAAGGTTTGCGACAGTTGGCTGGCGTAAAAATCCCAACAGAATTCAAGATGAGTCAGAATCCGTTTCGGAGCGTGGCAGATACGATTAGTGGCGCCGGCGGCAGTGGAAGCTCTGGTGGAAGCGGCGGTGGTGATGGTGTAAGTTCAACTGCAACTATACATGTTCATACCGACGCTGCCAATTTGGACATCTCAACCATTACATTAAAAGAATTGGAGGAAATACTATCAAAGCGCAACAAAAATCGAGACATTAGCCTGCGTACCGAATCAACGGAGAGCAAGCAAGTTAAGGAGCCCACAGCGTCGCCAGATGATCCTACTGTCAAAGTTGTAACGATGCCACAAACGCCAGTTGTTCCACTAGAGGCTGACAAGAATATGAAAGCCGACACTGTGTTTGTGGAAAATGTGTTGAAAATGGTTGCTGGCGCTCCCAACTCAGCGGACACACCGACGAAAGCGGATAAAGCCAGCGGCATTGAGGTACCAGTGCTCAGTAAAGTGGCCAAGCAACGACGCGTCCCCTCCAGTCGTCTGGGACGAATGGCTTCGTTTGGTGGCCTGTTTGCTGGCTTGGGTGTTGGTACTATAAACGAACTGACGAAGGGAGCATTGGGCCTGGGCGGCTCTAAGAGTGTAAAAGAGGCACTCTTCAGTCCCGCCAATGCAGAACGCATTGTGGACACGCTGTGTAAGGTGCGCGGCGCCGCGTTGAAAATCGGTCAAATTCTCAGCATACAAGACTCGAATGTGGTGTCGCCAGAATTGGCGAAAGCATTCGAGCGCGTGCGCCAAGCGGCTGATTATATGCCCGATTGGCAGGTGGAGCGTGTGATGAATACGCACTTGGGCCCAGATTGGCGTACGCTGTTGCAAAGCTTCGACGACAAGCCATTTGCGGCCGCTTCCATTGGACAGGTGCCTATAGCGTTTGTTGCCGCAAAAAGTGCCTACAATGCGGTCTAATTTGTTTACAGGTGCATCGAGCAACGCTGAAAGATGGAATGCAGGTTGCCATTAAAATTCAGTATCCAGGTGTAGCGCAGAGCATTGAAAGTGACATTGACAATTTGGTGGGCATGCTGAAGGTGTGGGACGTCTTTCCACATGGCTTCTTTATTGACAATGTGGTCAAGGTGCGATTGAAAGTGTTTACTTTGTGTACTATGAGAAAGTTTTAATTTCTCCTTTGCTTGTTCTCAGGTTGCCAAACGTGAGTTAAACTGGGAGGTGGACTATACGCGCGAGGCCGAATACACAGAAAAGTTCAAAGAGATGATTGCTCCTTACCCGGAGTACTATGTGCCTAAAGTAATTCGAGAATTAACCACCGCTAGTGTACTCACCACTGAACTGGTACCGGGTGTGCCTCTGGACAAATGCTTTGATTTGAGGTGTGTTTTGTTTGACTTGAATCGATTTTGCGAATCAAAATATTATTTATATATTATTATAATATTTTATAATATTATAAAAATTTGGATAGGTTACCTACTTAAAGGTTATTGTTTATGGGTTATTTACTCGCTAGATATGTCTAAGAGTTATCGGTATGGTATCTTATTTAAATATTTTTTAAAACAATTTAAGTTATAGTAAAATCTATACCATATCCAGAGAGTTTTAAGTCCAATCTGTAATCAAATATAATTTTTTTCCATTATGTTCTTGCAGTTATGAGCATCGTCATCACATCGGTTCATCGGTTTTAAAATTATGTCTACGTGAACTGTTTGAACTGGAATGTATGCAGACTGATCCAAATTGGTCCAATTTCCTATACGATGTCGAAACTAAACGCCTTATGTTGATTGACTTTGGCTCAACGCGCTTCTATCCCAAGAAATTCATCAAGAATTATCGCAACGTATGTACAAAGAAAACTAAATTTAAACACCCTAGAGTACACAATATTTAAATTCAATTCTAACAATACCAACATTTACATATGTCGCAGGTCATACTACATGCTGCCAACAATAATCGTCAGGGTGTACTAGAAATATCGCGTGAAATGGGCTTTCTCACCGGCTACGAAACGAAACAAATGCAGGAGGCGCATGTTGATGCCGTCATGATTTTGGGCGAAATATTTCGCTTTAACGGTGAATTCGATTTTGGACGTCAAGTGAGTGGCGTAGTTGCGCAACATTGCAATATAGACTAAAAATAATTCTTGCTATGTTTATATTACAGAATACAACCGAACGAATTGCACACTTAGTGCCGACAATGGTAGCTCATCGTCTCTGTCCGCCGCCTGAGGAAATCTATTCCATACACCGTAAGCTGTCGGGTATATTTTTGCTATGTGCTCGCTTGAAAGTGAGCCTGGACTGTCGCCCGTTCTATGAGGAAATCGTTGTGGGCAAATTCAAGGAGTGAACGCTTCAAATCGAATAAAAAGCTGAATGCAGCTGTTATGTAGATGCTAGTTAAGTTTAGGCGGAGAGTTCCACATATGATTACAAATACTTAAATTGTTGGTTGTGGCAACAATGCTAAAGTGTACTTTATGGTATTAAATAACGCAAGCTTGCAAGTAATATCAATCTGCACACAAATTGTTAGTATGGGTAAGTTAGTATTTTACAGATAAGTGCAGCTGTTTAATGGTTGGCATGGGCGAATTCTCTACTTTAAAATAAGTAAATATTACAAATAAAATAAACTAAAAAAATATGCTCAAATTAGCACAAATTCAAAAGCCAAAGGAAAACGTCGTTACCTATGCTCTGCGCCGGCCTGCACTCTCAGAAAATGAATGTTAGCTATGAGCCAATACAAACTTTTGTGATCTTTCCTTCACTGGAATTTAAGGGATATCTCGACTATGCCGAAATGAAATTTCACTTCAGCAGACAATGCTATTATCCGACCGTTTCATTTTTTGTCTCCAACAGTTTGGAAAATACACTTTGTTCATCTACATTTTTTTTTCAGGGCTTAATTCTTTAATAAATATGCATACCACGTCATTGCATTATTCGTCTTCTCTTGATTTTGCCATCATTTGCATAGCAATTACATTAATTTCACAACCAAACATGGTAATAGAGGGAATCCACATGAGCAATGCAAACTACTTAAATGCAATTAAAGTCCAAATAAATATAATTGCTCACTTCTCGCTTACTTGCGACAAACATGTCAAGTGGCGCTTGCAAAGTTTTAAATGGAAAAGGTGCACGAGCAGAGGTTTAGGTCAGAATTACCACCTTGGCATATTTTTTGTGCTTTTCATGACAATTTTTTTTGCTGATTTGTGGCGGTATTGTTACTTAAAAGCACACAATGGAATCTTTACTCTAATGACTTTTTGAAAAAAACCAAAATCCAAAAACTGTCTTAAATCTTAGATAAAAATCAACAAGGTTAGTCTTTTGAGACAACTCCAACTGTTAGCTTTGAAGAGCAGAGTGATCTTTTTTATATTGATGCCTTATTGAATCGTAAGGTTCAAAGACCCAAGTGCTATAAATTTAATGATAAGCTTCTGTTTGTTAGCTTCAGTGTAGAAAATCAATCAAGGATGTAAACATTGTCAATATTGACAGCCACAGCATAATGAACCAACAAATCTTTGTTGCATCAAAATGTTAATAAACACTTGGCCATCATGTTTGCATTAGCTCAAAGAGCATAATCAAAATCGTACATTAAATAGACTATCAACTGTTAGCGGCTTCAAGTTCAAAACGTACAATGGTTCGTAAGATTGCTTGTGTGTGTGTGTGTGTGCAACCAGTCATCAAGTTTGTGCCCACTAATGAAAACACACTCAGGCGGTCATTGCTCAAGCCGCAGCCAGTAATTGAAGTGCGTTCATTATGTGCAGATTAAATGCTCTCAATTATAAATTTCGGCAACTGCGTCAAGGTCTTTCGGATTCTGGGTTCGAGTACTTGCGGTGTAGGCGATTGTCCGGCATATTCGCATCGACCCACATATGGGCCGTTTTGTGTAAATTAAATAAATTGATAATAAAAATTTATGCAACGTGAACTTAATTAACATAAAACGGCAGGTGCTCAAAAACATTGGTGAGTAAACACGAAGCAGCAACGAAGAAGAAGTAATTTTGTAATCTAATGACATCTGGCGTAGATATATACAAATGTAGGTACGCATGTCTGTAGATATGCGAAATATTTACGTCAACAAACAAAAAGCTAAATGTTGATGAGTATTTTAGTCGCGTGCAGCGAAGCGCATCTGCGCGCATGGCCGCCGGGTACACATTGATGCAAGCGTTGAGATGAGATGCGGGTTTTATGAATTTTTGTTTTTGGCCTATGCAGCTACCTTTAATTATCATATGAACCAATAGTGCTGCACCATCACAAATCTTCGACCTTACAATTTTTCACAAATGATTCGGAAAAGTTGTTTTTTTTTACGTCATTCTGTCCGAACGTTTCATTGCTAACTTTCAGGTTCCGCATGACTGGATGACGCGTTTATTTTTCTCCTAACGCTGAATTGACTTCCTTACTATATACTATATACCACTGATGATAAACGCAAAAAATACGTTTAGAACGATGTGTCACTGTAATAGTTCATCTTGTAAAATTGATCTGAACTACATATCCTTCGAGTCTGATGTAAATTAGAATTGCTTAGCCCTTTCGCTATTTTGTTGCTTTAAGAAAAAAAATTTGTTGTTGGTCCTTGGAATAGGTTAAAGTTTTGGGAATAATACAAAATTAATAAAATGAATATTTAAGTTTAAGTTTTTTTATTTATTTATTTATTATTACTCATTCCCATGGATTTTAACCGGACAGAAACTGCTTGTTGTGTCACTTCCAATGATTCTGCAAGCTCCTCTTGCGTTTGACTCGGATCTTCATCGAGTAATGCCTCCAACTGTTCGTCTTTGAATTTTTTTGGTTGTCCAGAGCGAGGCTTGTCTTCAACGCTGAAATCTCCATTCTTGAAACGTCGGAACCATTCCCTACATGATTTATCAGTTGGAGCATTGTCACCATAAACTTCCACAAGCATTCGATGCGCTTCAGCTGCACTTTTGTTCCAATTAAAACAGAAAACTAAAACCTCCCGCAAATGCTGCTTAGTTAACACAAAATTGCTCATAATAAACTCGGTGAAAAACAAGGTTTTTTTATAAAACTCGAAGCAATATGAACTAAATATTATTGACAGATGTCTAACCTCTCTGAAACTATCGACATCAGCTGTTACTAATCAATTTTCATAACAGCCAGAGCCATCTTTTGAAAACGGACCGAACTAATTTGTACACCCAATAATTGTTATTAAATTTTAACCCTCAATCAGCCACCCCTATTAAAATCACGTATCTACCTACCCTGAGTCCCCGGGACTCACAATTTTTGTTTACGAAATAATGCAACATCTTTTAAATTTATATGGTTTTTTATATTTTTGTAGGCCACATTAAGACCTCTTGTTACAGATGTCATTCCATTTTTTTGTATAACTCGAATAAAAATTCACCTTTTTATTGACAGAAAAAAACATACTCTAAAAAACATACACTAAACATTTTGTAAAAATAAAAGATATAAATAAATTAACAAAAACAATTCTTTTTACATAAATAACCTAAAAATAAAATAACTGTTCAGAAAAAAAACTTAAACTAATACTTCATTATATAAAATAAGAAACCGTGCAGTAGGTTGAATTTCATATGTTGTGCACATACCTCACATAGGGTAATCCTCGAGGGTTAAATTTTTGGAACATTTTTTTTAATTTTTTTATATCTTTATATAGTAATGAAAGAAGAAACATAACGAAATTACAGAAATTTGATTTTACTTTTGACTTTATACTTCAATTTAGATGCATTTTTAAAACAATTTCAGCTCAAGTAGATGAAGAAATATATTTAACAAAATTTTGTGTTTAAGTAATTATTGCAGCCGATATGGTTGCTGTTTTATGACATTCTAAAAAACAGGTTTCGAGAACAAAAATTTTATAAAATTAGTATGAGATGTTGTTGCTGTAACCACAAAAGACTTATTCGATAAATTAAAAATTTTAAATTCCTACAGTAAAAACATGTAGCGAAAGGATTAATACTGGAACACTAATCCTATTTCATTTTAAAATGTTAGCGCTATTAGTCGATTCGAATAAGTCCTATTTACTATATAAAAAATATTAGTATATATTTAATATTGAGTATTTATTTTTTAGTTTACTTACATATTCCAATTTTTGTGATTGTATCTAAAAGGATCAAAAAGTCGTTTTGAATATTTTTGAATTTATTTATACAGAAATAAACTAACACTGGCTCTGAACTTTTAAGCAAGATTTATTTATTGCATTTTTTCTATTCTATTTTTATTCTATTTCTATTCTATTAATTAAGGGGGGCACTCCATGAAACGCTAAAAAAAATGACCAATTTTCTTTATTTTACTGTACAAAAAAAGAAAGAGACAGGAACAATCCGTTTAGTTAAAAGTTAAAAAAAAAAAGTTGTACATAAAAAAAAATTAAAAATGGCAAACATATTGAACATCTTCCGAGGCTTGGTTTAAAAAAAGACGTCCTCCCGTCCACACGAAGTTAAAGTCTGAAACATACAAATTATATATCAAATTAATCGCTTGTCGCAAGTGCGTGAACCTCAAAAACTATAAAAATTTTCAAAATTTAGCAACAAAGCCATATAAACTACAAAAAAGTTCGTTTTTTCTTACTTGTTTTTATTAAAAAAACAGTAAAAAAAAAAAGATTTTAATAGATTTCAGAGGTTCATGCACTTCTCTGTTCAATATCCTACAAAACGAGTATATATTCGTGTATATATTTGTGTAGAGTATATATTCAGTAGTTTTTTTTTTATCATGTGGACGGACTACAAAAACGTGTTTATGAGGAAACGCGTTCCAAAGTTATTCGGAACACCTGGTTGGCTGAACCGCGTCGATGAAAAGAACTGTGTCTCCGAAAGTTTTCAGAGTTCGACTTTGAAACTTTGCAATAATGTTCTCGGATAATATATCTTTCGATTAAAGCAAAAAAAAAATATCGATTTTTTGAAACCATTTCATGGAGTGCCCCCCTTAAAGGTGTTTTTGGTTACGGATAACAGATCTGTTTGTTAAAATGTATGCTGGATGCTGTTTGTGACGCCAAATCTCTTGCAACGAGAAAGAACTGAGAGATAAAAGTGAATAATTTTTACTGGAAAAGTTCCTATTCACTGTTCCTAATATCACTGTCCCTAGAAATGTCACTTTAACGCATTCTAGATTGTTCTAGATTGGTGCTGTCAAATTATGGAACGCGTTACCCACTGAAATTCAAGGAATAGAAAGCACTAAATGCTTCAAAACGACAGTCATGGATTTTTTCCATTAAATTCATATTTCTACTATCTGTCCTTACTCTTTATTTCCTGTAGTTTGTAATGTATTCTTCGTTATTTTTTTACGTTAAGTAGTTAAGTATAAATTATTGTAAAACTTTCCTCCGTTAAAGCGCAATTAAGAGAGTTGAAACTCTCACTATACCCTTTCTGTTCTAAAACCAAAAAATAAATATCAGGCCTAGAGTTCAATTTGTTTTTGAACCCTCAAACTCGCAACATACCTTTAATCGTTTTGAAGAATTTTTGTGTGCATTTCGAATGTTTATGAGATTTTAATTATTTGCTTTAGTGGTTTTTATTTATTTTTTTTATTTATTAACATCAATAAATAAATAAATATATTTTAAAATATTAAAATGTAAATTCAAACTTCCTTTTTTAACCTCTATACGCACATATTGAAAGAAAGTAACTACACTCACTAACATATTCGCATAACAATCATTTGCAATTTCGAAAAATGTACATTTTTAAGCACCCATCCCTCTTTACATATCCAATTGTGCACATAGTTTCCTTACAACATCTCATAATTTACTCAGTAGGCACAAATGTCTCAAAGCTAACAAGTTTTATTTGTTTTTTAAGCAACGAAACAATTAGCGGTTTGACATTTTTACTATTTCAAGGTGGAAATGTTAAATGCGGAAAGGGTCGCTTACGCCATTCAAGCCAACAACAACTGCGGTAATTAACTTCGGACTATGTCAACAAACTATAGTCAGTCGTACAGCCACCACAGCAACTAACAACTTGCAGTTATAACGTAAAACAGTAATAACATAAAACAGTAATAAACATTTTTTTGTTTGTTTTTAAATATTTTTGTTTAATTTGTCTAGTGTAGTCTTTTAGGTGTATGATACAAATGCGGAAAGAAAGGTTTTTTGCTTGTTGGGGTTTCAGTTAATTTAGGCTTTTGTGATGCTGGTGCGCACTCTCAGTGATTGTGGCGATTGGTGCCACGCTGTGTTAGAAGGTGGACGGACAGTAGAAGTGGCTAAACTGAAGTCACAATTATTGATGATGCGCAGGGGCGTGGCACTCCGAATTGTAGAGATTTCGAAATGAAGTGGCCGCAATGAAATCCAGGAAAAATGTTGACACTCTGAACACGTTTGGCAATATCACAACAACGGCAAAGTCGACGACATTCAGACTGAATTACCAGCCGCCGCCGCCACCGGCCCAGCCACCACCGCCGCCGCCACCACCGGCCCAGCCTCCGCCGCCACCGCCGCCGCCATATCCTCCACCGCCGCCGCCTTGCGAGATGATCTTGATAATCTTGATGCCACCGCCGCCACCATGACCGCCTCCATGTCCGCCGCCATGACCGCCGCCATAGCCGCCACCACCGCCATAGCCGCCACCACCACCGTAGCCGCCACCACCGCCGTGGCCGCCGCCGCCGCCCTGAGAGATGAGCTTGATGATTTTAACATCACCGCCGCCGCCACCTCCACCATAGCCGCCGCCGCCACCACCACCGGCCCATCCGCCACCGCCGCCTCCATAGCCGCCGCCGCCGCCTCCGGCCCAACCGCCACCACCGCCGCCGCCGTATCCTCCTCCGCCGCCGCCTTGCGAGATGACCTTGATGATTTTGATACCACCGCCGCCACCATGGCCGCCGCCGCCGCCGCCATAGCCACCGCCGCCGCCACCGGCCCAGCCGCCTCCTCCGCCGCCGCCGCCAGCCCAGCCGCCACCACCACCGCCACCGCCGCCTCCACCGCCTCCCAGACCGAGAAAGCCGGCGTTGGCCACAGCGCAAACCGCCAGCAAGCAAACAAATACCTAAAACGAGTAAAGCACAAAACACACGATTAGCACCGCTTCAACGAATGCGACACAGGATGATGATGTGTGGCTTTGCAGCTAATCAACTAATGTCCTTGATCCTTTTTCTTTTGATTTAAATGTTGTGATTTATCCAGCAGCTAATACACACCTTCATGTTGTTGTCTCTGTTACCAACAGCAGTGAAACACAATAGTCGACCAACAACTGATGTCTCCGCAACGCATCACTCTTCGCTTATATACAAAAAGCACATCTAATAACCGCCACAGATTCAAAATTGAAAAAATGCGAGAGCCAGCAGACTGCTGTGGCATGGACCGGTCGGCCGTTAGTTGGCGGGAGGGGGCTGGTCCGAACAGTTGGAGGCAACGTAATGGAGGCGATGAGTTTCAAACTTCCGATTTGCATAATGAAGAGGCAAATACAAACACCAACATAAACATAAACATAAACTAAAGCAACAACAACAACCACTGTGCAAGTACAGCAACAAAAACTGGGTGCACTTTTGCCCAAAACGATAATTATGATTATTTTTATTACTGTCGCATAATAAAAAGAAAAGCTTATTTCTCACTTTTCGGAAACGTTTCATTTGTAACTCAATTCTAAATTGCGATTGTTATTTATTTGTTTATATTTTTAAAACCCACTGAAAACTGGAATTTCCAAAGTTGTAATTGCTGAACAGGCGAAGATTGCTAAAATTATTGAAATTGTTAATAGTGCTTATATATATATGGAAGGTTGAATTTAACCCTTTCGACCCCAAAGTTGCCTGAGAGCAACTTCACCTATTTATCATCTTATAGCAGAAGCTAAGAGAGATTTAGGGGTTTTATTTGAGTAGGCACCAACAAATTAATATTTTAAGAAGCGAATTCAAAGCAAATTAAAAAAAATTTACTGTTATTCCCAAAATAATTTCCAATAATTTGCAGCGATATCAGGTAAAAAATTGTGTTCTTATTGAAGTCTACGAATTGGGTGCGTTTGATCAAACCCTTGTTTCTTTAATAATGGTTAAATAAAATCAAAAAGTGATAATTTCGTATTTTTCCATTAATATTAAATAATTTTTCTGTAATTAAAAAGTATTGATAACAAATTTATTTAAACTGTTTTAGGCTAAAACTGTTCAAAAGTAAACTAGCTCTAAAACTCTAACGAAGAGGCGTGGCGACTTCCAATATAGTGGGCACACTTCTTAGGCGAGTTTTTCATGATTTAAATACCAAAAAGTAACATCGAGATACAGGGTAAGATTCGGGGTCGAAAGGGTTAAGCTCGCTTTCCCAAATTCTGTATCCAAACTTCCACATTGTTCCTGAACAAACGTTTCTGATTGGGTTCGCAAACGATATTTCTCCGAATAATCAGACTTTGAAGATAATTTCGATTTGATTTTGCGTGAATAGTAAAATCAATTCTTGGAACCATTTAAGATTTATTCAGTTTAATATTCAATGGCCAGAATCGGACGCGTATATTCATTTAACTGGTTCAACGACCCGGTACCGGATTACATTACTGATTGAACTTTAGTTCATTCCGATTTATACCAACGCATTTTTGAGCTCAGGAATGTCTTTGGCTTTTATGTAATTTATGAATATTTACTCTCTAGTGCTTTTAAGACAACGGAAGCTTCGTGTTGAATGTAAGATATAAAAACCTACATCAAGTCAGAGCCAGAATAGTTGTTGATACATTTTGTTTTAAGGAACATGTTATTATTAGAAGGTCGGTTAAACTCGTTCGACTAATGCCTCCAAGTTGTTTACCTTCTTCTATCAAAATATGATTCGCTGCCTTGTTTGTCTGTCCCTTTGCCGTTTTCTGCAGCCATAGTTGTCTCACACCAGCCGACAGACAATTCATCATCAGAGTCAACACCAACCGCAAAGCAAAGCACACACGATCTGAACGCACACGCACATCTCATAAAGTGAACCTAAACGTGCCCGCCCATCTCCCCCCCCCCACCCCGCTCACTTAGTTGTCTATTTCACCCATTGTAATTGCATTCACGTTTCTGCTGCCCCTTTTGTCTTTGCCTCATTTTTGGCTTTTTTGTTTTAACTGCTTGCAACTTAATTTCTTTACTTGTTATCGTCCATGTAAGTATTATGCAATTTATAAAAATAACTCACAAAAAATACAAACAAAATTAATAACAAACTCACCTTCGGACCATTCCACTTCTGCGCGCTCAACGTCATCGTTGCTAAAAATTTGACTTGGCTTTGTTTTTCACACTCTCATCATTAGCATCTGCCAACCGGTAGTAGTTGTGGTTACGGTTGTTGTTATTGTTGTTGTTGTTTTTGATTTTATTTCAAGCGCCCAGTTCAAGTCGTGATTGACCGCCTATTGGCTGCTCGCAGTTATCCAAACATGATGTTATCATTAACAGGCAGAGTGCACTGATGATCAACGCAATCAGCGCTCAGCTACAGCTTCTCCACTCTCCAGTCGACCAGCCGCAGCAGCAACACAAACGCCAGCTGCCCTTCTGCCACATTGCCACACTCAACTGGTTTCGGTTGCCATTGATGGATCACCGCAGCCAGCGCTCTGGCTGCAATTTCGCCAAACATCGGTTGAGCACCTGCGCGTGTCCATGCCCACATCTCGCCACCTGCTCAGCTGACATTGGCCTGCAATGGACATGACAGCTAAGACGCCGCAGGGCATGGCTGCTACTGTTGCATTCGTTCCGTCATTGGCCATCGGGGAATGTGTACATTGCTCCTATTGTGTGATCATCACGATGCAGTTGTGCCTCTGCCCGCAACATTAATATCACACGATGACCGCTGAATTAATGCTAAGCCGCGTGTAGTATTTAATGAGCTTATACCGATAGTATGTAGGTTAGGAGTCTTGGACTTGCATGCATTTCAAGGGCGCATCACATTCAAGGACGTTTCCATCGTGGAAAATATGTTCTGAAGAAACCGAAAGTGATTAATGTGTATATTACATCTCGAAGAAGTATCATGGACGCTCAATCAATCCGTAAACCATGTCAAAATCAATAGAGTCGAATTGTTTCTGAGATATTCAATACATGATTCCTGCAGTTTATTTTGCGTGTGTTTTTACTTTTTAATCAAACTAAATACTGCTTTAACCCTTTTGACCCTGTATCTCGATATTACTTTTTGGTATTTAAATCATGAAACATTTGCCTAAGAAGTGTGCACACGTTATTTGAAGTTGCCACGCCTCTTAGTTAGAGTTCTAGAGCTAGTTTACTTTTGAACAATTTAAGCTTAAAACGGGTTAAATCAATTTTGTATCAATATTTTTTAATTACAGAAAAATTATTTAATATTTGTGAAAAATACAAAATTATCACTTTTTGATTTTATTTAACCATTATTAAAGAAACAGGGTTTTGATCAAACGCCCTCAATTGGTAGACTTCAATTAGAACACAAACTTTCCCTGACATCACTGCAAATTATTGCAAAATATTTTGGAGATAACAGTAAAATTGTTGTAATTTGCTTTGAATTCACTTCTATAAATATTAATTTGTTGGTGCCTACTTAAATTAAACCCATAAATCAATCGTAGCTGCTACTTTAAGATGACAAATAGGTGAAGTTGCTCTCAGGCAACTTTGGGGTCGAGAAGATCAAACTTTACTCGTGGACTTATTTGAGATTAATAGTTAGTTTTAATTAATATAGAGCCAATATGGATTTATCTATGGTCCTGTATTATTTGTAGTGAAATTTTAGAATAATGAAATAATAAATTGTTCAGTTCTGAGCACTTAATTGTATGCTAATTAATCTATATATCATTTAAAAAAGAAGTTAGAATAAAAGAAAAAACACTTGACAAATTCAAATATTAAAATTTTAGAATCTAATTTTAAACCCATTTTGTTTATTTTTTATTTATTTTTATTAGTTTTTTTTATTGGTTTTAAATTTAAATGTGTTAATTTTTTTTTAATTTTATTTTTAATCAAATATTTAAACTGATTTTGGTATAAAGCGAGAGGAGGGAGTTGGCATAAGTCCTGGCTAAGTCCAGAAGTCCTGGGAAAATCAGAAAATCACTTCTATGGACATGAACCTAAGGTTAGGTTGCCAACAGGTTATGTTCTTGAGATCTGATGACATGAGACTTCCAGTTGCCAAATAATTCAGGTCTTATTAACGAAACCCTCAGATAGATAAGAGTTCTTTTGAATCAGAACTTCTAAGGCAGCCTGCAATAGGAGTAAACCGAAGCTGCGAGTGTCTACTGGAGCATTTAAATATTCTAGGAGGAGAGTGGGAGGATGGGTATATTCATTCACCAATATGTGGAAGCGAATGACATTATTAGAGGAGATATCAACGACTGAAGTAAGGCTTTGAAAAACGAGTCAATATTTGTTTGTGCTTCTATACACAGCTAGAGGAATACAACCCATCCCACCCCACCCTATTTGTTTTCCATAAATATATAATATATTTCCGTATATGTAATTAATTAATTGATTGGCACGACAGCCCGCTTACGCGAGACTAAGGCCTAGCTTCCCGCAACCACCCGTGTTGTGCGTGTGAATTTTGTACGCGGGTGGAAGGGACCTACAGTTTTATGCCGGTTCCGAACGGCAGGTTGGGAGCTTTTTCATAGGCAATTTTTACTCTCAGAGGTTTGCCATTTCCAGCTGAGAGGACAGCCACCGAAAGAGAAAACGAGTTTCCCGTTATTTTTTTTTTTAGGTGTTACTACATGCAGAATTCGAACTAGCGTCGCTCTGCATGCGACTCGCTTGGACCGCGCACTAACCAACTGAGCCACGGCGGCTTTCCGTGTATGTACGCATGTAAAATCTTTGACTTACTGACCTACTCTATGGAACAACAAATTGTAATTAAATACGCGTTTCCTGTCTTGATTGTGATTTCCAAATTTTTATTAGCCGTCATCTAACAAAATCAAATCTCTCCTCTTCAAACCTGACAATTTCAACCATATTAAGCAATCTCAAAAATTATAAATTACCTAATACCAATTGGTCTCAACACCAGTAGTATCTAATTAAATATGTCTGCACTCCCTCTTATAAATCACAAAATTGCATCAAGTAAAACAAACATTGGTGAGTCGTTGGCCCCTGGTTTCAAAAGAGCGCAGATAAATTAGTTGTGGCGTGGAAATGCACCTTTTCAAAACGCAACCAATTGTAATGGGTTATTAATTCGCTTTTCAACATTGCCAGACCAGCACGCCAAACGCAGCGTGAGCCCAGCATGCACCAGCGATGAGGCTCGTCGACCCATTGGCTGTCAAATGATAATCGGACGCACTTAATCACTGCGCGCTGACGCAGCTTCCAGCTTGGACTGTTTCGTATTATTGTTGTTGTTGTTGGTTTTAGAGACAATCACATTATGTCTCAACGGCACTGTAAGTGATAAATTATGGTTGTTTTTAATAGGGAAATTATTGTAAAATTAGTTAAAACAATAAATTAACACACACACCGACATATACATATTTATAGGGAAATAGTTAAATATACAACACGCATGTATATCTGGTTTGTTTTGATTTTGCATTTTGTTTTGGTCGACTGCTTCGGGCGCCGCAAACATTTTGCGTTGCACACAATTAATGCAAATGACTGAATTGTTGTCCAATTGACTTTATTCGTCTCGGCTGGCGCTCGTCTATATGCATATGTGTGTGTGTGTGTAAGTGAGCCTCATAGCGGCAAAGTGTTTTGCTTTATTTCAGACAATCTTTTGAATCTTTTGTTACTGTTAATTCGTAAATGTTGCTTTGTCCGGTTTTGGTTTTGTCTTTTGTTGTTAATGCAGATTTATTGTGGTTGTTTGGCAACATTTTCAACGAGCGCTCAATAGCTGTTTACTTTATTTGGTCAGTTTTCTAGTAAATGAATGTATACTTTGCCCTTTGGTGGAGCTCTGGAACCAGCTGCCAATAGGTAGCAACCAGATTCAAATATTTACATTTCATTAATTTTTTCATTTGCTAGAACCTGAAAGCTTCTACAAGGTATTTCCTGAAAGGCTGGTGAGTAAAAGTTGTAAGACTTGGACAGCTAGAATTGTAAAACAAGGACGGCGCACACACACAGATCCGCGTACACACGCACTTAAAAACATACAAAGCCAAGCAAGTGAAGCCACTGCGCGGAACTACTGTGAAGACGGCCATAAAAATCAGATACATACGACCAATACCTGAAATTTATGGCGCAACGCTAAAACGGAAATTGTAGTTAATTTTGAAACGAGACGCCTCGGTTTATGCATGAGCGGCAAATGCATAAAAATTAACATCAGCGATCAGTGCTAAATAGATTAATATTGTTACAGCATTGGCGAACGGAACATGAAAAGTGAGTGGGCACAATGTCGACCGCTACGTGACTGTCGAATCAGTTATCGGGAGATAATGAGGTAACGAGCGGCCAATGGGCATCTGCAATGAATCCATTTGCGATATCGATCAAACTATGACCTTCAACTGTATTTTGAATATTTTTTTAGGCCTTTTTTAAAGCAGCAAACCACATTTCGCCAATGCATTGCAATAGGAATTCAAAGCGGAACATCACCAACCTGCGCCCTCAAGTACTTCAAAACCTTAGCTGAAGGCCTTTCAAAACATACCATCCATGAAGTTAGAGTAAGCCTTTCATCTCTATGTGGTTTTGACAAATAAAATCAACAAAATGTAAATCTTCATTCATTTTTTTTCATTCCCACTTCCCAATATAAACGGATATCTAGTGGTTTAAATATAATTTATGGAAAACATGTTTCCAAGAGGCGATTATTTCACACATGACAAATTGTAAATTTAAAACATACATTTCAGAGAATTTCATTTAAATTAAAACGTTACATTTTCATTTATTATGTAATCTCTTTTATTACAAATCGTAACATTCATTTGTCCGTTTATAATCAGATTAAAGTTGTTTGTTTTTTGCTTTACGATTAATTACGTTGCATTGGAATTGCAATCGGGGAAGTTGTAATAATTAAAAAAGCAATTATTACCACTAAATTTAAAGATGACGCTTAATGGTACACACACAGGTTTTTAAATTAAAAATCGAGCCGATACATTCAGGAGCTAGTACGGTCTGGGCCGATTGCCGCCTTCATTTCGCATGGGACCGCCGTCGCGTCGTCCGCCGCCCATGCCTCGTCCACCGCCACCACCACCACGACCGCCGCCGTCACTAAAGCGGTTGAAACCACCACCACCACCGCCGCCACTGCCACGATCTCGGTTGCCATAACCGCCACCACCGCCGCCGCCACGATCATTGTTCCCGTAGCCGCCGCCGCCACCACCGCCATAGCCGCCGCCGCCACCACCGCCGTAGCCACCACCACCGCCGCCACCGCCTTCGTTTCCGTCACCTTTCGGTGTTTTACACCTGTAACGAAGCAAACATTCAATTTTGTAACAAATTCATTTCAACTCTCACACTCAATGCACATACCTGTTGCACTCGTTGCGCCAAGCAAAGTTTGTATTATTGCAGCTGCTGCACTTCCAATCTCCTTCGCGCTGCGGCACATTGTTGCCGCCGCCGCCACCTCCGCCAGCGCCACCCATGCGGCCGCGACCGCCACGATCACCGCCGCCACCACCACGTCCGGAATCATAGTCACCGCCGCCGCCACCTCGATCGAAGCGACCACCACCACCACCGCCGCCGCCGCCACCACCACCACCACGGCCACCGCCGCGACCGCCAAAGCCACCACCGCCTCCTAGGCCTCCGCCACCGCCACCACCTCCACGACCGCCCTTCCAGTTATTTTGCCGCTGCGCCAGCGACACCTTAATAACGCAGCCGTTGAAATCACGCCCGTCGAACCAGGCAATGGCCGATTTGGCGGCATTGGTGTCGTCGTAGGTTACAGTAGCCTCACCCTTCGACAGGCCTGTGTCCTTGTGCTTGTACAGCCAAATCTTTGGCTTCATTGTACGCTTGTCCTTCTGCAAATGTTGACAAATATGAGATGAAATATGATTAATTACAAATAAAGTCCACTCCAACAGCACAACGTACCTTGATAAGGCCGATGGCGCCGAAATGCGTCTCAATCTCCATTTCGTTGGTAGTCGGATCCATGCCGGACACGAAGATGGTGTCTTCTTGTGTAATCATGTCGCTGCTGCTGCCACCGCCACTGCTGCCGCCACTACTGTAGCCGCCTAGAATACAGTAGCCCCATTAGAATATGCTGACAGAGTGAAAACTGCGTTTCGGATGCTTGCATTCAACACTAAATTCATAAATTTATCGTAATCTACTTTGCATAACTTGAGAAATTGTACAACGACTGAGGAAGTGTGGGGTGAGTGTGTATGCATGGATGTGACTGATATAAGAGCGGAAAGGGCGGTTTGGTACGCAACGCGGTCAGAAGACTCGTACAAGTTATGCTGATCACAAAAAAAAAAATACTCTGACAATCAGACACATCGTTTTCTGCGTGGCAAACAAAAAACAAAAAAATATTGCAAATATAAACATTTCCAACACCTGCTGGCAATTTTTATTGACGTTGCAAACTGTATTTAGGGCACATGGGAGTTCATTGAATTTTGATCAGGTTGACACACGCTTAAAATACCACTTTTCACCAAAATATGTTTCATGTTTGCAGAAGGTTTTGCACTTTTGAATACCGCCATCCTTTACTCATTGCAATACATTTAGCTTAAATTAATTTCAACGCTTGTCCCCCATTTAAAACTGCCCATGACACGCTCAGTATATGTCAGAAAGCAACTTTGAAACTGCTTTACACAAAGTTTGGATTCACTTCATTCCACGGCTGACCTTAGTTCGCATTCAGATATACTCGTACTTTCGGCCGACAACCCCCCATGAATACAGTTGGTTTCAAAGCAGCGTGAAAGTGAACCCCAAACTTTGCAAAACACACTCTTAGCGATTAGAAAACCATCGGGGAATGACACTTTAACCAAATACCATTTTAAAATTAACCAAACTCAATGTTAACCAACTTTCTGATCTGTAAACATATCGAGTGCTACGAATGTGTCGAAACTACATGGTCAGCATTGGGCCCTTTCTGCAGGTAATACGCTAAACACTCTCTTTGGCGGTTCGCCTTCGACCGTTTACACTCGCCCGCTAGACACTCAAAGACTCAACATGGCATTGCTTTTAGCTACAGTATAAACAACACTCTAATTGTACAGCGGTATATCGCAGTAGTAGGATTTTGTAAGTTGTAAGTAAATGAAGTAAATTGGTTTATACTTTACTCATTGTTTGTTGCAAGATGGCTTGCAATATTTTACCTTTATTGTAGTTGTCCTTGTTGCCGCCTCCATTTCTAAAATAGGATATTCAATACACATTTAAATGTACATTTTGTCATTTGCAGTGGGTGGTTTATATGTAGTTATAGTTTATTGGTTAAAAGTAGTTTAGTTCCGTTTGCTACACGCAGGCAAATGCAAATCTGTGAATCGTCTATATGCACTCAGGCTGTCAACTCAATCAACCAACGACCAACAAATCAACCAACCAATCAATCAATCGACACACTGGCAGCGTGCGCGTATCTCCGACCACACACACCTGCTCGCCGCCGACCTGGGCAAATGGCTTGACGCGCTGTTACACTCAATTCATCATTTCATATCTTTTGCATGTTTGTTTTGCTCTTAACCTCTGAGTGGACACACCTTCAAGTACATTTCTAGGGCGCAACTTTATGCTATATTCTCTGACTGTGACTTTAGGCTTTTGTGCTTTACGACGCTGACGCCAAGTGTCAGCTGCTGCTGTTCAACTACTAAAACGAGCAAGCGGCTGTCAGTGCGGCGAACGAGCGAAGTGTTTTCTGCACTTCAACAGGTTTTGCATTGCACTTGCGGCGGCTGTGTGGCTACACTCTGTCGCTGTTCATTGTTACACCTTTAAACGCCTTCAAAATTCTTCTGCTTTCAAAATAATTGCATATCAATTGTATCGGTTACAAGAACAATTAAAAAAATACAAGTACATGAGACGTAATTATGGGGTGGAATTTTTTGCTTCTCCACTGTAGTGAAGGGGGTTTAGGGTAATGCTATGATCCAACTAAGTATCTAGTAGTTCTATTTACGCTTGACACAGGTGATAAACGCAGCGACCACAGTTCTACATGAATATTACTTTTGCTTTCATCATACATGTGTATAGCCCAAACAAAAAACAACACAACTGATTACAGCCTATTATTCTTTTATCACTAATTAAAGCGTTTACGCACTTTTTATCTTACTTTTATCACCGATTAGTGAAACTAAAAACGTCGCATTGATATACTAAACTACTGATAAGGTAGCCAAGTGTCCTTGGTATTACTTCAAGCACTGAATAACTCGGTAATTATATTACTTTTGCTACTCAATTGGTAGGCTTTATCGTACTTTACACACATATTACCCTGAGCGCGAAACACTTCATTTTTAATCGCTAAGTAATTTTTAGGATTGATAATTTTCACTTATTCCGTCGAGGTATATTAATTTTACTTATAAGAAATACGTTTACTTAAAGAACTGTTAATGATCTCGTCGTACATTGGTTTAATTGTATTTTTTTAACAACTATAACAACATTTCCTCCAGTATTCCCATTTTATAAACAACCAACTTTTTCATAAGTCTAGGACGATCCCACACCAACGCTTAGTTGTTTTGAACTTAGTAATAATATTGTATTCGCTTATTACGAATTTCAACCAAAATCAATCAATAACAAAAAACCAACTATTGATCATATAATGTTCGCGCCGACTCAAAGTATTAACTTTACAATATGGATTATGGTTTTGATATGAAATTTAACTCGATGTTTTTTAACTCAATCAGCACTTATGTTGAAAATTTCAATTTATGCCCAATATTAATTATACACAATTTTCCAGTTGAGAAGCAAAAATTCCATTCGTATTTCAAGTCACTCAATAGTAATTGTATAGATATGTAGACGTATACGTACATTTGTTCGAGAGCAGCTTTTCGCGCCCTATATTCAGAATTTGTCACGTAGTAATTACACCAAAAAAATTTTCATCTCTATTTCTTACGAAGGAAACTCTCTATTGCAAGCGAAAACGACTTCGATTCATTTTGCATGCGCTTTTGGATGGTACACTTCTCAAAGGGTATCGAAGTGAGTTTTTTTTTTGTTTTTTTGTGTTGTGAGCAAAGAAAATTGTTTGAGATACATACCCATAGCCGCCGCTTCCGCCACTGCCACGGTCGTTCCAACCGCCTCCTCCTCCGCCGCTACCCCCGCGACTACCAGAGTCATAACCTACAAATTGCACAAGTTTTCAGCAATGACACACCATGCTTCGTTTTCGCACTCATCGTTCAGCTTACCTCCTTGTTTGTTGTATGCTGGCGGAGGCTCACTGTAGCCACCGGTTTTCGGTGCCATTTGCTGGTAATTTGGCGGAGGCACTGAAAAATTGTTGTAGCCTCCTCCGCCACCGCTACCTCCTCCTCCACCACCATAACCACCTCCTGAAAATCAAACCAACACCCATCAATAATCACGCACTTTCTTCAAATCTCGACTAAATCACTTACGATCCATTGTAGTTGATTATAGAACGGCGTACGTTACACACAAAATATTTTATGCGAAATAATTGCTAAACTTTAGCTAATGCAAGTATCGCAGCCACGCTATCAAACCCAAGCAAAATCGAAAATGAAGTGAAAAAATGGCGCCGTACCGCAAACGAGTTTCCCCAATAAAAATGGCGAAAATGTATTCAGCACAGCAGAATTGCATGTGATGGACGGATTTGCAGTAACGCCGTAACTGAGAACCCTGCAAGACAGGACTGATGCAAACTTCAACAGATCCATAAAAATGCTCCCTGAAACTAAACATTTACATATTCCCTTTGAATTAAAAAAAATGCTGATTAAAAAAAATTGTTTCTGCTATTAATCCAATGATAATAAAAGGGATAGTTTGGCTACATTTCTTACAAACGTAAAGTTATGTAGGAGAGAACGAGATAGCTAATTGGCTCGAGAACCTGACAGGTGCTCGTGCACATGACGCGCAAAAATCGTAAAATTTTGTGAAGTTTGTGCGTTTTGTGTGCTTGCGGAAGGGCGCTGGAATTAAAAAAAAAGGAAGGAAAAGTCGAAAAACGAAAAAATAAAAGAAAAATTAAGAAAAATATTTGTATTTAGTGAATTAAGTAATTAAAATTAAAAATATATCGTTGGAAAATTACTTGAGCAGAGAGGAAAGGAGTTACGAATCCAATGCCTCGAAATTTAAGAAATTTCGGGAATCTGCTCAAACAATGGAATCGCGGAAAAATCATGTGAAAATATCAAAATTCATAACTAAATGATAACCCATTAACCCTTAAAAATATAAAAAAATTAACAAAATTTGTTCCCACGGTGTAATAAATGAAAAGTTGGTGTTTTCACTCCGTGCTTTATAACGTTTTCTTTCGATTCAATTGATGTTAGGCATAATATTTACACAAATAATATATCTATCATCTAAAATTGTAAAACCTGAGGAGATAATTTTTGTAGCTATAAAAAACCATTCGAAAATGTATAATGCTCGAAAATGGTAAAAAAATTCAATTCTTTCAACTTTCACCGTCAGTAACTTCCCCAAATCTCATCTGATTTGGACAATCTATATATCGTTGGAAAGGTGAGTTAATTATATTCTTAACGACGGTCACTTGTGTTAGCCGGATGGTTTACGAGATATGTGCTCATAACTGAAATAAGAGGGAAAACACGTGTTTTTCATGTTCAGCAGCCGAAGATTAGTCTTAAAAATACTTTTATTACGGTTGGATAAACGGACTTAAAACATTCTATAAAAGAAGGGTCGGAAACAGTCAAGGTGTATTTAATAAGGTGATAGCACTACTGCAAAAACAAAATTCCCATGTATTTTGTTAGTGCTTTTGAGCATGCTGCTTGTCAAAATCAAATCAAAAGACAAGCAACACGAAAACAATTCGTGAAAAGCCAAAGGAAATTCAGCAGAAATCAAAAGAAAATCAGAAGAAAAAAAGTAAGCAGCTGTATTGTCACCACTACCTTATTAAATGTGCCTTGGAAACAGTGTATGGAAATCAATTCAGCTGTGCTGAATTAGCACAAAATAACAAAAAATGCATATTTGCGCCACCCTGACAATTGCTGTGAAATTGAACGTCATCGTCGAGTCGCACAATCGAAAGGAAAATGTCAAAGTCAGCTGTGCGTACAACCAAATTTGAAATCAGTTTACGTGGAAGGCATTCAACTCATGAAATTTATATATTTTGAAGCGTGTATATAGCACCATTGGCAGCATTTAGGCGCATAAATTAATCTAAGGGAATTGGCAACATGATCGAGGTGACAGATCTACAGAGTAAGCGAACAGTTAACGCTGCAAATGCAGCGAAAATGACAGTGGAATCTCATTCCTTTTTGACATCATGATTCGTGTTTTTCGGTTTTTAGCATAATTAAGTTGTGATTTGTGTTTTTTTTAGAAATCGGCATTGGGCTGGCGGGATTCGGCATTTCGTTCTTGTTCCTGGGAGTGCTATTTTTATTCGATAAGGGCCTGCTGGCCATTGGAAATGTGAGTTGCACCGATGCGCCATGTGATATCTGAAGTATTTGTTAATTGTTTCTGTTGTTTTTGCATTTGTTGTTTACCTTAGATACTGTTTCTGAGCGGGCTCATGTGCGTGATTGGTTTCCAGCGGACATTTCGCTTCTTCTTCCAACGGCACAAAATCAAAGGGTCCACAGCGTTTTTTGGCGGCATTTTCGTCGTCTTGCTGGGATTTCCCATTGTGGGCATGATCATTGAGTCGTATGGCTTCTTCGCGTTATTCAGGTATGGGCAACTTAAAGTCGAAGCGAAAATATACTGACCCATGTTTATGATTTGAATTTGCAGTGGATTTTTCCCAGTGGCAATCAATTTCTTGGGGCGTGTGCCAATACTGGGCTCGATTTTAAACACACCCTTTATGTACAAGGTAAGCATCATTAAGCAGTTCCTATTTATGTAATGCACATACATTTTCAAAATACCTTTTATGCATTACAACTGAGTATTTGTAGCTTATATCAGAAACCTCATCATTTTAAACCCTATTTTCTGAAGGTCGATAATGCCATTCAAGTGTAAATATTTTTTACGGTCTCTTGCTCTGCACTTTTACCCATATAAACAAATCAAATGCTGTGATAAACGAGCGTTTCCTTTAGTTTTTTCTAATTTGTATTTTTCGTTTAAATTTACAATTTTTTTAAATTACATGAATAAACGCAGATTGCCTCTGAGGTGCGCTTTAGGAGTTATTGATCCATTCCTCGCGCTCCTCGCGTTCCTTGATAACCTCCTTCAGATAGGGTTCCAAGTACTTTACGTCTTCCTCGTATTTAGTCCACTGTTCTTTGGGCAGAATGGTCTTGGTCATGGACAGGTTAAGGGCGCGCATGATCCGGTAGTTGCGTTCGTCGTACACCTGTCGTGGCAGACGGCGAATCGCCTCCTTCACATCCTGGTCTTCGTACAGGCAGTCGTCACGGTGCAAGCCTGCGTATAGTCAACGAGTTGGCAACGGGGTGAGGCGGGCGATGCACGAAAATATAAAAAGTGTTTGTGATAAATTAGCTTCTTGAATTTATGACAAAATGTCTTATTTCTCATACCGTACTGATTGAAGCCGGACAGATTGTAGGCCCATTTGCCCAAGTTGGCTGCAAAATAAGCGTAAAGTTGTTACAAAGTGTTCGACTGTGAGCAAATTTACGTAATCAATTTTTGGGATTGACTGCAGCGAGTTCCAATTGGAGTTCCCAGTGAATGCCAATTGTCGCTCGCTGCTGCTTTCGTGCGAGTATGGACTGAATACTTACAGAAGACCAAGGGACCTTTTCTTGCGATGTAACCCGACATGTTTGCACGCTTCGAAAATTTGTACAATTCAACTGCAACAGAGCTTGTAAAATTCTGAACACGATTTCTATTGTCAACTCTTTTGCTCGCACAGTCTTCGCTACGCTTTGACAGCTGTCAGTGTACACTGACTTGTCAAAAGATAGTAATAGACTTGTGTGGAAATGCTATTTGTCTTAGGGCTGCTGCACAGAAAATTTTAATTCTTGGTGCACGATTTGGAAAGTGGTTAAGAAATGTTTATCCTGACATTGCTTCGGATGTTAGATTTTTCATATACTTTAGTTTATAGTAAAATTAATTGCTTAGGGCAGGGCTCATCTCTCGAGGGTCATAATACTTAGCTGCCAAAGTCCACTTTTCACAAATTCACAAACTAAAATTGTCAGAAAACTTTTTTGCATTGGTTATAACAATTTGTAAATTTAATTTTCATAATAAAAAATTTTAATAAATTATTTTCTTATTTTTCAGCTCGTGCAAAAACTCGGTGGCGATACAAATCGAACGACGGTATAGTAGAAATCCAAAACAAAACCAAACATTCATCTAAGGATAATTTAAAAATTAGTTTATTTCTTCGTGAACAAAAAACTCAAAACGAAACACAATTTTCCACTTATGCTACAATTAAAGAACGTTTCTGTGTAAAATAAAAATAAAAACAAAATCAAAGAGTAAGTTGAATTGTACTCTTGAAGGCTGGAAGACGAGTGTACGCTTGCATGGCTTTCGCGCTGTTCATTTTCAGCAACACAACTAAAACTAATTGCACCGATCCAGTCACCCAACGCTTTCCCCAACTGCACTTATTTCTCAAAGCCACTTGGAATGTTTTTGCATACAATGCAACGATGCCAGTGATTTTAATTTGTTAATTTGCTAAATACTTTAATAATTTGTTGTTGGTTTTTGTTTGCCTAGTTAATGCCTTAATGCTTATATACACGCCGACCGATTTTATTTGCATTTGTGTTGAATTGTGTTACCTGTCGTTTTGCCTCACTCAAAACTGTCCCTTCAATATGCGATTGAAAATGCTTTTGACGGAAGTTTGCTCATGCGCTGTGAACTCTTGCAGGACGGCACTTTCGCATGAGAACAGACGACCCAGTGACGACGACAGCACATTCACCTTAAACACGGACATACGCATTTGTGTGGTTTCCGGTTGCAAGAGCGGCGACGGCACGTGATGCACGTGTTGCAGCTGGATGCTCTCTTTTAAGTAAAGTAATGGCGTTAGTGTCAATAAATAGTAACAGTTTAAAAAGCAATGTGCCACCCCGAATTCTTAATTACTACCTACCCATGTCGTAGAAGTGGCCGGCGAGCCATTTGCACAGGCTTTGCAGCGGGAACTCCAAGATGCGGCGACGCTGCACTTGCAGCAGCAGGTTGACGAGATAAATGCAGAGACGCAGCTGCAAATATGAAACAATCGATATCAGTGGTTGATCGGGAGGGAGTTTGTATGTGGCGTACGAACCGTGGTGAAGACTACATAGTAGACAAGTATGGTAGGGAATAGGAAAAGTAAAGAGGTGAAGAAGAGAGTGGCCAAATATAGCTGGCGGTTCATATAGTTGTGCGACTCTACGCGATCTGCAATTAAATTGAACTTGATTGGCGCATATTGTATTTTGGCGAGTGCTCACTTTTGACTACGTTGTAGCGCTTGCCCAGCACCACTTTCCACAGCACTTGTATGCCCTTAATTTCCACCTTGTAGAGCCTGAAAGAGTACATCCATTAGTTGAAAATTGCTTTTGCACATTATATATTCCTTTGCGAACGCACACAGCAGCATAGACGTAGAAGCAGTGCGCGTGTAGACCCATTACCGAAATAAGGTCGGCCAGCAGCGCCAGTTGGTATGATAGACCCATCACGCCCGACAATGCGATCGGCACAAACAGCTGGCGCACTAGCGGCTCTATGAGGTCTGCGGATAGAAAACGAAATGCATTTGCTGGACTTGGTTCAGAATCAATTGCTTACCTAGGAATTTGGCCCACAAGTCGACGTGATAGTTGAAGCAGTCAAGGAAGAAATTGTTCAAATGAACGTTCAGCTTCAAGCCAATGGGACTGCCCTTTAAACTGTGCAACAAGAGTCGCAGCTTTTGTATGACGAGCTATAAGACGAGTTATAAGACGAACAAATTCAAGTTAATGATACGTTTTGTAGATTGCGACATTTTTAATACTATTGCATTCAATTTTTTTGGATTAACAATTTGCATGTAACTTATTCTAACCAAATGCCCCTCCCACTTACATGAGACGACTGCAGCAAGTAATCACCAGGATGTGAAATATAGAAGAGTAGCAAAAGCATCACACAAATTCCCAGAACTTTATCCAAAGCAATATTAGCACTGCGTTTGCTGCAATGGGCAATGAAATTAAGAAGCATTTACTAACAAGTTCAGTGATGCGTGGAAACCACAATTTTACTTACCCAGTGGCGCGCAGCATTCGCCACTCCTGATAGTGCTCGTAGAGCACCGTTGGTCGCAGCAGTAACACTACCGGCTGCCACTCTAGCAGCGCCACGAAAACGCGTGTGACCAAATCCAGCAGCGTGTTTAGCACATTGCCAACTAAACTATAGAGCGAGCGTCTTTTCTGCAGCTTGACGCTTTGTTGCTGGCGCAGGAGCCGATATAGCAATCGCACATCATCGCACTGCTCCGCGGTGTAGTCGCCGGTCTCACTATCACCACCAGCGTGACCACTACTACCTCGCATTGTCTGTTGCCGCATCGCTCTTACGGTCGTGTCGTCGTGCAGTTGCAGCATTTTTGGCACATCGTAGAGGAACACGTTCACGTGCTTAGTTTCCGGCGGTTTAATGCTCAGCTTGATCAGGTAAATGTTGGGCGTGTCCTGGTCATAGGCAAAGCTAAGCGAAGCTTCGCGTCGTTTCACTTCCGTGGCTGCATCGGAATGGGGACCAGCACGCACTATGTGACCCAGGTGGCGCAGGCGTTCGCACAACTCGGCCGCCTCGCTGGAGTTCTCGCCGTCTGCGCTGCTGTGCGATACAACAAAGTACGAAATGGCATTGTTGTCGTTGATCTGCACTTCGCCGTAGATATCACAGTTTTCTTTGGTGTAGAAGAGCTCAGTGGGCAGAAAGATTTTCACGCTCATTGCGCTGCTCAAACGCTGCTTGGCATTTTTCTACGATTGTAAACAATTCGTGTTTTTTATAGATGGAAAACAGCTGATTGCGATGACGGATACAATTGTTGCGGGTAATTGTAATAGATTGAAATCGAGTTTATTTCGGCTCGGTTGCACTTCAAAATCGTTAGACATATCGTCGCCTGAGAAAACGATTATCGTATGTGCTATTAAATTCAATGGAACATACGACATTCGTTTTCTCAGGCGACGATATATCAAGTCCAACCGGGGTTAAGTAGATATGGACTTTTCTATTTGCAATGAAAGTACATTTATTAATAAAGTTGAATTAGCATACCTTCGAAATCGCAAAAAAAAACCTTCACAAATGTTTGAAAGATGATATTGGTACATTTTTCTATTTTATTTATTGTTCTATTGAAATGAACAATTTTAAATACATGCTTTGTATGTACATTTGTATCATGATAATTAAGAACTAACAAAATAGTGTTGTTGATGCAAACGTGTCAAGCAATAAACAACAACTAAACTGATTGACATATTGTAAAAAGCTTGGAACTAACGAAAAACTAAACAGGAAATTATATTTAAAATTCACGTCTATGGTATTTGTCGGGGTCAAAGTATGAAGTGACCACTACACGATCGCTGAACTTGCGGCCAGTGAGCGCCTGCTGCGCCTTCTGGCAATCCATCACCGAGTTGAATTCGACAAACACTTTGCCACAACCGGGCACATCGACGCCTTCAATGGGGCGTGGTATCTCAACGCTGCGCACTACACCGTATTTGGTGCACTCCTCCTTGATGTCCTCCAGTATGTCCTCGTACTCTTCCTCATCACGCAACTCATCGGGTGTCACCATGTTCAGCAGACAAAGCACCTCGGTCGGTGGACCCGAACTGACCACCATGGACAAACCCGGTACCTGTAAATAAAACATATTAGATGAAAATGCAAATTTTTTTTAAAGAAATTTTCACTCTGACCTGAATGGTAACGGGCGCTGCAGTGGCTGCATTATTTTGAGCATTCTTAGCGCCCACGCTGGCACGCTGCACAATTAGTTTTTTGTCACCCAGCTGCATGCCGCTCAAGCCGGCAATAGCCTGTTGGATGAGAGAGGAGGAGGTTTGTTTACATATACTGTGAAGCCTGCTTAGTGTTTGCATCAAACCTGATCTGTTATGCTTAGATCCACATACTCGCAGAAGGCGTAACCCTTGCTCAGGCCAGTGGCCGCATCTTTCACCAAGTTAAAGGCGCGTAGTTGTCCAAAAGACAACAGCAATTCCTTGACCTGGGTAGTTTTCAAAATGTTTAGTTAGTATTCAGGGATATTGTGAAAATATGTTGTTGGAAATGCGGCAAAAATGTCTTCATTGTGTGACAGCTGGCTGAGAAACCATGTGGGCTTCTTTTATTTTTTGGTATTTTTAGTGAAATAATTTCAGACGTTGGCCTTGCGGCTTGCACCCATGACCACAGTTAAAAAGATATCTTGCGGGTCTAGGATCCAATTCAGCCGAAGTTACCACTTGTTGTTTGGTAATGTTCATGTACAAAAGATATCCTGTCCTCGTTAAATCATCAGTTTCAAAGCTGCTTTTTGGTTTTTGCTTAGGTTGTTCAGTGAAGCTTCTTTTGCTGCGATTTGCGGTTTGTAGCGAAACGAATCATTCTTCATATTTAGCTCCATGTTCGTTTATTGTTGTAATCCTCTTGTTTGGCACATTTCTTCTTAGTTACATTGAAAACGCAGCTCTATACATTGCAGCCATTTGTGCTGCCATCCACTACGAAGACATTTTTGCCATTTTCTACCAGCACAACAACGATCGACTACAACTAAAATGACAATGGACCATTTCGTGTTGTCCCTCAAATCAAGCCCCCGCATTATTTTGTGTCTATGTGTGTCTTTCCTCCTTGCACGTTGCCCAACAAAAAAAAAAAAACAAAGAAAATACTCATCCGTGGTGGCTGAAAATTCTGTTGAATACATTTTGTACTTTTAGTTATTGCAAAAGTGGTTAACTTGCCTTTCTGTGCTTTCGTATTCGTATCGTTAGGTTACGTTTCATTTCGTATAAAATTGTTTCATTTGCAATTTCATTTCGTTTGTGTGTTTTGTATGGCTAAAACATTCGCTAACGTTCAACTTAAGACGCACAACAATACAACAAATTGCGACTGTTGTATGGTGAAGAGCAGCACGGCTCAAACTAATCTATAATTACACAAGGGGAAAATGGCAATAAGTAATAATTTCGAAAATAATCACATTTTGTTGTAACATTACAAGAACAAGCTGGAAATAAGAGAATGCGAGGGGGTGGAACACTGAACGTGTGTTGCATTAGTGTTGTGCTGAAAAGTGAAAGGAAGTTGCTGCAAAATACATAAATACAAGTACAATGCTGAAAAGGGAATTCTACTGCCAGGGGGAGCTGAAATCTAAAGCTGAAAAAAATGCTGCAATTTTAAAGACAAGGATCCTGAAATTTTAAATAAAAATACACATTGGACGCTGCAACTTTCCATAATCGGAATACTCGTACTGAAAATTACTGTAATAGTTTCAGAGATATATATCAATGGATGCAGTTGTCCGTGGTAGCGAAAACCTGCAAGCTGTAAACTTAAGAATCTAAAATCGCTGCGAAATTAAAATCGAATATCTAGAAGGACAATGGACTTCGAGATGAACGAACAAACGCGAACTGAATGCATTTTCCACTGTTGTGCCATTTGCCCACCTTTCTGTAAATGCCAAAATTTCAAATTGCTGAAACAAAAACAGAAAACGTATGCCACAGCACCAGCGTTGCGAGCCCGCGCGAAACCTGAAAATCGACCCGGCAAAACGCGTAGGGTGCTAGAAGTATTCAGAGGTCTGAAATGCTAGAATGATATTCCTGCAATTTGTCACTGCTGTAAAGGGCTGCTGTATTGTCTTTAACTGCCACTCCGCCTGCAACATTAAAAGCTAATTTAGTGTGTAATTGAAGACATACCTGGTCGTCGCTCAGATAGTTGGGCAGACCACCAATGAAGATTTTGTGCGGCGAATCGGGCACCACCGTTGATATTACACCGGGTGTGACTGCAAAATGGTAAGAAAGTCAATGAAAATGAAGTGAAATTAATAAAACTAGTAATGGCGCAGCGGCGCACTCACCTGCGGCCGGCTTAATTGTGGGCGTATCGGTCATGCCCGGCATGGGCTGGTAGTCATGCGGGCGCCGTATCTTCAGGCTTTGTCCCTTAAAGTTTATGCCATCGAATGCCATGGCCTGCGTGGTCTCGTCAATGGAGCGAAACTCGAGGAACGCGAAATTTTTGTCTAAATTTATTTGGCACGCTAGCACTGGGCTGCCCGCCGCCTGCGCCAGGCCCACCAAATGCATTTGTTGATTAAAGAACTCCATCATCTCCTCCTCGGTGACACCAAATGGAATGTTGCCAACGTAGAGACGACGTGCTTGTCGCGTTATCGTCGAGCCCACTACAGGCACAGCAGCTTGTGGAGTATCAGGTATGACGCTGGCTGGTATCTGGCCCGATGCCTGCATGGCCTTGTACTGCATTGGTGTGATGTGCTCGAAGCCAGGCGGCGGAACATCCCAGTAGAGCGAGGGTTTGCGGCGGTACGAACGATGACGGCCACGTTCACGTGAGCGGTCTCTGTCTCGATGGCGAGATCGCGAACGAGATCGTTGGCGGCGACGGTCACGATCTGAATGCAATGGAAGAGTTAGTTCGTTGAAAACTGATGTGCAGAAGTATATTCACCATCGTAGCCCATTCTTGATATGATTTCTCTGCTCAACGCTTACGCACAAAAGAGGGAATATAATTTGTTGTTGTGGTAAATACAAAATACGATTTGGCTGTTTTATGTGCAAAAATAGTTTTGGCTGCAAAAACTTTCAAATATTTATAAGAGGCGAAATCTCTTGACCATAAAATTATTATGACGTCTTCAGGAATATTTATCTGTCGAGTAGTGTTGCCAACGCTTGAATTCTTTTAATCTCCAAAAATGTAGAAGATTTCATAGCCAGAGTAATCAGAAGTAAAAAATATGAATAAATTGCATGTGCAAAAAAATTTTAGCTACTAAACACTCGATTAAATTGCCGAAATGAATATTTTATTTTCTCTATTAACCTTTAACTTGTAGAATTTTTTACATATGTTTTTCTAAAATGTCGTATGAGTTGGCCAAGCAGCACTCTAAATAATAAGTATCATCACAATTGTCACATAACATAGCATTACAAATATATTTATTATTATTTAAAATTAATGCAATAAAATATGAACGAGTCCACATGCTGCGAAACAAATTCAGATATATTGAAAAATTATGTCGAGTTGGCAATGCCACGCGGTCTTCAGCGGCGTGTATATTCATCGGTGGCTGTCATTTTGCTGTATTTGTCATTGGCGGAAAGCGTCTGTCAAAAGTTCTTTTTCCTGCAGCCGGCCGTTTTGCGAGATAAGTTCGGCATATTTTTATTGTTTATTGTGGCAAAAAGTGCAAATATCCAACTCAAATTGCTTCGACTTGAGCCGTTCAAAGTTCTCGGTTCGGAATTTGATTGGAAATAAACTAGGGAAATAACCGAAAATGGGCTCAGAAGGTAAGTGTGAACACGCTGCCCGCTGGTCAATTTTTTTTTAATACGAATGCAATTTGTGAAAATTTTGCAGCCGACCGTGATAGACGGCGCCACAGATCGCGCTCCAAAGAACGTGAACGCGGCGAACATCGCCGCTCACGTTCGCGCGATCGCAAGCGTGGAAATGAACGCGATCGGCACAACACACGTTCGCGGCGGCGGAAGCCGTCACTGTACTGGGATGTGCCGCCGCCAGGCTTCGAGCACATCACACCAATGCAGTACAAGGCCATGCAGGCAGCGGGCCAGATCCCAGCCAATGCGGTGCCGGAAATACCACAGGCCGCTGTGCCGGTGGTGGGTTCGACGATAACGCGACAGGCGCGCCGACTCTACGTTGGCAATATACCGTTCGGCGTTACCGAGGAGGAGATGATGGAGTTTTTCAATCAGCAAATGCATTTGACGGGGTTGGCGCAGGCGGCGGGCAGCCCTGTGCTCGCGTGCCAGATAAATTTGGACAAGAATTTCGCTTTTCTCGAGTTTCGATCCACCGATGAGACCACACAGGCCATGGCATTCGACGGCATCAATTTCAAGGGGCAGAGCTTGAAGATACGGCGCCCGCATGACTACCAACCCATGCCGGGTGTAACCGATGCCACGCCCATTGCGCCGCCAGTGGGTCAGTAGTACTGAAAATAATTGGTTTACTGATTTTGTCATAACTTTATTTTTTTTTACTTGATTTTTTCCAGTTACCAATGGCGTCATATCGACAGTGGTGCCAGACTCGCCGCATAAGATCTTCATTGGCGGCTTGCCAAACTATCTGAACGAGGAGCAGGTGTGTTGGCTTGCGCTAGTCACGTTTGACCACGTTTTTCAATTATAAAAACAAAACTTTGAAGTTTATTTGCCACAGTTCATTTAGGTCGGGAGAGTTGAAGGAACGCGAACACTTGAAATTGTTTATACTTTCTTTAAACTTTTGTATGAAAAGCTTTTCTCTAGCATTATAGCCGGACACTGAGGCTGAGAGCATCTCGCGGTGTGCTCCACTCAATTAGAGGCGGCCACATTTTACCCTTAAATTTCAGCCACTTGTTTTTAATTCTAGCAACAAAAGTGCCGCGCTCAGCTCTAAGTGCGATGTAAAATTGTATTCTTTTTAATTGTGTATCACTTGAACAGCTAGGAACAAAACCAAACAAAACAAACCCAAACGAAACCAAAACCAATATCAAAACAAATAATTAGCAACATTAAGTAAGCCTTTTGTGAATTGCTGTATTAACGTTTCATTGTGTTGTTATTGTAGCCTAGGTTGCGTCCTACACCACTTCAGCCACTTGTACTACTGCTTGCTGTCGTTGCGGTTGCATCGACCACGCCCATCTACCGCATTGCGTGCCAAGCGCGTTGCGCACGCTTAGTAGAGAAAGTGCGTGTGTGTGTGTGGGTGTTGTACGAGGTCGGTGAAGTGAAATGTCGGTAAAAAGGCAAGTTCATAACAATAGACAAATCTACGAAATATAAACTTTGCATTACGCAGCAGATTCTACCACTACAGATATGTATGCCATAAATCTCGAAGCAATGCAGCTGTACAAGTACACATTTTTTATCTAGCATAGCCAACTACCAACCTACCGAGTGTCATTTCTTTTAGGTGATTGATTGATCGATTGATACAGCAGTTTTGTTCGCAATAAGTGGCGCACGCGTTCAAAAGCATGAACCTCGTTTTGCTGTTGATATTTTGTGCAGGAATACGTAAATTTATTCTTTCATTATTTTGCTCTCTCTCTCTCATATACAAATTGAAAATGCGCACGAACACTCACTGCACCGGGAACTAATGCCACTGTTGTATTTGTTTTAATTTCTCAAATAGGTAAAGGAGCTGCTGCTCTCGTTTGGGCAGCTGCGCGCATTCAACTTGGTCAAGGACGCTGCTACCGGGCTGAGCAAGGGATATGCGTTCTCGGAGTACGTGGACCACAGCATAACCGATCAGGTACAGTTTTGCCAAACTTTGATTCAAAATCAGTTGAGTAGAGCTTTTTATGTTCATAATGTTTTGTTTGTGTTTCCAGGCCATAGCCGGTCTCAATGGTATGCAGCTGGGTGACAAGAAGCTGATTGTGCAGCGCGCCAGCGTGGGCGCCAAGAATTCGCAGCAAAGTGGTGGCGCTGCTGCCGCTCCAGTAATGATTCAGGTGCCCGGCCTTTCAATGGTCGGCACCTCAGGCCCACCCACTGAGGTGCTGTGCCTGCTGAACATGGTCACACCCGATGAGTTGCGCGACGAGGAAGAGTACGAAGACATACTGGAGGACATCAAGGAAGAGTGCAACAAATATGGTGTAGTGCGCAGCGTTGAGATACCGCGCCCCATTGAGGGCGTCGATGTGCCTGGCTGTGGCAAGGTGTTTGTTGAATTCAACTCGGTGATGGACTGTCAGAAGGCACAGCAGGCGTTGACCGGTCGCAAGTTCAGTGAGCGCGTTGTCGTCACCTCGTACTTCGATCCGGACAAGTACCATCGGCGTGAATTCTAAAGCGTCAGCGTCCGCGTCGCACCCTGTATTGTCTTTCGATAGTGTTGATGATGAAAAGGAAGTGGAAATTTTGTGCGGAGACTACACACGCTGCAAATAAGCGATGTGAACTAAGCTGATGGACGGATTGTGTAATGCTGAATTATGAATACGATTATATAATGACGATGATGATGATGAGGTTGTCTTGCTGATGCAACTGGCAGCGATCGTATAATTCCTTCTTCCTTTCATAATCCTCGTTTAAAACTTGTACTTGCAAAATATGAGAATAACTTTTATTAATTTGATAACTACAATAAAAAGTACGATTGTGTCGGCATATGTCAAAGTGTCCGAGTTGATTTGTGGCTATGGTCAGTGCTGGCTCTTCATGCGTCAGTACGTTGTATGTTGTTGTTGTTCATATTGCTGTTGTGGTTGCTGGTGCAGTACCGATTGCTGCTGAAAACTCGTGTAGAAATCGAATTGCAATCAAGCGTGACAAAACAATTTTGCAGCTTTTGTAATTTTCATTTAATGCTCTGTGGTTTGGACATTTTCAGCAAAATTTTCATTAGTTAAGCGGCCGGTGAAAGGCAGATGCCGGCGATGCGGTGCGGTGCGTAGTGGAGAAATGTTTGTGGTGCACAAATTGCTGCCATAAACAAGAAATGGTCAACGTACTGTGACTTGCGGCTACGGTGCTGCTTGGGAAAATTCATTAAAAGCAGACGAACGAACGCATTGAACGATGAAGGCGCAAACAGGCATCAGTTCGTTTGGTTGCTGCGACAACAGTTCAAGTCGACCGTTGCTTCACAACGCCGGCTAGCAGTCCTTGAAAGTCCAAATATTACAACAACAGTCAGAAATTAAAACAATTGAAACCACTCTTGAATTTCTCAAATTACTCGTCATCATAAAAAAAACAGACAATGCTGAATAATGATGCGCGAGCATGCGCGTTGCACGCAAATTGCCCATTGTTCGGCGCTGGGCCGCTGCTGGTGAGCGGATATTGCGCATACGACCCGCAAACCTACAAAACTACACGACATGCAACGTATGCGGCTTTGGCTCAAAACGATCGTCGTTAATGGCGCCAGACCGGGCAGCGGCCTGGGTTTCAGTTCGATGCGACCGCAGATAACGCGCTGTGAAGCGCCAACTGCTTATCAGTTCTTACAATCACAGACATTTTACGCAATTTCTTGTTTTATTGGTTTGTTGTTTCAGTTGATAGAAGACCCTCGGAGCTCGCTTCCCCTCGGTTTTATAGTCGACATTCACGCAATCTGCCGCCAACAATAAACAAATTCACACGCGCCGTGTGGCCAGCAAGTGTGAAGTCGCTGAGTTTGGTAATCTGCATTTTATATTCTCTTAAAAAAATGTGAATGTGGTTTTTTGTTTGCAATTAGTCGACGCTTGTAATGTTGTAAAAAGTTGGGTGTTTGCATGTTCATTGAGCTAATTACGTAGAGTTGTTTGTGTTTGCATTTGCATTTATTAGTTACGCTTCGTTGGGTTAGTTGAAGGCGCAATGGCGAGACGGAAGCGATGGAAACTCATTGGCACTGAGTGCTGGTCAACGGTATTCATTCAAGTTTACTAAACAATGAATTGAAAAGTTGCGGAACTGTGTCGTTAAGAAAGGAAGGAAGGAAGCACTAAATGCTTCCTAATATTTTTTATAAGTTAATGCATTCACTGACTTATTGACAAAAAACATACAAGAATGAGCCTACAAGGTGAAACAATATCTTTTCGGGTGGTGATTGCAATCGGATGCGATTTTCACTAACTATGAAGTTTTTAAGACATGCAACAACTATGAAGTTTTGTGTATCACAAGTTTACTTTGTTTGACTGGGGCAGTATTGAATATTTCGCACACCCACTTCAAAAGTGACACAACTCCAAATTTTTAATTTTCGGATTTATGTGTTAATACAGTTCACAATGCATCTATATACCAATAAGCAAAAGCTATGTATATTTTGTTATTGTTATTTGCTATTTGATCGCTGCAGCTCAATGCAAAAGAGTTTTAATTCAACTTGTGACACTTTTGATGAAATAACTTTTTGTTGAAGTTAATTTTAAGTAAAGTTCTGACAATTTTAGTATATACATATTTTCAAATAAAAAAATTAATTTTGAATTTTCAAAATTTTTTTTCAACTTTTTAACTGTCATTTATAATTATTAAATTTAGCAAAAGTGACATAATTTAAAATAATTCGGTAATTATTGAATTAAAATATCATCAAAAAAGTTGCAACTCAAAATTTAGGATTTTCTGTAAAATAAAAAAGTCTTTGTAAATTATCTAAAGCATAATCTCTAGGGATTTTCTACTAAAGGGCCTAAACGTAATTAAAAAAAAAATTTTATTCAGCTCACAAATATTTTTTGGCGTTTCCTGAAAAATTAAAAATTTTTAGTTGTGTCACTTTTGTAGTGGGTGTGCGATTTAAAGGCTTAGAAAGTGCATTACTTGGGTTCCTAGTGATAGCCAGGTAGCGCTCAAAGCCTTCACTAATCATTTCTGAGAAGGCAGAGTCTATTACTATGTGGAAGTCTGAGTCATTTATGTCCATAAAGTTCTTAATTTAAACTTAATTTCTAAACTGAACTTGAACTACGGACTGAGAGATGACAGTTCAAATATTTCAATCATCTTGCAGATGTTGCTTTATCTCCTTAAGGGGAAATTTACCATGACTAAAAATTTCATTGTTGGAGCATTTGCTTTACACGAAGCTTTTCTAGTTGGTGCCACCAGAAGTTGTTAGGTGTTCTCTAACCTATTGCTGCGAGTCCTTGCGCATAGACTCCTTGCTTCGACTTCATCAGCAGACCCATTCAAGTAGATAATATTTATACCCACACTATACCCACCAATGACTTCTCGCTTCTTAACCCTTTCGCTACAGGTTTTTACTGGGGAAAGTTAAAATTTAACATTTTTATACTCGGACCCTGTATTTTAGTGTGTTTTTCTATGAGGGTAACCACATCGTTGTGGCTGTAATAATTACTTAAACACACAACTTTTTACGCATAACGAAAGTTTGCATATTTCTTTATTTACTTCAGCCAAAATTAAAAAAAAATATATCTAAATTGAAAGAAAATGTCAAATTAAAAAGTAATCTAATTTTTCTTCTTCTTTTACTGTTTTAAGATATACCATTAAAAAAACGTGTATACTTCTCTTCTTTAAACTTAAATATTAAGTTTTTTAATTTCGTATTTTTCCTAAAACTTCAAACTATTCTTAGGACCAACAAAAAATGTATTCTTGAAACCACAGAGGGTTCAGACGTTCACAAAGTAGCATCTTGCCATATGGCAACAAAATAGTGAAATGGCTAAGTCCCATGGATAATTGCATAAGAAAGTGTCAAACAGCTTTTCCCTCATGAGTTACTAAGCTTCATTAGGTCGGTGGGATAAGGAACGTTCTCTAAAAATTTTAGGGGACACAATAGATCATCTCTGGTCTTAGTGCAAATACGCCTTTCTAAATCTAATCTATTGGATAATGGTGAGACTGAAAACTAGAACGGTCTATGTATGGGAGCTAAGCAGCTATTGACTACATTTAGGCGACCATTTTGAACAGTTGAAGCAGCCACAAGCGAAGTTGTTGTTAAACTGAACGAGAACTTTTTAATTAAAAGTCAATTAATGAATTGTGGAAAACATTTAAAGTGTAAATTCCCACAGAAATAAAAAGCACTCAGTCATTCAAATGAGTGTCTGCACATTTGCGTATTTGCACAAATTGCGAAATTGCAAAATCTTTATTACAACAGCAGCAATACAACAACAAAAAAGGTAGACAGAAAAAAAGTGCGAATAATAAACAAAAATAACCTTCAGTGCCAGCAACAGGTTCTGCTTTAAAATAAACGCAATGCGAAGCAAAAGCGAGCACAATTTTTATGTCAAGACACACTGGACAAGATTCTGTAAATTATAGGTAGCAGCGAACGGGCAAAGTTACATGGAAGACGGCATTTCGTTTATTAATAAATATCAAGTGCCGCGGCGGCGACTTGTGGTATTTATCGCTTTTCGAATGTTTGAGTGCGGACAATGAAACGCCAACTGGAACATGTCGAGCGAGTGAGCTCGTATGAAGGAAGCTAAATAGTTGTCTGACTCACGTAGCAGCGAAATGCAACGAATCGAACTGCAGCTGTTTGGCGCTGAGGTTGCGGGCAATTGGAACCGGATTCAATGCAACAGGCAACGAGATCGAAATTACTAAAAAAAAATTGCGCTGACATTCGCGCGTAAGAGTGGCAGTTGCAGCTGGCCGCCGGTGCCAGTGGTGGCGACAATTCGAATGCGGACAGCTGGATGAACTGGACAGACGAACAGACGGACGAGACAAGCAGGTGAAGGGGCTGAAAAGTTGTAGTGCCGCTTTGGTGCAAACTTTTGACATTTATAAAATCGATAATTGTGCGACAGTGCGGGTCACATATTGTATGAATGTGTGTATATATATTTACTTTAGTATGAATGTGTGTGCCTAAGTATTTATGTGCACAAAAATTTAAATGAAAAAATTAAAATTAAGAAATGAAAATTAAAAAATTACATTTAAAAAATTAAAAAAAATTAAAAAAAATTAAAAAAAAATAAAAAAATAAAAAAAGTATATATATATAACAATAGGTGGGACTCTTGAAGATGGGTTAGTTAGGATAAGTTAGTACGTAATTATATTTTGAATTTGATCGAAAGTCGATCCGAACCGTACGGACTATGAGTCCGAAGTGCGGGCCGTCATATGAACTTTCTGCAGGGCATTAAACACTGAACTACTTTTGCGCTGAGTGATAGTCAGACGTCCGAACAGACATCAGTCAGCTTGGAGATTTCAAGTCTGATCAAAGTAAGAGTTGGTGTGTGTGTGTTGTCAATCAATGAGCCGTCAAAACAAAGTACCAACGATTGCAATTGGCAAAACCACTTTGGCGCTATGTGGCAAAGTGTTGAAAAAAGGAAGGAAAGAAAAACACACTTAGCGCATAAAAAATGTGTTATTTTACATGAAGTCAACTGTTCGAAAGTCCGGACAGTCCGGACTTCGGACTCGCACTTGCTATCACAAAAAAAAAAAATTTATTAAAATTTTATTTAAATTTATTAAATTTATTAAAATTTTATTTAAATTTATTAAATTTTTTTTTTAATTTTTATTTATAAAAGTTTGAAATGGCTCTTTGTTTGTTTTGCGTTTTCACAGCATTTGAACAAAAAACCCGATTTGTTTTTTCTCGATTACATGATTTTGAAAATGAAAAAATTTGATTGTCGATTATTCGATTTTGAAAATTACAAAATGTTTTATCATGGAATCGAAAATCGATTTTCAGCCGCAGTTGCACAACCTCACTGGCCAGTCACCTCAGCGAAGAAATGCCTTGTTTGATCCCGTAAAGCTGTTTTAAGCCAAATCAGTCTGAACCATCAGCAAGTCCAACGGCTATTGTGCTATTTCAGGAATTCGAAAGAAAAGCGAAAGTGTAGTAAGAAAATGCGAGAGTGCGCATGCGCAGAGTCGACACTGGCCGCCACTGCTAGCAGTGAGTGAGGCTGAGCTTGGCTCAGAAGAGCACGAAACCGAGATAACTTTGTGCTGCAATATTTGTTCACTCTCCGTTGTTAACGTGTTGATTTTTTCTTTGATGTTTTTTCTTTGCTGTGTTAAAGAAAACATATGAAACAGAAAACAAAACAAAAAAAAAATCAAAAATCAGTGAAGCGCTGTTGGCGGCTTGTCATGAAAATGCTGCGCAAACGCGACTCGTGTGTGGGTACTCGAGCGCCAGCGGCATCGTTCAACACGGCCACAGGTAGTTTGGCTTGGAGCCAGCAACGGCGGCCGCAATTACGGCCACAGCCAGTACCAGCGTTGGAGTTGGCGCACAGAAGGCGCTTCATTAAGCTGAGAGTGCGACTTTTATCTTCAGTTGCAGACGAGTTTCAGAGCAGTGCGGTTCGCAAAGACGCAAAGACGGTCTTACAACAGTGGTTTTTCTATTCAATTGCAATTCAATTGCGTTTATTACTTATAATAGCAAAAATAGTCAAAACAAAAACAAAAATCGGCACGTAATTGTGTGTGTGGTAATTATGGTAAAGGAAATGACCAGCGCGATTTGAAGCGCGATGACTCTGCAAAACCATTGATCCGTGTGCGCGTGGCGTGCTGAATCCGGAGATTTATATAATAATTAGTGAAATATTTCGCATTAGCACAAATCGATGTGAAATTAATTGTAATTGAATGAGGCTCCCCATGAACGGTTGGCCATTGTATAACAATTGAAGTTGGCTTTGTGGGATGAAAGCGAAGCTTACGAACTGATGCTGTGTGAGCTGAGATGGTTAGGGAGTGGCTGGCGATTTCGAAATTCATTTCTTGTGACAGGGACCTTGGCCAGTTCGTTGTGCAGACCGTTTATGAAAGAGTTGCTTCGCTGCTTGAAGTAAAATTAATGAAGCGAAGAGAAAATTAGATTTATGAAAGCTATTACTGAAACTTGTAGCAGTTTTGAAATGAATTAACATAAACAATGGGAACAATGAGGACTATTGTAATGCTGAAAATTGCCATAAAATAGTTAATCCGGTGTAGTTGTCTACTGGCATTGTTGGCTGTTAAGGTTGCAGCGAATGGTAGTCATCCCAAAAACAGCGCCGAATGCGCTGCTTTTCAGTAGATCTATGATGTCTCAATGTAGTTCTGCCTGGATTTCAGAAAACGAATGTCGTATGTTCCATTGAGCCTAGTAAGACATACGACATTTGTTTCCTCAGGCGACGATTTGTTGCGCTATCTTGTCCAACTCTGAGACCGGGGAGAGTTCAACACCAATCACCCTGTTGTCAATTTACAAGTACCCAAGTAGAATAGTCAGAAGTCAGTACGTTTTGGAATTTAACCCTTTCAGTCACAATGTCCAATATATTGGACTACAGCCCATATAACTCACACAGAACGGGTTTATTTTCATGACGGAAAGGGTTAAATAACTTTTGCTGTGTCCAAATTTACATAATGAAAGGTTTACAAAATTTGTTATTATCTGAAGAACCAAAACCAGAATTTGCGGGCACTTAATATGGAATATAGACTATTGAAGTGGCTCTAATTGTTACTGTTTTCAAATAATATTTTTAATAACTATACTCTTGATATTTTTGAAATATAATGTACACCAAAGTTCTCAACTAGATCAGAGCTTTATCTAACTTTAAAACTCTCATAGAAGGTTTTTCGGATGACACTAAGATGGACACCTAGATAGAAAAGATAGATAAGATAGGTAGCCAGTTACAGACAGATGGATACATAGATAGAAAAGGTTGATAAGATAGATAAACTGTTACAGGTAGATAAGACAGATACAGAAAGAAAGATAGACATGGTCGTAACCTGGAAGAAATTTAGGGGAAAAGACATAACTACATTTAAAAATTCATGATATCGAATTCGAATGGAATAGAATATAAAAATCCGTGTATATATAAAAAATATAGAATTTTAAATTTTAGGAAATCCCCTGCTTCTACCTGGTTACGCCCATGTTGATAGATACATAGATGGCTTAGAAGAGCTCTAAGATAGAATGGCAAATCCAGTGTTTTGTACTGTTGTAGTTAACCCTTTCGCTATTTTGTTGCCATATGGCAACAAGCTACTTTTCGGACGTCTGAACCCTCTGTGGTTTCAAGAATACATTTTTTGTTGGTCCTTAGAATAGTTTGAAGTTGTAGAAAAAATACCAAATTTATAAACTGAATATTTAAGTTTAAAGAAGCGAAGTATACACGGTTTTTTAGTGGTATATCTACACATAGTAAAGGAAGAAGAAGCAGATAAATCAGATAGCTTTTTAATTTGACGTTTTCTTTCAATTTATATACTATTTTTTTTTAATTTTGACTGAAGTAAATGAAGAAATATTCAAATTTTCATTATGCGCAAAAAGTTTTATGTTTAACCCTTCGCTGCATGGCATTGCATATATGCAATGTTAACTTTTCATAGATTTGGAAACTATTCTTTTAAACATTTTACAGTTATTCATTCATCAGTTGTGTCTTTTATGTTAAAACATTAGGGAATTTTGCGAATAACGTTGAAAAGATGTGCAAAAGAATCAAAAAAACAACAAATGTTTCTATTTTGTGAAATAATTTTGGTTATTGATGGCGATGGTGATATGGCGGTCGCCGTCGCTCAGCTGTTTAGTGCGTTGAATAACGAGTATACAGTGACGCCTGACCTCAGTTCAACTCCCCGTAGTAACCAACACTAAAATATAGATTAACCTACCAGGATACGGAAAATGTCCGCAGAACTTCTTTCATAGATACAGGAATTCAACAAAATTTCATTTTTACCATCAGTACTTAACAAGCAACAAGAATTATATAACAAAAATTGTTTTCCTTCACGGAAATTAAATCATGCAGCGAAGGGTTAAGTGATTACTACAGCCACAACGATGTTCTTGCTCTCACAGAAAAAGTCATAGGTTAAGTCATTTGACTTTACAACTAATAAACTTTTGAAATGTTTCCAAATGTGTTTTAGTATCGAAACATTATTTTGAATTTTGCATTTAGCTTTTTAGTAGAAAACTAGAACAAGTGCTGTGCAACAATAGATATATTTGCACAAAGCAAAAACTTTGGTCAGTTATTTTTTTCTAAGAAAAATTAGTAACTGATCAATTACCAGCACTTGTAATAAAAATAAATATAAACATTTTGTATGCGTATTTGAACTAAACATGTTTAACAATGAAGCTGCAAAATTGAAAAAATGGATTCGACCGCCAGCTCAGCGTCTTTTTTGACACCTATTGCGGAAACACCCACAGACTGACTTCCCTTTCCACAACATCGAAGCCATAATTCAACTTTCAATTAATAATTACTTTCGTTTTTTCATAAGTTTTTTTTAATAAAATTAATTTTTTGACTCTTTTACATCATTTCCCTTTCTTATTATTCAACACGATTTTTTTGGTTGCTTTGGTTCCTCTATTGTGGGTGTCGTGCACTCACTCAACACTCACAAAAAAAAACCCAATGAATTGTTCGTCTACTTATTAATAATGAGTGTAATCAACAGAAATGAATTTCTAAAGAAAAATTGTGAAAAGCAAAAAATATAAAATAAAATTTGTGAAAGTTTTCTCAAACAACGCAAACTCACCAAAAAAAAAGCAAAGAAATCACACAAATAAGAGGTGGCAAAGAGAAAAATAAGCCGAGCATCGACTTTGTGAAAAGTGAAAAATTAACGTTTATCAAGAAAGCCAGGATTTGCTTTTGAAGTCGATTGAAAGGCGCCAACGGAAAGCAGCAAGTCACGCAACATGTTGAAGCAACATCGATTGGCAACACTGACGCTCGCTGTGCTGTTTGCAATGGGTAAGTGACATGTGTTGAATTGCTTTGCAAATGTCAACGAACCCTTTTTTTCGGCGAGCAACACCACGAAAATATGCTGACATCGGTGTCTTTAACAAACAAACAACATCAATTGGACACTATTGAAATGTGATTCGAAGCGAACGTGATTCGAGTGCCAACTACTTGATGGCGGAATTTATGTAATTGCTGGCGTTTTATGTCGGTGTCTGCAGCCTGAAAGGGGTTAATGCCACATGCACACACATGTGCGTATGTGTGCGGAGCATATTAATTGAAATCTGCGCCAAACTAGTTGCATCTAATGGATGCAACTCTCGGTGGTTTAAAGTTGCAACTAATTAGACAAATTTTGGGTAAATTGGGTTTTCAGAAATGTGTTGTTGAACGAAAGTTTAGCACTCATACATAAACCATTAATAGTTTAAGACGCATTTGGCTGACAGCTAAACGCAATTTTGAAGTTGCATTGGGGAAAAACGGGCCTCATGTCCACGGGCGAGGCAACCAAAGTGTCAACGTTGGATAATCCGCCTCACTGCTTAAGCAGCAGAAAAATGTGTAGAAAAAAAAACAGCAGCTATTGGACTAAAGCGGATTTCGTTGGCACGGCTTTGCTTGCAGAGGCACAAAAGCAACGACAACGACAGCGGCAGCAGCGGTGCAGAAAAAGTTAATCAGCAAAAAAGGGAATTAACAGCTTTTTTCGTTTCGTTTTTCTACTTCAAGCAAAACATTTTACAGCCGAATAAATTGCGAGGGTACAGTAGGTGTTGCGGGGACTGGTGGGGTGTGGGTTGCGAGTGGAAGCATCTCAAGTGCGCAAAAGAAAATGCGCACAAGAAAGAGGCGAAAAGTATGCGGCCTAACCGCAAAAACAATTATTTCCAAATTGTCTAAAATTGTGTCGCGCATGGTGGGTGAGTAGTGAGGTGGGGGGGCGAGGGTGGATAAATATTACACTAGGGACTGCAGGCCGAAGATAGTGTTACGAAAATGAGTCCTCTATAGGCTTATTTCGTATCTCTGGATTGTGCTTGAAAAATTCACACTTCAATTACTCACCACAAAACGCATTCCAAAACCAGTAATCACTTTATTTACAAAATTACACTTGTTTGTCTTTGTACTTGCTCCTACTTTTTGGACTATTGCATGTTTCCCCCTTAGCTTGCTCAAATCAGACTCCACCTGCACTGTATGCGGCTGCCTTTTATACTTGTCTGATTATTGCGCCGATTGTTCTAGCATATTCCAGTTGGACTATCTCTCGACCGTTCTCGCACATCCCATTACCATCGCGAACCATCATTGCCATATCGGAATTATAGCAAGCCGGCCGTACTTCAAAGTGCATGCCTAAAAGTATGCCTGTGAAAGCATTCACGCATAGCACAGCGACAGAGTGCCTCAGCGTTAAAATAGGTTAAAAAGTAAGGGCCACATGTAGTCTTGCTATCTCAAGAGCCTCAAGAGGAAATATCCTCTCTGTTTAGGGAACCAATCACGTCGTGTTCTCATCGTCCGATTGTGACTCAACAGGTCGAAAGACTAGTCGGTTGAAACTAACCTAACCTTACTTTTTTTAAATTACGCACGACACTTTTGTCAAGTATTATTGTAAATCGCCTGAGAACACAAGTTGCAGCGCCAATTTGCTTCGGTTTCAAAGTTAATAAATCCTAATTGATATATTCTTTCGCCTTTTTGTGGGAGAGACAGGGACTGTGCAACATTGTCGGGTGAGCAGTGGATCGATGTGGCTTCAAGCCCTTTCCGCGTTTGCCAGCTGCCTGCCACATGGCCACTGAGTGAAGAAGAAGCTGACCGTCGCTGCAGTTGAGGCAGATGACTGTCACGCCAGACATTTTCAAGTTATTTTTTGCGCTCGCCCACACAGAAATTACATTGAAATTCACTTAAACTTTTCATCATCATCGGCCATGGTTGGCGTTTATTTGCTCGCTACGCTACGCTTCGGGTATCGCTGCCAGTGGCCGTTCCGTGCATTGAGATATCTAATTTTTATTGCATTTAATTTTTTTCCATCGGCTCTGTGCCAGTCGCATCCCTTTTTTAATGGATTTTCCACTGGCGATGTTTCTTCGATTACCACCGACCTCTCCCCACCGCCAGTTAACCGGCCAGACGGGTTTCTACTGACCCTTCGTCAGCTGCTTGTCCGTTCATTCGCACACTTTTCATGTTTCGCTCGCGGCCAGGTTCCCAGTTTCACTTACGTCAGTAGATTTACTCGTTGTCAGATAAAGTGGAAATTGTCAGCGGTGGCAGCTCGACGCGTATCGGTGCGAAGAAGGTGTTTAATAGATTTCATTTCCGTTGTTTCAGTAGCTGCCGCATGTTTGCTGTCATCGGTTCTGTGTGTGGCTGTGTGTGTGTGTGTGCGTTCACCTGAATGAGTGTGTATAGGTGCCATTAAAACTGTAAATGTTTGAAATTAAAATGTTTTCTTATCATTTCACTTCATTTTATTTTATTTTATTCCATTTTATTTATTTATTTCTCATTGTCTTGCAATCCAATTGCACTCACACTATTCATTGTCGATTTATTGCTGATTGTTGTTGTTAAATTAATTTTATTTTTTATGGAAAGCATTCAAAAGCTTTTAGTGACCCTTTGACTGCACATTATCGCTGTTGTTTTTTTTTTTTACTTTTTTTTCTCTTTGTTGCCTTTGCCCACAGCAAAGCAATTGCGTAATTGAAATATTTCAACATTTAAACAGTGGAATATTTGAGATTTGTTTTGAATTTCACACTTGGCTGATTACGTGAAATTCGTTTTCTTGTGTTGAATGCATCAGTGGGTATCCGTGGCTTTGTGTGTTGGGAGAAAAATGTTTTCTTTTGATATCTTAAGAGTTATGTCAGATAATTAAAACTTATATTAGGAGAGTCATTTTTAATCCTTTCGAATCTCAAGAGCGGCCATTTTAAATGACTTTAAAATAATTTAATAAAAAGTAATGCAATTTTTAGTGAGTAATCTGATGTCAGAGGATTTTAAAGAAAAGGAATTAGAGTTATTCTAGAAATGTAAAGATTTTTTAGTTTAATGAATTCGTATTACATTGGAAAAGGATTTGTTGTGCTTCTTTTTGGTTTATGGTACGTTTCTCAAATCCGAAAATTTAATTTAGATGCGTAGTTGTGCGAAATTCAGTCAATTGTCATCCATTTTTTTAATCAATGTTGGCCTTTAGCAAATATAAAGAATTTCGGAAGATAAATTACAAACAGCTCCATTGGCTTAGACTCCTACAGCGAATGAAATATTTTCTGATTTTCCAGACAAGATTAACAGAACCTACGAGTAAGTTTTAATCCTTCCGACCCCAAAGTTTTATTATTATTATTATTGCCGGGGAATGTGCACTGCGACCTAAAAGATCTATTATGCCCCCTTCATGGCCTTCACAGTTCGACCGTGAGTCCAGTATCCAAAAGCAATCTTAGTATATTTCCTAAGCCTTTGGAAACCCAGTACGATCCTGGTATAATAAAGTCACCCAGGTGCTTTTTCCGTTTGTGCATTAGTGCAGGGCATATGTGTAGTATGTGTATTGCAGTTTCATTGTCCTGTACACAGAACTTACAGAGTTCATTCACCCTGATACCTAGTTTGGTTAGATGATAGTTCAATCTACAATGCCCTGTCAATATACCTGTGATAATCCTCAGATTATTCTTTGAGTGACTCATATATTCCTCAAACCTTTTCTTGTTATAAGATCCAATAGCCATCTTGGAATGTCCAAGGCCTGGTTGATTTTCCCAGTATTGATTCCGGATGGTTATCTCGTCTTTCCTGGAAAGGATGAACAGTGCACCATTGCAGAAGGGTTCTGGGCCGACAAACGGGGTAGACGCCCCCCATCTTGCAAGTTTGTCGTCCTGAAACCAGAGGACCCATACCTGATTGTAACGGCCAAGTTCATTCAGCTTCTCAAGGCATTCCGATACCAGTTTCGAGGATACCTGGTAGAATCTCCTAATGCCTTGATTGCCGCTTGGCTGTCTGACAGGATCGCGATCCTCCGGTTTCGGTATTTCCTCACCGGATTGAAGTGAGCGCACCTTTTAATGACGTATATTTCCGCCTGGAAAATGGTGGTGTGCTTTCCTGTTGGTTCCGAGTATCTAATCCCCGGTCCACATACCCCGATTCCTGTAACTTCCTGCGTTAAGAGCCACCTGTGTACCAGGAAATCATGTACTGATCTATCAGATATGTCTCTGATATACCTACACAGCTTATTTTATTACTAAATTCTGTTTTAAATAACTTGGTGAAACAGAGCTTCGGGGTAAGTGTGTCTCTTGGTATTGCAATCTCGGGTTACTGGTTCGTAAGAATATCAATCTTCTTACGAGTCAGGAAACTCTCGGCCCCGATATTTACGTCAGTCATCTGTAGGATAGCCCTGAAAGCAATTTGACCTATTTTTTTCATCTTATGACAAAAGCTACGAAGGATTTATGGGGTTAATTTAAGTAGGCACCAACAAATTAATAATTTTAAAAGTGAACTCAAAGCAAATAACAAAAATTTTACTGTTATCCCCAAATAATTTCCAATAATTTGCAGCGATATTAGGGAAAAATTGTGTTCTAATTGAAGTCTACGAATTGGGCACGTTTCATCAAAACCCTGTTTCTTTAATAATGGTTAAATAAAATCAAAAAGTAATAATTTTGTATTTTTCCATAAATATTGAGTAAGTTTTTTGTAATTAAAAAAGATTGATACAGAATGTACAATCCCGTTTTAAGCTTAAATTGTTCAAAAGTAAACTAGCTCTAGAACTCTAATAACAAGGCGTGGCGACTTCATATGTCGTGTGCACACTTCTTACGCAAATGTTTCATGATTTAATTACCAAAAAGTAATATCGAGACAGGGTAAAATTCGGGGTCAAAAGGGTTAAGAGACCAGGTGATCACTTCCACCTGATTGATCTGTACACAAATTTGAAGAGGAAAATGGACAATGGAACGCTGCACTGTTATATGTAGCAGTCATGATTCAATTCAGTCAGATTCAGTCATTCAAAGAGTTGGGGGTCGTTAAACCCTTTCGGGACTACTGGGATAGTACGTCCCAGCAAGTTTTTAATGCCTCTTAAAATAATTATTCAAATCTTACGACCCACGCAAAATATGTTTTCGATTTCGGTGTTCCCGCATAAAAGGATGATTTCAGAATTAGAAAAATTTTCAAACCCCAGTATTCATAGCAGGAGAACATTTCTTCTGAGAGTATTTTGGATTTCAAAATTAAACTTCGTTCCGAAAGTGTTAAGAAGTCCAAGATTGATCTTAATTTATTTTTTTCTATCGTGAATCACAATCGGTTAGTTCCCTTTATTCAAATAATTATTTATATAAAACCTTAGTTCATGAAATTCACGAAGACACAAGAGTTGAGTTCACTCTTCATAGCATTTTAGGTGTAAATTTGTTATCGTAGCAATCTGTCGCTACAACTGCTTTCGAAAACATTGTGAAAATTCAAAAATTGCTATGATAATAATTTTACACATGAAATGCTTTGAAGAGTGAACTCCGCTAATGTGCACAACTGCACTTTCTGCCTTATTTTTGTTTAGCATAATTTTGTGGCACACGACTGTAGGTAGAACTTGGACTTGTTTTTCCATACATTGATACACTTTTTATATGATTAAAGTTTCCACGAAGAGTAAAGTGGCACTGATTCTGAAAATAAGCCCACGGGTACTCGGCACTTTTAGGTTGGTGCAAACTTACTCTTTTAGCTTTTCTGCAGCCATTTAATTTGTTGTGCGGCTTCCTCAAACAAGAATGTATTGCACTCCTTTGTTGCTCGCTTTTTTGCAACACCGCATTATGCAGCAAATGCTCGTATATGAAAATATCCACTTAGCCATATTAAATGCTCCATAAGTACGAAACATGGAAAGCGGTCAACTAATTTCGAATGAAATTTTGCAATTTCGAAACCGCACTCGCCAAAAAGTGTATAGTTGCTGCATATGAAGCAAAAACGTCAAAAAATTATAAAAAACCAAAAATAAATAATCAAAAACAAAAGTGGAAAATGTAAAAAAAAAAACTTCAAACTGCGGCGCCACGAAGCGGAAAGGCAGCACATCGAATGCTGCAGCAAACAGGAAAACAAAATCAAACTCAACAATAACAACAATGCGCGTGAAGTGTACTAAAGGTATCCGCTGCATTGGAAATAAACCAAAAACTGCACGTAATACGATTTTTTACTCTACTCGCCAGTTGGTTGCACTGTCTTCCCGGTGTATTTACATTTTTTCGTACATTTATGTATTTTTTCTTGTTTTATTGGGGCGCCATGAACATTGCGGTGGTTTTTAGGTTGCGTTGTTGTTGTCGGCGCGGTTTTCATTTAAACTTTTGGCGCTTTTGCAATGTGCCGCCTGCGCGCTGTCGGGTCTGTTTTATTCGTGCGCGAGTGTGCTGCAAATTAGTGTAATAACAAAATAGGTTTACCATTTCCGCGCACTGCTTAGGTGGCTGCAGTGTCCTGAGTAGTCCAACCATTTCCAACTTTGCAACATGCCACTCGCCGCCGTATTTGCAAGTGGAAGTTGGCGCTCATCTGTTGTTGGTCAAGTTTTTATTATAGTTGCTATTGATGTTGTTGTTGTTGTTTCATACTGGCAAAGTTGAAAATGAAGTGGCAGCCGTATGTGAGCAACAGCCACAGCGCCGGTAAACAGCGCGCAAAATGCACCAACTCGACACTGCAGAGTAGAGCAACGACGCCTGCGGTGCGCTGCGGAGTGAAGTGGAATGGAGTGGAGTGCTCTGTGTTGCAAGGACAGCAACAGCAACAGCAATGGCAGAGGAAGACATTATTGCTGATTATAATGTGTGTTCGAAATGAATACGCTGCACGTGTGTGTGTGTGTGTGTGCTGCTGCGGTGAGAGCGCTGCAGCGAGCGCGTGGGTTGCACTGACCAGTTCCTGGCGCGCCACTCAATATTGTTGCAATTTTTCCCAACATTACTTTGTGTGTGCAATTTGAATTTGCATAAATTGGTGTAGTCAATATTTCACAGTGGAATTGTTACTTTCCTTGCTTCGCTAATGGGCGATTTAAAAGTTCGGTTTTGCTGTTGAAGCGATCTGCTATTGAGTTGTTGGTGCATTTCATGTTGTAGCAGAAGTTGCTGTTGCGATGAACAAAAGTTGGAAAATTATCATAAATTATCAATGCGACTTAAATGTAATGACGGCGGCTTACAATCAGGGCTAACAATGTTCGAAATAGTCGAAATTAATTGTGGTTAGAGCATTAAATTCAAAATGCTTATATTTTTTCAAATAATTATACATTTATATACAATTATAGAGTTTATTTATTATTTACTTTATTTCTTACAATTGAATTGCTTTAAAATTGAATAATAACACAGTGCGAAAAAAAATCAAAAAATTTCAAAACACACGAAAAAATCTATATACTCGCAAAATCAGTAGCAAAATGTAGTAAAACTGCGTTTTTTCAGTTTTTCTCTCTTACATCAGGATTTTTTTTAAAAGGACTTTGAAATTTGAAGGCATTTTTTTAAATAAATTACACAGTGCAACACTGAAAAAAGGGACAAGGTCAAACCCATCTCATTCGATAGAGGACCTCAGTAGATAAAAAAGTGCCAAGGGATTTTTCCCGGAATGTTAGAGTTTTTTTTTAAATTGAGTTTAAAGATGGCGGCTTAAAGCCCCTTCCCGAAACTTTTAAAACATCATATCTCTTGACTCAAATGTCAGAAAGGAATAATTTTTACGTCAAATGAAAGCTAATGAAATGAAGTCGATGACACAATATCCTTTTTGGAAAATGTAATGAAAAAGGATATGAAGGACCTCAATAAAATGTTATCCTTATCGAATGAGATGGGTTTAACCTTGTCCCTCGAAATTTTTTTTGAATTTGTTGCACTGTGTTATTTAAAAAACTGAGCGCATTGTAGAATAAAAATATGGGCATCAAATGAAAGAGAAAAATCCTTAGAATCTTAGAAAATTTAATGTTTTGGTACAAAAGGACGTAGAGGTATTGAAAATATCCTTTTACAACTTTATCCTTGAATATCCTTGGGAGTTTCCAATAATTTTTTTTTGAAAAAAATATATCTAAAGGACTAATATGTACACTACCACATCCGTGATTTTCGTTCTAATAACTTTTTTAGTTTCGCGTGTATATCAATTTTTTCGTGAGCAAAATTTGTTGTCACTTGGTGTAATAGTTCAAATTGTTTGGGAATATCAATAAATTCTCTGTTTTTAACTTCTCCATGTTATTACTTTTCTGTTTGAAAACATATTTTACAAATAATATTGAAACGTTGGCCAATTTCATCCAAATATTTCACTCAGACGAGATCTTTCAATGCTTTACAGTGTCCCTGGGAAATGTCTCTCAGCTTCATTTTCTTTTGCTGTCCACTAAGCTTTGTAAGAAGTTCTAACTGGCTCAATGATTGAGCGGTTTTATGCTTAATCGCATTTGGTACACAATGAGCCTTCATGGTCTAAGTGGGCTCCACTTACATACCTACCTACTTATGTTCTTGCTTGGCTCATGTTTAATGCAAACCACTTCTTTCTCCAAACCCTTTCTTTCTCCAAATCGAATCACATGTTTTTCAACTAAATTCCTAAATTTCCATTTCAATTCATTATTTCAAATTCCTTTTGAAAATCTCATCATGTGGCAACTCTGCTCAAATAATTTTCAGCTTTGTTACTCAATGAATTCAACACATTGTCTCCACTTGCACAATGTTGCCATTTTGTTTTGTAGCTTATTTTTGTTGTTGTTGCAACAAGTTTTTAATTTGCATTTTACATTTTGTTGGACGACAACTCAAGCGTACCTGTGCCAGCAGCAACAGCAACAGCCGCACCACTCGGAGGACGCCACTTGAACGCACAAGTGGCCAATGCGAAATTCACTTTTCTGCAATTTCTGTTTGATTATTTGTTGTTGGGTTTGGTATATCAGTTGACAGCGACACCAAAATGCAGTCTCATTGATTTCTTCTCGTCGTGCCGTGTCATTCGAGTCACTCGAGCCAAGTCATGTCAAAGTCGTTGTTCAACTGCACTGCACTCCATTGTGTCCACTCGCTGGCGTTCTCCCAGCGTTTTTTCGTGTGTCCTGTGTCCTTTGTTCTTTTGTAAAGCATTTTTTTGTTGTGTATTAGTGCTGCATGCACAGTTTGTTATTAGTTGCTGCTACATATTTTAAATAACCTTAAAAAGCATTTCGCCAGCGCACTTTTTGCAATATTCGGCCAAGTGGACATGATGGCCAATAGCCCGTTGCGCCCGTTCTGCATGCGACATGTTGTGCATGTTGCAATGAAATAAAACTTTTCATGTAATTGAAACCACAAACTGACATATGAGTGAACCGGCTGGCGTTTAGCGGCCGAAATATGGCAACGTTACTGCATGTCGCATTTATTGCCAAAGTTCGGCGATGCGCTGGCCGCAGCTTTGCTCTTGTCGTTGCCAATAATTTCAAAATTGCAAAATAAACAATGAAGTAAAAAATGAAAATAAAAAACAGAAATAAAAAACTGCCATGCAATATTTACTCAGCGTCAATGGTTTTTTGATGTTGAGGTTTTGTTTGTTGAATTTTTTCGCACACACATTGTGTTCAATGATTTTATGTGTAAAGTTTAAATATTTAAGGGGAGAGTTTTTGGTTAAAGTATTGGAGGTTCATCAACCAGACTTTCTTTCCACTTAATAGCAAAAATAATAAAATTATTGGCTATAGTAATAAAATTAATGGGTTTTCGATAATTCTATAGCAAAGATTTTTGGGAAATGGCTCAAAAATCAATCAATGAGAAGACTTAGGAAGAGGTTATGAATGACGAAAGTTCAATAAATTCAATTCATTAATTGAATTCATGAATTCATTAAATTCATTCAAGATTCATTTAATCATTCTTTCATTAATTCTCTTAACTGTGCAACTTGATATATTCGCCTTTTTTATGAACCGACATCTTATTGGTAAACTCCAGCGAAAATTAGTGAGGTGTGTTGAAAAGTGCTTCATGTGTCAACGATTGAAAGTGAATGCGTTCACAGACCACACACCTAAGACTCCCCTTTGTTCCAAGATAGTATTTGGAAGAATATGCGAGGAGCCATTGTCATGAAATAGATATCATGCATTTGAACTTTGGTGGAATTAAGCTTAAGTTCTACATCGTTAATTAGTCTGTAAGAGTTGTTCAAAGATTAAAATTCAAATAACTAAATAAATGCAGCTGGAATTAGTCAGCAGTCATGAACGAAAACTTCTTCATTATTACGCTCAAATAATGGTGCCAAATCCAGGGATCATACTTAACCATTAGTGTGCAAATTATTCCTTAAATTTTCATGATATTGTGAGAAAAATACTAAACCACCGATTACTTTCATGATGGTGAGCTGGTTTGTACACAATTAAGATCGAGTGATATAACTTTGAACGATCTATAGTGATAGTGATTGTGGTCTTCAATGTCAAATGTTGCAAGGACAAAATAAAGAGCTTAAATACGAACCCTGGCCAAAACTTAGTATTTTGAGAATTGAAGTTTAATCTCATCTTCTCTCTCGCTGGTGATCCCCTTCTTCGTTCATTTACCATATTTCTCTGAAAGTTCAATAAAAGAAAGGCTTTCATTTATGTCTTTCAACACCTTTTGTTGTTTTAAAATACTAGCTGACCCGGCGTACTTCGTCTCACACCACTACTTTTTTTGTAATTTTTATTAATGAAATACGCGAGATGACGAATCTATTGCGATGCAAATTGACGAAGAAAAACAAATAAAGGAGGAGCTTCTGAAAAATACAGAAAAACAGAAGAAAAACAAATAAAGGAGGAGCTTCTGAATAATACAATCGAGGCCCACAAATCTACAATGTTACTGCTAACTACTCAGTAAAGAAATAGACTGCGCTTGAACCAAAGTTCAATACCCGCACCATTCCCTCTGTTGAAAGATATGAATAAATGGTGGGTTCGTACAAAGTTTCATTGCTGGGCTACTTATAGTTCAGCGGAATATTTGGGTCACAAAACTGTGCCACGCCCCTTGTTCAAAGCCCATCAAATCTTACCAGTAGAATGACTCATCTATGGGACGACGGGGTACTCAATTTCAGTGTTGTACAACTTACAATTTCGAAGATATTCCATTATTAAGATTTGGTTTGTATGGGTGGATGCCACGCCCCTTCGTCCAATATTCGTCCTATTCTCTCTGTCGAAGGACATGACTAAATATTAAGTTCCTACTGAATTTAATTGATGTGTGACTTATGGTTCCAAAGTTATGTTCTGAAAATGTTCAGAACTCACGGTCAAACATGGCAGGGATTTTCCGACCTTTCAAAGAGATTTTCCAGAAATTCGTTTCCCATAAACCTGAATTGACTTAAGACGAATCTAATAAAAAAAACCCATAGAAATCGGCATGTGTGAGTGAGCGTGATGCGCTCACACACATTCATCCACTTTCTTTTCTATTTATCTTTTCTTTTGTAGAAGAAGATGAATTTTGTAAAGATGAGATTTTTGAGTTAGCAAGTTTAGTATTTTTTTAACTAATTTTAATTTTAATTTAATTTGTGTGACTTTAATACACAAAACCTTCTTTTGTCTACTGGAAGCAAGTCTTGTATGACGTCGTATGTATGTTTAAGTTAAAAAGTCTTTGAGAATGAGTCACAGATGCTAATGGAAAATGTCTTTATTAATCTCAGCTGAAAATAAATCACTTCAAAAATGGGTCCACGTATAAATATTTTTATGAAGCAACATATATACGCAATTTAAAAGTAAAAATCAATTGAAAACTATTTCTAATCCCTGTTTTGTAAGCCTTTGAATGGTTTAAACTTTGTGTAGTTGCACTTATCTGTGCGTAATGTTGGAAAAAAAGAAATACAATACAATAATTGCTACTTTTGCAAAGTTTTTTACAATAGTGAACAATAGTGCAAAAGCATTTATTTAATTAAATTTTATTTTCCATGCTTTTTTACTGAGATAACACTCGACTTTGTTAAAATGTTTTTATTACTGTTATACATATTTGGCTATTAAACTTGGTGAGTGTGCACTTTAAACCTGTTCAATGGTTTAGTAATTTTGGCACATTTTTGCAATGAGAGCAAACAATAAATTGTCGGAATGTCAAATAGAAAAAACGAAAAATCCTAAAATCGCACAATCAAACACAAAAAGAGTTCGGCAGTTCGTAGTGAAACGTTTGATCCATTCAGCGGCCACTTGACTTTCTAAAACCGCACTGCATCGCCTCGTACCGCAACGCGCTGCAGCGCAGCGCAGCGCAACCAACCGACCGCCGCGTTCAAGTGGCTTTCGTTGTAAAACTTCAAATGGAAGACAATTAAATTTTAATTGCGACACTGGTTGATGCACAAAAAATCAACAACGAAATGTTTAGTTTGGCATTATTACACACGACAACCGATGGCAATAACAGCACCAAAGCAATAACAAAATCCAAAAAACAACAACAAAACGAATAAGAAAAAGTGTCATGGAAAAATTGAACCATTGTGTTTGTGGTGGTGGGGTGCAACAGGTTTTGCGGTCGTAATTCGTTTAGAGAAAAGCGAAACAAATAATGAGCGCGAGAAACCAAACCAAATCAAATCAAATCAAATCGAATTGAAATTGAATTCATTCGATTCAAGTGTGCTGCGGGCCCATAAAAGTGTTGATAAATTGAAGTGTTGAAAATAAAATGAAAATCCAAACGAATGGGCGTAACTTATTCCACCTGAATGGTGGCGTGAAAGGCAAATAAGCCACGTGCCGCAAAGCTGAGAAAAGGTGGTCAGTGACCCTCAACATAAATAGGCAAATAATTTTTTATTCATAATGCATTTTCTTTTTCTGAAAATCAAAATGAAAACTTCATTTCCTTAAGTCCTTACGCGTCCTTGCACGTCCTTTGGAAGTCTCTCCAGCAACGATTTAGGGTCGGTGCACTTTTTGTTGCCCAGATATTGAACGCTGCTGTGTGTTGACGTTCAATCAGCGACAGAGTGGTCACAGCGACTTGACACCTGTCACCATTCAATTGTACCATCCACAGTTGTTGTAGTTGTTGTTGTCGTTGGCGGCTGGTAAACGGCTCTTGTGCGCCTTTCTATTTGTTTTCTGTTTTATTTGTTATTTCTTTATCACTTGCTTGTGATTTACCGTTACTACACAGTCGGTTTCTTTTTTATTTTTTTCACATTTTTTCACATTTTTCCCCCCATTTTCCATTTTTGTTTGGTATTTGCGGCGAGCGTTGCAGCTCTTGAAATTAAGTGCTTCAACGCGATCAAATTGATTGATTCATTTCTTTGCTTTGCTCTGCTTTTGTTGTTGTTATTGTTGTTGCTGCTCTTTATTTAATTTTCTTTTCCCCGCCCATGCTGCTGCTGCGTTTTCCTTATTTCTTATTCCACACATTTTACATTTCACGCTTTCAACAATTGTTCGATAGTGGTGATTTTTTCTTGCCACGTTGGCTTTTTTCATTTTATTTAAAAATGTTTTCCAATTAATTTGTTGTCGTGTTGTCCATCAATTGCGCCTTGTGGTCGCTGCGGTGCTGGCTGGCCGGTCGGTCGGTGGGTTGGTTGGTTGGTGGCGCGTTGCGCTGCTTGCCGCGCTTAATGGCTCTGTCTGTCTGTCGCCGGCGCTGTCTGCCTGTCTATTCATTGTTCGTCCGCCCCACCAAGTCGATTGATTTTTAATGGAATCGAGTAACGAACCGAATCAACCGAATCGGTCAGCGTAAGCGATTGTTGACCCTTTATGCCCATTCAAGTGATGGCGCCGCTGTTGGTTGTTGCTCTTAAAAGCCATTGTTGTTATTGTTGCAATTGGTTGCTGGCGTTGTTGTTGGTTCAAGTAGTTGTCGTTTGGTGTTTTCGGTTACGTTTGTTGAATCCTTTAAGCAGACTTTAAATGTCAACTGGTATACAAATTTAGTGCAAAAATTTTAACAATTTTGTTTTCAAAGTTTAATTGTTGCAGTGCATTGGTGGGTGGTTTTGTTGCATTTAATGTGAGTAATGCAGTTTTGACTTTAAAGTTTGATAATTTAAGGTTATTGACAATGATTCGTTCATGTCATTTTAACTGTGGAATCAAAGGTATGAAGGCATCTTAACAAAATCTTTTCTTGATACCTGGTCACATAGAAATCACAAGGATTGCAAGGCAAACTAAATACTTACATGCAATAGGACTTCTTTTCTGAATTTGACTTTTACTAGTTGTTTGATAACCGAATAAGAATACACCAAATTAAATCAAAGCAAATCCTTTATGCCATTAGAAGCTGAACAGCAGACAAAATGAACTGCAAGGGGATCAAAATGTTGCTAAATCTCAGAAGAGATGCGCTCAGGGCTGTTGTCAGGAACATCACTGGTAACTGCGTCTTTGATAGTCTCGCCAAAAAATTAAGCTTAAGTCTCCTGACTAAGCCGCAAAATTCTGCTGAAGCTGGTTAAAAGATTATTGCTTCGATTGGCTGCCGATGTTAGAGTTTGTTTTTATCAAGTTTGTGGTGTTGCAGATGAGCTCCACAGCTTTTTAAACAGCAAGCAACTCAGCTTGAAATACAAACAGCCTTTAACCCTTTCGACCCCGAATTTTATCCTGTGTCTCCATATTACTTTTGTGTAAGAAGTGTGCACACGACATTTTGTTAGAGTTCTAGAGTTAGTTTCCTTTACAACAATTTTAGTTTAAAGCGGGTTAAAGAAATTTTGTATCAATATTTTTTAATTACAGAAGACACATTTAATATTTATGGAAAAATACAAAATTATCACTTTTTGATTTTATTTAACCATTATTAAAGAAACAGGGTGTTGATCAAACGCGCCCAATGCGTAGACTTCAATTAGAACACAAACTTTCCCTGATATCGCTGCAAATTATTGGAAATTATTTTGGGGATAACAGTAAAATTTTTGTAATTTCCTTTGAATTCACTTCAAAAAATATTAATTTGTTGGTGCTGGTGAGTTAAATCCAAAAATTAATCTTATCTTTTGCTATAAGATGACAAATAGGTGAAGTTGCTCTCGGGCAACTTTGGGGTCGAAAAAGTTAAGGTTACCTAATACTGAATTTCGAATACGAAATTGCTATCTAATATCCTGAACTATCTGCAATTAAGCTGAAGACTTTTCGACACTTCTCTATATCGATTGATGACTTTTGTATGACAGCCTCTATAAGGCTTTGAGATGTGAGTTAAATATATTTGAAAGTGAAAATCGAGACTGGTTTTACCTTTGAATACATTGGAAACAGAGGAAAGTTTATTTGTATGGGAGAGAAATGGATAGGAAAGAAGAAGACGAGAAAAGGAGAGGAAATAAATGTGAGATAATTTTACCCCTGTGTCAACTTTTTGAAAGTGCTTCGTTTGTATAAGAATCCTTTTAGAAGTTCGACAGCGGGAGCTATGTTTAAAAATATATTTTGGAAGAGAATTTGAAGAGTAGTCCTACATTCTATACCACTAAGAGCAACTACTCATCAGTCGTTGTGTAAATTGACAATATTCTTCAAACTGTGTCTTCCGCACTTTGAGTGTGATGACTCGTCACCTACCTCTCATTTCATCGCCACAGTCAAACCTCTCACAATGAGAGGATCCAGTGTATCGAAAATTCATACATTTAAACATATCTAATTGGGCAGCTAAATAATGCTTAATTCACATAGAATCTTATATAAATTGTTTGCTGCACTGCGCACTTCCATTGAGTTTGATTAAGTTGCCGCAATTTCATAATTTACGCATAGATTGTGTTTCAATACTATTCAAGTGTTTGGACTATGCTACTGAAATTGAACGCAAAACCGAAAGGGAGAAGTCTGCAAGTGCTGCATATGGTGTTTGCATAAATTAACTGGTACAATTAAGATAAATCAATAAACTATAAGTACTCGTCCACCTGCAGTCAGCCAGTCAGTTGAGTGCGTTGCGTAGCTGCTTCGTTGCGTAATAAACAGATTAATTAAGAGATTTCAACGAATATTTTCAATTAGTGGGAAATACTTGCAGCATTACTTCAAAATCGCACAAACACACAGCCCAGCAAATAGTCGATAAAGCATAATCAGAGATGAAGCGGCCGGGATAGTGAAACCCAAAAGAGCCAACAATGCACTTTACATAACTAGTTGCGAGTGTTGTTGTTTACTTATTTAAATAGTGCTGTAAAGTTTAGACAATTTATTTGTGCAATTTATTTTGGTAACACTATCAATTGTTGCACTGTGCACTGGACAGTGAAGTTGACGCAAACAACCACTCACACAAACACCACACAACATATTTGTTGTATGACTCGACGCAGACGAGCGAACTCGAGCTGAGGTTGGGCTCGATTTGGTCTTCAATGTGACTTGGCGTTGTGTGAGCTGCTTGAGCGCTTGATTGCATAGTCAAGCAACAACAACAACAGGCAGCAGTAGCAAACATTAATGTTTACATTCTTTTCAAGCGCACTGCCTGCGTGTCCTTTGAGTAATCTTCGGTGCCAGACAAAGTCCGGCTGTTTTGCGCAGTTGAGTGCCGAGCGAGACGGTCACTTGTTATCTTGGTCCATTGCTTTCTCTATCGCTCTTTCTATCCGCATCGAGATTTAATTAAACCAACGAAATATTTTGTCACCAAAACACACACAAACTTCTAACAACACAGCAGCAGCAGATTGCAACTAGCAGAATTTCGCTAAAGCGTGCAACTTTGGTCAATGTTGTTGCATTGACCGCAACGTTGTCATTTCGAAGCGCCACGCTGGGAGTCGCTCTGTGTGTGCGAGTGTGTACGTGTTTAACTAACTGACAATGAGCAGCCATATACACACATATGTATGTATGTGCTTAGCTTGCAAGTATGTTAGTATCAGGGTGCGGAAAAATTCGCTCGCGAACGATCGAAAATTCGATCTTCTCATATTGGCTCGTTTTGCGATTGTATTTTATCGCGAGAAATACTTGAGCAAACGAGCGGTTGCGAATGCATTGCCTACGTATTCGTTCGTGAGAGATCGTATGCAGCGAGTTTATGTATACACATTTCAAACGAACGAGCGTACGAAAGCGATCGGTCGTGGGAAGAACGCTGATGCAGAAAATCATTCGCAACCGCTCGTTTGCTCAAGTATTTCTCGCGATAAAATACAATCCCAAAACGAGCGTTCGCGAGCGAATGTTTGATCGATCGTTCGCGAGCGAATGTTTGATCGATCGCGAACGAATTTTTGTAAGGTTCGTCGGTAGAGCGTGGCTGCAAACAATCATTGAATTTAGTCTATTTTGCGATATATACGGACGAAGGACGATTTGCGAAATTATTTTCTTGTGCGTTTGCTTTTTTTATATCAATATGGGCAAAGTGTCAAATATTGACAAGACGAAACTTGTTACATATAATAAAGACACAGATTTTTCAAAGTGCATTTTGTGCACACGAGACCATATACAAACATAACACAAAGTTTTCTATTTTTTTGTTATAATTTTCCTAACAAAAGGTCTTTAAAATCTACAAACTTCTATACATAAGTTTCCTTTAGGAAATAAACTGCAGTTAGTAGCAGCCGAGTATAATAGCAAACTGCTCAAACTCCTATATACATTATTTATTGCCCAGACGAACGATCGCGATCGTTCAAAGATTCAATCTTCACAATACGAGTTACTGATTGAGTTTTACAACAAGCGCTCGCAACAAACGAACGATCGCGAGAGATCGAACTGACGACGCTTGCAGCGACATTTTCTCATTCGCGATTTTTCCGAACATTTAGATTTCTCGTGAGAGATCGTAAATGCTTTTGCTCGCAGCGCAACTTTATCGCTCGCGAGAAATTAGAAGCACTCAGTTTTTGGTTGCGATTATTCGTGAGAAAGATCGTATTTTGATCGTTCTCCGCACCCTGGTTAGTATATGTGTGTGTTTTTGTTGCCACATTTACCACTTTGCCGTGTGCTTTAAACTTTATAAATTATGGAGGCGCAAATTAACTAAGTAAACGCATCCAACACTTCTTACGTGAACTGGCACTTAGTTGACTTTAGTTTGCTTGCGTCTCTGTGTGTATGTGTATGTGTGTGTGTGTGCTTCTTGTGCTCATGGCTGACCATAACGCTTACCGTTCTAACTGTAGTGGCATTGAGTTATTTTGATTGCTTTAAAATGCTTGGCGCCTTCTAAACTGTCAGTTTGATATGATTTTAATGCCGTTAAATACCTATACACACACACATACATATTGGTAAGTTTATATGATTTTGTGTATGTTTAGCTTTGTGTTTTGTATAAATATTGCAACATCTGCGGCAAAGTCCACTTAAAGTTATTAAAAAGGCTTGAGACTGGTTTACATTTCACGAAGATATTGATTTTAAAACTTGCTTTTCGAGTGTAAAAGACATTTATAATTAAACAAAAAAATTAAATTAGGAAAATACAATATTTCCAAGGTCTAAGAAATCTGAAAGACGCTGGTTCCACACCAAATTGTGTTCCATATCTGAATTTGAAAATTTCTCCTTGCCCAACAGTGCGTATGAGTAATGTTGACGGTAGATGGGCAACTTATGCACTTAATACAATAAAACCATAACTGCAAATCAACAGAATGGACCACCCATTCATATCTTAGTGACATTGCAGGCGTCCTGTCATTATTGTCCCACGGCAGCTGTTGTCATAATTCACTTAGCGCATCTTTACCACAAACGTGCCGTGTGTGCAACACAACAGTTTTGCCATACTTGCGACTGCCCAAAGTTTTACTGCTGCCATATTCGGCTATTTTTGCACGCCATCATTGGTTTTCGCCTGTTTCGTGCTGATTCATTCCTACACCGTCCTCTCTCATCGTTTCGTTTGTTTTTCCATTTGAATTATCCTTACGTTGGCCTTTTAAAATATTATTGCTTTCCTATGTAAACTCAGCAACAAAGGCATTCAAAAGCGCTGTCTCCATTGTCATTGCCAGTCTGTTTGCCTCCTCGCCCCGTTCACGCATCTCTCGACTGCTTGACTTGGCGTCGGCTACTTACAGCCACAAAACGGCATTATTGCTGCATTTGGTCCGCCACTGTCGTTGCAGCAGCACCGGCCAGAGAATGCAATAAGTGAAATGGCGAATTGCGGCACTTGCATTGAGGCGGCGGCCGCGTGGGGTGCTTCGGGTTTGTACGAAACTCAACACTCTGTTTGCCATATCATGTTAACTTGTTTACAGAAATGCACCGAATGTCAGACAGTCAATATTTCCATTCTCCGCGCCCGGCCCCTGTGGCATTGTGTGCAGCGCAATCGACCCGCCCATTCCCGCTCTTCCTCAGCACATCGCACAAAGGATACGCTTAAGCTGTCACCATTGATTTTTAATGCACTTGTTTACGCTTTTAAAATTCCTTCAATGGCATTTAGCAGTGGGGCGGCTACTCGCCTTTGTCTGCTATTGTCTCGCCATTTGCTGCGCTGGCTGCATTGTTTTCCGCAATGCCGCTGGAATTGTGGAGCTGCGTGTGTGGGGGCGTATGAGTGACTTTCTCGTATTGCGGTGTATTGTGTCCACAATTAGTTAATAGACAATGTACAACTATGATGTGTACGAGGGTGTTAAGATGTTGACTGGCGTTGTTTACTGTGGTGTTATTTGTTGGGCTTTTTCTTTTAGTATTTATTGCACATTCTGAAGTGTTAGAGAAGTGTTTATGAGGTGAATATCTGAAGAGGAGAAACCACAAAACTACTGAAGTTGCGAATGAGTAAAAGAAAATACACTCGCTGACAATAAACAGACAACCTAATGTACAGGTAGACAATTGTGACTTTCTCAGCATGAAAAATGTTGCACTGAGTGGAAAAAAGTTCAAGTAATTTGAAATGAGACATGAGTTGTAGGTTTTAAAACTAATTTACGCTCATTCAAAAAAATACCACCAAGTAATTTCAAGTAATTTAAAATATATAAAATAAAACATAAGAGAAGTATTTTTGGTCCTGTTTTTCTGCAGGACTAAAAATATTTCGCTCTTATTTTTAATTCTGCTTGTAATTTTTCTGTTTTACAAAAAAAGCAAAGCTTCTTTATTTCACATCAGAGCGCTTCCCACTGCAGAAACAAGTTCAAATTTTCCATTTTAATGTACAACAACACAATTTCTCCTCGAATTTACATACACCGGAGCGTCGAAAACACCTGTTTACCATTATAATGAAAACAAAAAAAATAGTATGTAACTAAATTTTACACACAGACACACATATGTGTATATATATATATACACCGGTTTAAATATGTGCACATGTCCATCATGTAATAATTAAAACAAACCGCATGAAAAATAAGAAAAAAAATGTTAAGGTTAAGCTGGCGAAAAACGCCGACAAGCAAACAAAACTGCATAAAGTAGACAAAGATGAGCTAAAGCGGCAACAGCAACGACAACGTTGTCACTGTCAGCGCCGCACAGCGGCATCCGACACAGCCATCAGCCGTCAGTCAGCAGAACGCAACATCCTCATCATCGTTGTTGTCATCATTCTTGTTGTTGTTGTCGTCGTCATCGTAAACGCATTAAACAGCTGGAGCGAGTCGCAGTGAACGACCGAGTGACTCGCTGACTGACGCGCACCACGTGACGTTCGAAATTGGCCATTGCGCCAAGTCAAAGAGGCCAGGCGCCGCACTGGCGCCAATAAATAAATATGAAAGAAATTTACAAAATCTGTTGTGACAATTTGAAGGCACATTGCGTTGCAAGCGCCGCGGCGCACAGCGACAGGTCGTCAAAACTTTAAGACACACACACACATGCATGCAAAATGCAAATGTGCGCACAGCATCTATAATTCCATATTGCGCATGCAAATGTAAAAGTTTTTGTCACGCGCCTAAAATTATGCAACATTTATCTGCATTTGCATGCAACGTGCTGCAATTGTGACAGGCGGCACGCGCGCGCACTGCAGCTACGAAAAAGCAACTCCAACAGGCATTGAGTCATTTATTTAAAGCTGGCAGCAATGGCCCCCACCGCGCCCCCCCGAAACCCAACTACCACTCAGGGCATTTTAGTTAGTTTTTGACTTTGTGTTCAACTGTTTATCTAAGTATATTTGAATATTTTTCGATGCCAACGCTTTGCCTTGAAACTGATTTTGAGATAAAAGGAAAATGGCGTTGGAACCGGAACGTTAACTGAGACATGACACATTGGGAAACGTCTGTAGGGCGACAAAAACTTTCTACTGCTGGCGTTGGTTTTGAGGTCAGACACACAAATAACCCAAAATGGCCAAAGAAGTTCCACCAACAAACCAATGGACTGACTCAAAGTTTTGATTTGAAAGTTTTTATGACATTTGCAACTACTTTGCAGCTCTCTCGAAGTAGTTGTTGTACTTCAGTTGCAGCAACAATGACAACATTAACTGCGGCATAGACTTTCATACATACTCGCACGTTGCAGCAGATCTGTGGCGAATTAGTCGTTATTAACTCAACCCAGACATCGCATGCCCCACTGCCGGCCTCATAGTGTACCCGGCTGGGCTCAGGTCCACGAATGCCTACGCATCACCTGTCAGTTGTTCAATTCAGCTTTGCCGAGTTGATAAGCAAAAAGTTGAGTTGGGAAGTTTCTACAATTCTACGTTTGCTCTATTTTCATTGCAAAACGTCATTTAATTGGAAAAGTTTATGCAGCAATGTTTTTCTGTTGGCATTCTAAAGTGCTTAGCACGTTTTTCTTGTCTGGTGTACGGCTGCCATTGGTCAGTAGAAAGTTGTTGCTTATTAGACTAATTAAATGGCCATTTGCTTCGTTTTTAATGTGTCACTTGGCATGTCAAAGCATTAAAAGTTTTAATACCTTGCACTGAAATACCTACACACTTGTTGCCATTTATGTTGGGCAGCAATTAAGCATTGAAAACAAGCTGCAATGGTTTAGTAGGTATCACACAATTCATTTGCTGCTTTAATGATTTTTGCGTCAATTATTTTGAACTATATTGAAAAATATAAAAAATTGGAAAATTATAGTGTAATGATTCAATATGGGTTCTAGTTCGAGATTTTTCGTTTAGTAAGATTTTTAAAAGTATTTTAAAGCCATATTTATATAGAAAAACAATTTAAGAGTCCAAAGGATGAATGCCAAAAGGTGTAGATGGCAGAAAATCTAAAGGTTTGTTTGGCCTTTTGAATGTTTTCATATATGCAATAACATAAATTTGCTTATTTGTGAGTGAACCACGCCTACTTTGATAGAGTAAATATTCGCTTTAAATTTTAATTCAAATTTAAGAAAAACCTTTCAAAGTTTTGGTAGATGTAGTAAGTATGCGAAATAAGTTGATAAGGTTAGTTAAGCAGTAATTAATTAAGTGTCATAATTCTTAAGCATGGCTTTCATGAACGATTTTTGCTTTGGATAACAGTTTCTTAGACAGAAAATGTTAGCTTCGTCTAAGAAAATATGTAGGTATGTTAGGTAGAAGTGCCAGCTTTTGAAACAACACGTAGGACTGTTGTGATACCACAGGATCACAAACCCCTTCATTAGTAGATGTTGAACCAGCCTCAAAAAGATATAAAGCGTTTTAGGTTCTTAGTTTCAACCTCTGATAAGTATGTGTGATTGGCGGTATGGCAAAACTTCTTAGGGTTTTTTAGGTTTCCTGCAAAAGACGGAGAAGGTGCAAACCATACTTCATGCTGCTTCTGCGGAAATTGTTGGCAACATGACCAAGCAGTAAGTAGTTTTCTATTGTGACCGCTAATGACACCAACCACAAACCTGAATGTGCCCGTTTTGAGGATTAACAGACTTTGGGTGCACTTCCAGTTCAGTTTTGACCAAATTTGTTGCCCTATTGTCTCTATTGTCAACTTGCAGGTTCTCAGTGGAACAAATAAACCAGAGAATTTGAGCACAGCACCTTGGCCGAGTTTTGTCTGCCCAGTTCATTTGCTCTGCTGATCCCTGAGATGTCTGTCTGACCTTGTATCCATAAGTTGTCTACGTTGTCCATGGCTGCTCAACCATCTTGTTAAGCGGTAGCTGATCATTGTCTTTGATACCAGAATATACGATCGTAGAATCTTGATAGCAGCCGCCGTAGCTTAGCTGGCTAGTGCGTTGAGTCGCGAACCCGCCGACTCAGCGAGTTCAATACTCCGTTGCGTTAACACCGAAAAAAAAAAGAAAAACAACAATCTTTCTTTCGGCGGCTCTCCTCTCAGCAGGAAATGGCAAACCTTTGAGAGTAAAATTGCCTATGAGAAGCTCCCAATTCGCTGGCTAGGCCTTAGTCTCGTAATCGGGCTGTCGTACCAGTCAAGAAGAAGAAGAAGAAGAGGAAGAAAAAGAAGAACCTTGATAGCAGTTTAGCTGTCAGATCTAATATCTCACTCTGTCCTCTTGGATTTACTTCAGCACTGTTTACTCGTAAATGGCTGAAAATTCCGCTTGACTTTTTAACTCTATGTACTCTTGTATAGAAATAAATTCTTAAGAACTACAACAAATTGTCAATTGAAGTCCTCTCCTATGCTACGACATTCTCATAGAAATGAAATTGGTATAGAATTGATACTCTATCAAGTCCCAAACGATAAAGAATTATAGGGAATAAGTGATTTGCTGTGTTTTATCTTAAATGGAAGAGAATATTTGACCTTTTGTGGCCACCTTAAAATTCGTATCTAATACATATACATATGTACAAATATACGTACAACGTGGGGCAAAAGTCATCACCTTATAGGCTGATGATATAACTTTTATAATATATAACTTTGACATAAGTAAAATTGGTTTTGAAATTCATTTATTCGTTCATTCATTCATTAATTCATTCATCCATTCATACATTCATATATTCATACATTCATATATTCATACATACATATATTCATACATTCATACATTCCTACATTCATATATTCATACATTCATTCATACCTTCATTCATTTATTCATTAATTTATTCATTCATTAATTAATTCATCATTCATTCTTTCATTCATCAATTCATTCATACATTAATTTATTCATCAATACATTCATTACTTAATTCATTAATTCATTCATTTATTCAACAATTAATTATTCAATTCATTCATTCATTCATTCATAAACAAATTAGATCCAAAGCACACTGGGTGACAACATTTGTGCTACTCTGTACGTTTTTTTACTTGTCTGAACAATCAAGCAATCACAGCACTCAGACATTACATATCTATGTTCATTGTACAACAACTTGATGTTCCCTGTTAAATTGTCTACCCGATCTCCGGAGAAATCTGGACAGATCCTGGGGTACCTAGGTGCCAAGGTATATATGTAGGTAGTACCAGAGAAATTCTCGTATACTTATGTATTTTTTTCATATTAATTTTATTCATTTGTCGTACAGAAAACTTTCCACATTAGTCAGCCACCAATTAGCTACACTTTTAATTTGCCTGCTTGCCTCACAAATAATTTGCATCTTTCTCTGCCATTATATTTGAGATAAATTATAAATATCACAACCCTTCTTTTCGATATTAGAAAACATTTCTGTTGCTTCTCAACTCAACACCCACACTCAAGTAGCAGCGCGCTAAATCAATTTACATATAGAAGTACTTATGCACTCAACGCGATTACCCACTTGTGCCAGTTTTCATTGTCTCCGACATGTGAGAACTTCTTCTCTCTTTCGCTGGTTTACATTAATTTCATAAGAGGCTGCATTAATAAATATTCTTAATAAACCAACGCAACATTTCCCCATCAAAGCACACGTCCTTATGTAATTTACTTAACAAACGAAAAGAAGTCCTTCAAACCGTACCTAATGTGCTTTCAATTTTCATTAATTTGCTAAAAAGCAAAAAATGTTTTTTTATTTACATAAAAACATAAACCACAGCAATTAATAATAAATATAATTTGCAGAAATGACATTTGTTTAAAATCAGATTACGTCAACTTCGAGCCACTCGACGTTGTGTTTCGCTCGTCACCCGGCGCTGTGCTACTTTCGGCGAAAAAGTAAGCGCCACAAGTGCCAGCGTGATGGCGTAAATTAGTACGGCAAACAAGTAAATTAACTTTGATTGGTGTCGGTGACGACGAACGGGGTGAGATATGCGACAGCGGCGGCGGCAATGGGTGGCGGGCGGTCGGTGCGGCGTGCATGCAAAATTTCTTGATGATTAACACTTTACGGTTTGTTGCGCACAACACATGTTCTGCTCATGTCAAACAATTTTGCGCCACACACACGCACACACCGACACACTGATACACTGACACACTCGTGCTTTTTTGTGCTATGTGTATTCGAATGTGGCATCAGCATTGCTGGCGCCCGATGCGGAAACACACATGGCAGCGACTGTAGCGTCGACGTTGGCGTCGGCGTGCGCAGCAGTGCCACAAAGCCTGGCATTACATTTATGCTTTTAAGGAGCCACATTTAAAATGGGTGTAAAATGCGTGTAAACAGGTAACACCGACACGAGCGCACACACACACACACAGGCAACTGTGCGCATATCCGCAGTGAACACGCTTAATGTATCCACACATGAAGTACTCACACATACACACCAACCCTTGGCCGAGCAAAGAGTAAGGAAGAATAAAACTCTCGGCGAAAGGAAGTAAAAAACGTGTAATTTCGCACGCCACAGCTTATGGTTGGGCAAATTTTAATATTAATGCCACACATTCGGCAGGTCTTAAGCGAGCGAACGAGCGAGCGCGCGCCCCGCGGAAAATCGCGAAGAAAGGCAACTAAGTGGACGAATGGCGCAGTGAGGGATGACGCGAGAAGTCAGTCAGGCAAATGAGGTTACAAGATGCACATAAAAGCAGAATAATGGTGACAAATTTACCTTGAAGGTGAGAGCAAATATGTAAAGGCGATGTCAAAAAAAATTCACACAAAATGCAGTTAGTAATTTTGACTTTAAGTAGATGGAATAATGCTAAAACGTGGGCTATACAAAAAAGGAATGTGAGCTGTGCTGAGAGAGTTTTGTATTACAAGCTTGCACACTTGACTTGACTTGGTGACTTTTAGAATCAAAATAGGGGAGACAGTAGGGAGACAGTAACATTTCAAGTACAGTCGAGTCGCGATTATTCGAAATTAAATCAACAAGGCACAAAAGTTATCAGAAATCGCTAGAGAACTTTGAATTATTTTAATTTAAATGAACCGTAACACCCTGCCACAGCATTTTTCCTACACCATTTTCAAACTTTATTGGTTTGAAAGTTATTAAAAAACGGCGGAAGCTGCAATTCTAATGAAGTACACAAATTCTAATTTATTTGTGTATCAGCATTTTAAATAATAAAAAAATACAAAATCAATGAAGCGAAAATAATGAAATTTTAACAACTGTAAGTATAAGTGGACAAAATAGTCGAAATATACATTCACTGCCATTCAAGGCCATTCAAACAAACACACACTCACAAACACATCTGTATGAAAATTTGTAGTATGACATAATGCACGTCGAATGGCAACATTTATTATCGTCTATGGCTTTTCATACACGACAATTCCACCCAAGCGACCTCGCCAGAGTTGCCACAGTCACAGGTAGGCAGACACAGGCAGCAGCGCTGCCGTTCAACGCGGAAATATGCAAAGGTGCGCCAAGCAAGCGTGATGCTATCGTGTCGCGTTAATTCACGCAACCGCAACGCTACATGAGCACAACGCCACCTCCCCCTCCCTCAATCCCCCACACACCAACAACAACGACCAGCCAGGTGTGTGCTGTGAGCGATGACATGCGCCCCGCCGCGCCCACTGGTGTTGGCAATACTGGTTGCGCAGCTCACGTCCCAATTGCAAGCGACCAGGCAAGTTTTTGTGCGTTTCGGCCGTTTTGTGTTTGTTGTTGTTTGTATGTTTGTGTGTTTTGTTGCGTTGTGTTGTCAAGGCAGCGGACGCGCATCGCTGGGCGTGCGCGCATATGCAGCGCGGAAAATCGCGGTTTTCCGCTACATTTTTCAGTAAATTTTTTTCTTCATTCTGTGTTGTGCTTCTTCTTGTTTTTTATATTTATGCGTTGTGCCCTTTTTCGCGCTGGCATGCAGGAATTTGCACATTTGAATGCGTTGAGACAAAACTGTAAATAACTCGGATGTTGCGCGTTTGTTGATGGCAAACTCACCTACAGTTATACAGCCATTGTTGTTGTTGTTGTTGTTGTTGTTGGTCATAGGTTTTGTTTTTTTGCACAAACATCTCATTCAGAACTGAAGGTGTTCCAAATAGAAGAACGAGTGGATACAAAAAAAGAGTCAAGCATAAAATTTGTAGGTGTTTTTGAGAAAAAATTTCAGAACAAATGTTAAAAGTGAATTGAAATAACGCGGAAATATTTTAAAAATTGCTATACAGTAAATCATATTTTTCTAATTAAAATTTTTAATTTTAAACCAAATATAACAAACGAAAGAAACAATTTTTAAGGCAATTTTTCAGGTTTTTGAGGAAAAAATTTCGTAACAAATATTAAAAATTAATTTAAATAAAGCGAAAATATTTAAAAAATTGCTATACAGTAAATTACATTTTTGTAATTGCAATTTTGAATTTTAAACCAAATACAACAAACGAAAGAAACAATTTTTGATGCAAAATGATTAGGTTTTTTGAGGAAAAAATTTCAGAACAAATATTAAAAATGAATTTAAATAAAGCGAAAATTGTTACAAAATTGCTATAAAGTAAGGACGCAAGTAACTATATAGTAAATCGTATGTTTGTAATTACAACTTTGAATTTGTAAGCAAATATAACAACCCAAAGAAAAAATTTTTAATGCAAAATGTATAGGTTTTTTGAGGAAAAAATTTCAGACAAAATATTAAAAGCGAATTGAAATAAAGCGGAAATACCTAAATACAATTTTTGTAATTGCAGTTTTGAATTTTAAGCCCATATTTGTATGCAATGTTGTATTTCATTGAAGATTTTACTTGTTTCGGTTGACTCCGGCGATGACTGAGTTTAGTGATTATTGTGTTATGAATCATAACACAATAATCACTCATAACTTATGATTCTTAAATTTTATTAAAATAAGAAATAATAACATCAGGACAGCTTTCCACAACCATTAGTGTTGTGTGTGTTAGCTTGTACAACGATTCATAGGCAATTTTGTATACTCAAAGGTTTGCCATTGCCTGTAGCACTTTAAGGCCCCATTTGAAGTTTTATTAAAACATACATGCAATGACATTTATCAATTAAGTATAATTCCTAAAATTGCTTGTCAAAAACAAAGTAAAAAAAATGCAGAAAATCCCATCATAAAAATCCTATAATATTTTTCACTTACGAGTACGTCGTTCAATTAGAAAGAAGTACTCATTAAGAGGCATCAAATCGCTGAACGATAGATTATGAGGAAAAATCAAACAAGAGTACACGACCCAGTTGCGTTCACCTTGCTCGCCGGCACTCAACCCACTCGTTCCACTCAGTCCCAGCCATGTGAGGCAGCGAAGACACTGTAACGTGATATCGTTTGAGCAGAGCGCACCGCATCCATGTGATGAGCACACGGCAAGCACGCACCCATGAAGGACCCTCGAGTGCGGCGCGGCCTGAGCGCTGAACTGAATCCCGGCGCGTAGTTGAACCGAGTCGCAGCGAGCTCAAATCGAAACGCTCACTCACGCTCGCTCTCCAACAACGCACTTGAACTCATAGCGAGATTCATGCGTGCGTTGAAAACGTGCGTTTCGTTGGCTGCGAACGCTCCAGAGGGCAGCACACTTCTCGTGCGCTGGCAGCGAACTCGTTAAGCACATTGAAAAACGGATTATTGCAAACTTGATAAATTTTCATCAGATAAATGTGCGGCGCGCTTGCCGCCTCCGTCAATTGGATTTTGCAAAACTGCTGGCAAGTTGATTAAGCGGAAACAAGCAGACACACACACAGAAGCACTCAGGAGCATATTTTCAAGTACACAACGGCGCATGCACGCACAACTCACGTGCCGGCAGCATTTCAAGGCTCTTTGGCATAATTTCAATCGTTGATGGCCGCTGGCACGTTTGAAAGAAATGAAAATGAAGCAAATGTTGGCGTTAATTTAAAAATTGGCCAGAAGGTGCGTGCCAACAACGAACGCCCGGCGCGCCGAATTCGAAATGCGGCACGCAACACCTTTGACGACGCCACCGCACCAAATGCAAAAAAAAGAAAATCCAGTGAGAACTGAGCGAAAATGAAACGCAACGCAACGGATTAAGGTGGCCGCTGCGGCGGAGGCAAATTGCTGCCATGCATATTTTCATTAACACCGTTGCATGTTAATGTGCGCCCGTAAGCCGGGGCGCGTTAATGAGCTTACGGCATTACCGGCGGAAGTGGCACAAGCAGCAGCGCAGGCGGCGAGTGCGCGCTTGCTGCACGGCAACTGTTGCTGGCGTTGGCAGTTCGGGCGGATTGGGCGCCAAGAGCAACCAAAGGCTGAGTTCGAGGTCACACGAAGGCGACTTTGGTTTTTGTATTATATACATATATGAATGTGTGTGTATGTATGTATGTATGTATGAACATATGGTCAAAGAAGGGCTTAGTGCAGAGGGAGGTGGGGGATTTTTGGGGCCTTGAATGCGCTACTGAAAACGAATATTGGACAGACTATTGTTTCCGTGTCTCCTTTTTGCACTCCCGTGCAAAGTATACAAATTCGGTGAATAAACATTTACTAACTAATAAACAAATAACAACAACCAATCGATACTCATTTGCAAAGCCAAAGCATTGACCTTGTAAGCAAAATCACAGAAATCGACTCGAGATAACGTGTGACAGAGTGATTAGGAGATTGATCGATGATTATGGCAGACATTCGAACGACTGGGCATGAACTTGATGCGCCCAGTCCCCCAGCTCAGTTGACCCACTTTGTGGTTTGCTTCGGTTAATCTCCAAACAGAGAACAGATGATAGTTTCCAGCAGGCGGGTGGACAAGGGTCTACCAGTTTCAATTATGTTCTTTCACCTGCAAACAATGCATTGGCTTCATGAAGCTCGGTAATTCTAATGAAGTACAAAAATTCTAATTTATTTGTGTATCAGTATTTTAAATAATAAAAAGATACAAAATAAATAAAGCGAGAATAATGAAATTTTGACACTTGATCAAGGAGGTTTTGGGTTTTAACATACTTACTTTTCAAGAAAATTCTATATAAATTTTTAAGGATATAAAGGATTAAAATTTTCAAAGGACCTTCTTCATATCCTTTTTTTACAAACAGATAAAAAATAAATTTTATTTAAATTTTTGAGCCTTTCCTCTTTTATTTGATATACATATTGCCATATTCTAACGAGGTTTAGTTTTTTTATATATATTTTTTTATACCCTTCACAATTGTTAAGTCCTTTAAAAAGGACAAGGGATGTAGAAATGAAAAACTGAGTACGCAGTATTACTATATTTGGCCTCTAGTTTTCCAGTGTGAAAAATGCTGTCGCACGGTGTAATAGTTTCTAGTCGTCAAGAATCCAGCAGGCTTGGGGATTCGGGTTTCTATTAGGTTCTTTCAAACTTGTTAGGTTCTTTCAGCCAGTCAATTATTACTATTTTGTTATTAGGTTCTTTCACCTGCAAACAACGCATTGGCTTCATGAAACTCGGCCAAACCTGGGTTAACATATCGTCGCTGCAGAAAACGAATGTCGTATGTTCCATTGAATTCAATAGCACATACGACAATCGTTTTCTCAGGCGATGATATCGCACACGCACAACAAAAGTGGCACAACTCAAAATTTTTGATTTTTAAGGAAACGCTAAAAACTGTTTTTGAGCTAAATAAACATTTTTTTTTAATAACAAATAGACCGTTCAGTAGAAAATTCTTACAGATTATGTTTTAGGATAAGTTACAAGATTTTTTTTTTATTTTACACTAGAAAATCCAAAATTTTGAGTTGTGACTGTTTTGATGATATTTTAATTCAATAATTACGAAACTATTTCAAGTTATGCTTTTTCTGAATTTAATAATTATAAATGACAGTTAAAAAGTTGAAACACAAATTTTGAAAATTCATAACTATATTTAATAATTAAAAATATATACAAAAATTGTCAGAATTTTGCTTAAAATTAACTTTAACAAAAATTTATTTCGTCAAAAGTGACACAATTTGAGTTGTGTCACTTTTGTAGTGCGTGTGCGATATGGAGTTTTCCCGGTGTGAAAAATGCTGCACGGTGTAGCAATTTCTAGTCGGCAAGAATCCAGCAGGCTTGTGGATTCGGGTTTCTATTAAGTTCTTTCACCTGCAAGCAATGCAATGGTTTCATGAAGCTCGGCCAAGCCTGGGTTAGCTTATCGTCGCTGGAGAAAACGAATGTCGTATGTTCCATTGAATTTAAAAGCACATAGTCTAAACTGACTAAACCGAGGAGTACTAATCTCTCTTTATACCAAACTTGATTCCGATGTCTGAATTTCCTTGAAAGACATTTCTTTGAACAGAGATCAAGAAGAAGACAAATATACAGTTAAAGGTTAAAGAACGCAGAGATGAATCAAACATCAGACTGATCACCATGCTGGCCACTTCTCTCTCTTCTTCTTTTTCTTGTCACTTCATATCAAAGTAAATATTGCTTGACATTTCAGTGCAGCGCACAACAAAATACTAGAAACTCTGACAAATTAAACGTCAGTGGCGGCAAAAAGCGAGCGCGTTATGGCAGTAAGAACTTGTTTAAATTAGCATAAAATGCAAACAACCAAGTTTAAACATGAATGTTTGTGCGTGTGTGTGTGTGTGTCTACACTATACAAATATCTCTACAAATGGCGGATATGCAATGCGGGCGATAAGCAAAGTTGCACTGGACCAGACTAATAGAGACTGAGAGTGCGACAGGGAGAGAGAGAGTGGGCGGCTTAGCACAACTGACGTGGGGTGAGATGGCAATGCTGTTGATGGCGCCACTTATGCGCAAGTGGCGCATCATATCAGCGACAACAACAAGTTGGCAGCAAAAACAAGTCAACAACAGCAAATAGTTGACAACAGTAGTAGAAAAAACAATAACAACAACAAGAACAATTGAGGCGCAGCATCCCAGTCACTCGCCAGTGCCCTTGGCAACGTGACGCGCCGCAACGGAAGTGGCAGCGCAAGTGGTGTTGGCGCGACGCGGTGCTGCTGCCTGCCGCTGGCGTTCTCTGTTGCCTCTTCATCCAACCCCCTCTGCCCCCCACATGCACCCTGAATCTGAGCGAAGATTGGCAGCAGGGCCAACTTTTTTGCGTTGCTGCCGGAGTCGGGCAGTCATTGCAAATGATATGCAAAGCGGCTGGGCGGCCAGAGCGGCTGGGTGAGGTCGCAAGGGGCGCGGCGCGGCAGTTTGATGGTGCTTATTGTAGCGTAACAAAACTGTTTTAGAACTTTTGTAAATTTAATTACGTGAATTGTTGCATGCTCGGGCGATGTGTGTGCGCGCGAAAAGGGTTCAGGCGGCTGCGGTGGACAGTTGCGACGGAGTGCACGAAGTGAGAGCGCAACATGGCAAACTGCAAATGTGCAGTTCGGTTGGGTTGGGCCGAAGGGTCAGAACAACCGAGCGAGCGATGTCAGCAGTTGGAGGCTGCGGGCATTTACGATCGCAGTCGTCACTTTAATGACAAATGAAATTATTTTCTAGTGGGCACAACAAAAGCAACAACAGCAAAAATACGAAACAACAATAAGTGCTACTAAATCCGTAAACAACTTTTGCAGCAATTGAAATCAATTAAAAAGTTGCAAATTTCGTTGCACTTACCGGAAAGTTGCAAACGAAAATAATAACAACAACAACAGCGTTGGCAACAATTCTCAAGTGTTGCCAACGTGTTGATAAATGAGCGTCATTCGGACGGGCACCAATCAGCGTAACGGATTATGAAGTTTAATGATGAAAAGTTTCATGTGCCATCCCCGACTGCGTCTCTCGCGTCTTTACCACCCAACTTTGCACAACAGTTTGCCAAGACGCAGCGCTGAACGGGCGCTGGTGCACGATTCATGCAAAAATATGCAAACAAATGCACCAACGTAAATTTCAACTTTGCTACGGGACATTAAAATTGCGCTCGAACCGCTGTAAATGGCCTAGAAGAGGGAGCAACAGGGGTCGAAAGGAGAGCAGAATAAATATGACATTTGAATTATTTATCATCTCAATAATTTAAATGCCTTGAAGCTGACAAATTCGCGCACACAAATCGGATAAGCTTTCAATGTCATTTTGGGCGGGGCCTGAGCCATCGTCAGTCGTTGCTTACGTCACTGCCACTAAGTCATTGCACCAAACTATTTTGCAGCTTTGTTGAAATTGTCACTCAACTCGACTTGCGTTGCTCTAAACAACGAAGGGTGGAAAGCGCAACGGGGAGCGGCCAACGCTTTGTGCTCTTCGTTAAACTTCACTTTTAAATGAAGTAACAATTGCCAAATAAAATTGTGCTTTGTGTCATGTTCGTGCGCTGCTGCCAGTTCAACTTTCGTCGTTGTAGCCACCCTTCCCCCCACGTTCGAGGCACGCATTCTCGTGCTGCTGCCATTCTGTCTGGCACGCTGCGACCAGCGCAGAATTGCATTCCTTACAAAATAACAACAATGGACGCGGCTGTGGTGCCGCAGGAAGGAAACTAGGGGTCGCTATTGCCACTTTGCTGCAACTATTGCTATCAGTGCTGAGAGTTTGGCAAGTTCACATAATCATTAAAATATTTGCAAAGCACCAAACTGCCACGTGATTTGATTGGATGTGTGCGTTGTTGTTGTCACCTGAAGAATTCAGCTAGGAATTTTAACACATTCTGAATAGTAGACAGTTGACCAATTCTTCGGCAAAGTCAAATACAAAATTTGACATTAAATATTCCCAACCATTTTTGAAATATTTGTATTCTTAAGAACCATTTTGGCTACGTCCTTGAAATGCATAAACAAGAAAAAAGTAGAAAAACTTAGAAACAACACAACAAAAAAGAAAGAAATTCTCTAAAAGCGAACGTGTTGTCGCTAGTTGTGCTCCAAAAGGACAACGAAGGGGCAAGAAATGCTCGAAGGACAGCGGACTGCGCACTGCTGTGAGAAAAGCCGGCAGACACATAGGAAGCTGACTGACTGAAAACAAATCGAAATTAAAATTTCAACACCACAAACTGACGACATGCTTCTTCGTTTTCTTTTCATTTTGCCGTTTTGGCGTTCTTTTTGCACAGTTTTTGCCAACGTTTTCGGACTCACTAAAGATGGGTTTTGTTACAATTTTTTTTAGCAGCGCTGGCTGCTGTTGTGTTGTTGTTGTTGGACAGTGACAGAAGTTTCAAAATGTTTACAAAACATTCGCAAATGAAAGAGCAGTGGAGACCACAACAGCACCGAACCGAATTTAGTCCTCTGAGCACTCGACAAAGCCGCCATTAGAACGAAGACAATCCCTAGTACAATGTAGCGAGGCGGGCAGAGAGTGTTAAAAAGTGACAGAGTCAAGCGGGAGGAGGAGGAGCGGGGTGGGCAGGCGGCAATGGTTTGAAATGAATTTTGCAAGCGAATTTGCTAAAATTGAAAAATCCATTGACGTTTATAGACAATAATGGTCTGTGTAGTTCGTTGTGCGTGGGAGTGTTTGTCTGTGTGTGTGTATAGGACATGCCGCAGACAGTCAGAGCGCACGCCACATAAGCACACAACTGCACAGACAATTGTACCGAGAAGCGTTACAGAGACTGGCAGACAGACAAACAAATAGACAGACAAATAGACAAATGGACAGACAAAACGATAGCTGAACGCTGGTGCAAGACGAAGTGAAAATACTACAAAGGCACAAATTGTTGCCGAACTTATCAATGTGTGCGTGTGTCGGTGTGTGTGTGTGACTGTGTACATGACAGTCGGGACAGTTGTGGCGCTGGTCAATGTTGCTGTTGCTCTTGTGTCGCTTTTGTTGCTTACTGCTGCTGCTTTATTTTACTGTGTTTGGTTACAAGCGAAATTGTTTGCTTTTTATAGATTTTTTTTTTTTGGCAGTGACGATTGCTATTCATTTTTTATTTGGTTTTCATTTTTTGGTTTTACTCCGTTTTTGTTGATTTGTTGTTGTTGTTGTTTTTCTCTACTGTGTGTTCATTGTCTGCGCTTGTATTATTAAACAAAGTCAGATACGTGATTGCAATTAAAATTGAAAAGCGTTAAGCGGACTCGTCTATTAAGCGCCACTGAACGCTCAAATATTTCATCGCAGACACACAGACAGACACACACATACATACATAGTAATGGATGCTGTGAAAAAGCAAGATTTTCAATGCTTCAATAGTTCGTAGATGACTGTTGAGTGTTTAAATTTTACAAAAATCAAAGTAAAAAATTCCCTGTAATTTTCCATTCAAACAAGTCGTACTTGAAAAATTGTCAAAATTTTTTCTGGGTTATTACATGTGTCATCTGGTGCTCAAATTTGTGTTTGAGCGTCATCTGTCGGGAACTTGTACGTGATAGCTTTGAAAACAAGTCAGTGTTTGTTGCGTTTTGAACAAGTTAAGAATATTATTGTCCTGACACCATTTGGGAGATGGCAGCCGATACTGGTGTCTTGTCTTGTCTCGAGTTAAAAAGTAAAAGAGCAGCTTGTGTCGAGAATGCTGAATTTGTTTCAGAACAGCAACGGATTGAAAGTTTTATCGACGTCATCATTACCTTTAACGAGACATGGGTTTATGAAAATGTCATTGAAATTGGCCATCAATCATAGAAGGTAAAAAAAGCAAAAGAGAGTCGATCCAAACTCAGGTTTTGTCGACTGCTTTCCTTGAATGCTTGAATGGTGAGGCTCATTCGAATTCCTTCAACCAGTACAGAGAGTATTACGTGAGCCTATTAAATTATTTGAAGGGATAATGTTCAGTGCAAGAGGCCAGAAATGTGAAAAAAAGACAACTCATTGTTTCTTTGCCTCAACAACACACCGATCTCCAACTTAAATTTCCTCTACTGCTCAGAGCCACATAAGATCGCCAAGCAAGAAGCGATCGGGAGACGTGAAGAAGTAAACGAAACACTCCACAGTTGCTCTAACTTTGTCTTTCAATCAATTCTTGCACATATTTATTGAATCAAGAAATAATTTATTAAAATTTTATTAACTCAAAAAATGTTTGATTTAATTTTTCATGCATCAATGGTGTTTTAGCTAATCTTGGCCGACTTATTACACCGTGCGACAGAATTTTTCACACTGGAAAAAATCCATATGGATGTGAAACTAGGGACCAAATATAGTAATACTGCGTACTTAGTTTTTCATTTCTACATCCTTTGTCCTTTTAAAAGGACTTCACAGTTATGAATTGGATAACAAATTAAAAAATATAGAAAACAAATACTTAACCTCGTAAGAATATGGCGATATGTACATATATCTGTTGTCTCTGTCTATGTATATCAAATGAAAGAGAAAAGGCTCAAAAATGTAAATAAAACTGATTTGTTATCTATTTGTAAAAAAAGGATATGAAAAATGTCCTTTGAAAATTTTAATCCTTTATATCCTTGATGTTAGAACCCTAAATCTCCTTAATCACGTACGAGGTTAAGTATTTTTTATATATTTTTTTTTATCCACTTAAACATTTTTAAGTCTTTTTAAAAGGACAAATGATGTAGAAATAAAAACTGAGTACGCAGTATTACTATATTTGGTCTCTAGTTTCACGCACATATGGATTTCTTCCGGTGTGAAAAATGCTGTCGGACAGTGTTATCCCTTTGACAATTTTTTCACACTCGTTTGACCTTAACAAAGAAATTCTACAATGACTGAACTGTGAACAATAACTAAATCTGATTTCTGGCTTCCTTAACTTTGCAAGTTTTAATTTATTTAACCTAACAAACTGAAAACATAATTAAATAAATTAGTAAACACGAAACGAAATTCCACTGTGAAAATTGTCATCCATAAACTTTATGGAGTTTGCGAATTTGTTTCTTAAACATTGCAAGTCATTTGCATATTTTCGAAATTTCGAATGTGTCTAATTAAATGGCCCATTAAATTGAAATAGCCGCCAAAGTTGGCCGTTCCCATTGCCCCATTGCCCAGATGTGAGAGGCCACAGTAAGGCGCAGTGATTTATGCGCGTGCCAACGAAAATTGCCACACAACAGCGCTGTCTCTTCATCTGTCAATGTCACAGATTAAAAGTTAAGTAATGCCAGCAGGCGGCCACACATGACATCGTACGAATACGTAAACTATGTTCTGGCTTGTGCGGTCAGGGGTGGCACAAGACTTTTCGCAGCTGGCTGGCCCAGTCGCTACTTATCGGCAAAAGTGCTGCTAACAACTGGTGTTGTTGTTGTCCAAATTTTTGCTTATCAGCAGATGTTCGACGAGGCCGGCACATCACGCAACAAATTAAAACGTTCCGCAATGCGCAGAACAATACCATTCTTAACAGAAACAACAACAAATACCAGTAAACATAAAGTCAAACTACAAACCGCCACAGTTTGCAGTTCAAACTTTGCATTGTTGCCAATGCTTTTAAGCCGCTACAATATGTTGACTTAAGTGTTTGTGTGTGTTTGTGAAGAAAATCCAAGTAAAAACTAAATGCGCACCGAATGTGGTCACGAAGAGCGGTGAAAAGGACGCGGCGCACGCGATCTGGCAACTTTCGGTTGACAAGAAAGTACACGAAAAAGGATAGCGGCGAGCGCGAGCAGAATTTATGCTGCTGCCAGCCACTTGTCTAATTTACTACGATTGAAACTTGCGGCACGAATGCCTGAAGGAGGTGGGGTGGGGGGGCGCGACGGGCGCGGATTATGAGGCAGCCATGCATGCGCGGCGTATGCATGATTACGTAGAAGTGAGTGCGTGTTTATGTGTGTGTGTGTGCGTGTGAAGTGGACTCTGTGTGCAGGGAAACTTTGACATTGTGTGCGAGCAAACTTTGGCGCTTGTGTGGTTGTTGCAGTCAGAGGCGTGCAGGGAAATGATTTCAATGGGGAATTTCAAGTGTCATTTTGTATTGGAACTCATTTTTATTCTATTGTTTAGTTCATGAAATGTATATAAAACTTATTTCATGTATTTATTTATTTTATTTTATTTTATTTTATTTTATTTTATTTTATTTTATTTTATTTTATTTTATTTTATTTGATTTTACTTTATTTTAGTTTATTTTATTTTATTTTATTTTATTTGATTTTACTTTATTTTAGTTTATTTTATTTTATTTTATTTTATTTTATTTTATTTTATTTTATTTTATTTTATTTTATTTTATTTTCTTTTATTTTATTTTATTTTATTTTATTTTATTTTATTTTATTTTATTTTATTTTATTTTATTTTATTTTATTTTATTTTATTTTATTTTATTTTATTTTATTTTATTTTAGATTTGATTTGATTTGATTTGATTTGATTTGATTTGATTTGATTGGATTTGATTTGATTTGATTTGATTTGATTTGATTTGATTTGATTTTATTTTATTTTATTTTATTTTATTTTATTTTATTTTATTTTATTTTATTTTATTTTATTTTATTTTATTTTATTTTATTTTATTTTATTTTATTTTATTTTATTTTATTTTACTTTATTTTATTTTATTTTATTTTATTTTATTTTATTTTATTTTATTTTATTTTATTTTATTTTATTTTATTTTATTTTATTTTATTTTAATTTATTTTAATTTATTTTATTTTATTTATTTATTTATTTATTTATTTATTTATTTATGTATTATTTATTATTTCTTATTTTTTATTTATTATTTATTATGTTGTATTAATTATTTATTGTTTATTATTTATTTATTTATTTAATAAACTTTTTTAATAAGTTTACAATCCTTAACTCCTTCACTGTTTTTAAGTTAACCTTCCAACAATACGAACGTGAATCCTGGTACAATTTATTCTTCGCCTGAAATCAAAACCGAAAAATTAAATGTTTGAAATTTGTTCTTTGCGTTTCTGTGTACATTTGTACTAACAAACATTTATGTATTGCATGTATATACGTATTGCGTATTTGTGTGTGTGTGAACCAAAGTTCGCTTGGATGCTCGGTTAGCTTGTGTACACGCCAGCGTCTTTTGCAAAATTATCGCAAAACTTTTGCGGCTAAAAGTTTTTCGCCCAAATATTCTGACGTGTGCCACGCGACTGCACAAACACAACTGCCACCAACTGACTAACTAATGCACGCTGAGCGGCGCGCCAGGACCAGACGTAATGCAGCAGGCGGCCCATGGAGTTATTATTGGGAATTAACAAAAGTTTCTGGCTACTGTTTGAGTGCGATAGTGTGTGTGTGTGTGTGTCGGAAGTAGCTTAGAAGCAGCCGAAAGCCATTGTTGGGCAGCATTTAGCTTGCTTGCCATTTCATAAACAATTTCATCAACTTTTACCGCATTAAGCGGCGTTTCTATTAAAAGCAACGAGCTCACTTTCACACACACACACACACAAACACATACACAAACATACACAGTAGACGCTTTGCGGCATTGAGCATTTTTCCGCGCACTATTCTAATTTTTTTTGTTGCGTGCAATTTTCGTCTCTTCTCATTTACGGCGTTTACCTTCTTACGTTCTTTGTTAATACTTCTCAATATTGTTGCTTCTTTGTCATTGTGTTCTGTGTTTTTTGGCGTTTTGGTGTTTCGCCTTTGCGACTGCTTACATATTTGCCATTATTGTAGGCTGTTGTTGTTGTTTAGATAATTTTAATTAATGGCCCTAAGCTACTTATTTGGTCTCATGCTGCCTGGCCGTTGTTCTGCCTGTATTGCTGACTTTTTTCAGCATTGTTAAAGCTCTCGTTGCGGCTCTCATTGTTACTTTGTTGCTGTTGTTACTATAAAGTGTTGTTGCCGCAGTTCAATCACCGAATTTTGGAATTTTCTTATTGCAGCAGCTTGCAGCCAGACTCAGCGCCTGGGCACTTTACTGCTCCTGAGAACTTTAAGATTATTTTCAAAATATTTCAAAATGGTTGCGCAGGTGTATGTGTATTTGTGTGTGTGTGCGTGTGTTTTTGTTCGGAATTATGTTGTCGCTTATGTAAATACGCACAGATCGTAAATTCGGTCTGCCGTTGCTTTATGACTTTTACAATATAAATAAAACATTTTAATGAGGCAACGCCAAATGATTTTACGAGGACGAGAGTTCAAGTATTTAAGTGCTAAATTCATGAATTGCTCGAGAAATGACAGCAACATGAAACATTATGGTGTGTTGTTGCTGTATTTCAACAGTCATGAGTTTGAAATGTATAGAAAAACTTGAACATTGAAAAAAAATGTTGAATAGTGGACCTTGAAAACTACGCTAAAGAACGGCAGATTTCAAGGGTTGAGGGGACGTAAAAAATAAAGAAATATTAATTATAAATACTATCACTAGGATGGGAACCATTCAAGGAATATGGCAGGAAAATCAATACAACCACGTTTGGAATCTGTTACCAGGTTACGGCTTGTCCCAAAGTTCTCTCCACGCGATGTGCTTTTGAAAAATCTGCATAAATGCTTACAATTCTCGTCTGATAATTCTATTGTTTTCCCACTAGGTTCGGAGATTCAGACTTGTGGTCCAAGAGGACACCAGCCGCCTTGTTCAGTCATATAGTGGTCATACAGTCGTAATTGTATAACGATTTTGCATTCACTAAATCAAATACAAACAATATGCAAGAACCTAAGTTGATTAATAATTTTTACAAGATTAACACATTTCCATTAATTTGATTGATTTGATTTGCAGCTCAATCCATTACAACATCCAACTTGTGTTGTCTGGTGTATTTGCATATTGCATTGAAATGCAAATAATAAAACAAATGCAGCAAGTGTGGCAGCACGTTGATGCCTCAATGAATGGAGTTGCGCAGCGAAGAAAAACGATTTCATTGCATTAAATTAAACGGATTACGTGGCCATGTGCTTGGGGCATGTTGCAGAAACATTGCTACGCGCACTTACACACACACACACGCACACAGTTTCACACAACCCATACGCGTTGGCGGTGTGGCCGATCCGTACAATCAATGTTGTCGCAGTGTAATTTAATTATTGGCCAATTCGAGGCGAAGAAGCAGGAGTGGCTCGCAGGCGTAGCAATGCGAAATCGTTGCTGAAATGTTGCCCGGTTGTGCAAACAACTTTTTAATTAATTGTTAATCAAAGTTACGAAATAAATAACAGCAGCGTAAATACGCAAAATGGCTGCGCAAATGATGCGAGTCGGCGACATCGGCGCGACAATAATGACAATAATGGCGGCACATATGCGGTGCAGCAGAGTTGGCTGTATGGAAATGCGTTTCTTTAATTTTTAATGCGAATAAGCACGTTAAGAGACAATAGTGGCGATTAATATGGCAGCGAAGAGGCAGCGAACAGCAAGTTGTGTATTGACACAAGAACAAGTGGCCGGAGCGAAGTCGACTCGAGTGCCCATTCACACACCAACACACACAAACACTTACATACTCGTGTGCGAATCATTTTCATAATTAAAATTGCGCATACGCAATGGTTAACGCTAGACTGGTGCAGCTTAAAAGGCAACAATAATAACGTTTGTTGTTTTTATGCCACCGTGCACTTGCCGCGAAACGGCTGCCAAACACAACACACACCCACACATACATACACACACACATGCCATATTCGCGTGCCGAGTGAAAGCGGGAAGTGGGCCAATTTCCGTTTGCTGCCAGTCAACAACTCGAACAACTCGTTTGTGTTGAGGGCGGCAGGGGGGGTGAGTGTTTGTGCATTTCAACAGCACATTAAATGAAGTAAATTATTTGCATTGAAGTGCACAATTTCCACAGTTGGTGCGCGCCACTTGAGCGCACTGCATGTTGGGGTTAGGTGGAAAAATACTTTGCATAGTTGAAGTACATCATTGTTGTACATTCAAGAGTAAATACATATATGTTTAAATAATCTGCGAGTATATTCAATTGTTGCTGTTGTTGTAACGCACATCAAGTGCTCGCCAAGGCAGCAGCGTTTATATTGCAATCAAAGCATTTGAAGAATTCTTCGGGTTGGTTAAAGCAGCTAAATTGGGCATAATTACAAATGGTAGCATGCAGTTATGTATGAAAAAAACAATTTAAATATAAATAACAAGCACAACAGCAACATCAGTGGCGCAAAATATGCGCAGCACATGTCCGCGTTGCCAGATTGACGCGCCAAGTGCGCGGCGGCAGGTAGGTCGAGTATGTTATGGCCAACATTGACGTTGATAGCGGTTAGTGAGCTGAGGCCAGCGCGCGGCGTGGTTGCCATACCGTGTGAATGCCGGTTGGTCTGTTGCTGGGGCTTGCTGGTTCTTGTGCCACGCTTAAGTGTTGCCATGTTGTACATTGTGCATGTTGTTGTTGATAGTTGAGGTAGTTGCTGCCGCTAAATTATTTGTTGATTGCATTGCAAATTGCAGTTGAATTGTGTTGAAATGCCTTTTGCGCAGATAAAATGGTTCGCCAACTTTTATCGCATGTCGGTGCTTCAGTCGCTGTTGCTGTTGCTGTTCATTTTTGTTTGTATTAATTCACGTTGCACTATTAAGTCCTTTTTCCATACGAGCGCATATGAGTGCTTTAAAGTACTTAGTTGTTGACTAATTATAATTAAAGGGAAAGATGAATTGAAATGTGCAAAATGCGCACATTTATGTAGTTAACTTTGAATAATTCATTGCAGTAAAGTCGTTGTTGTTATTTAATATATAAAGTATTAACATATGAATGACTGATTAAAAGCTTAAAAAGCGCACAAATAATGCTTTGTGTTAAAAGTCATATGAGGGTTGAAAGGAGTTTTCATGAAGGGTGTCTGAACTTTAGCATTAAATACTTAAAAAGGGTTGTGTGAGATATGATTCAAAACATCAGTGGGCATCAAAATATGTACATTCAATACTTTTGAATTCTAATTTCTTTTAATTTTAATGGCCTACGTGGCTTAATTTACAGGACTCGATCTGAGAGTTTTACTTTTGTTTGACGCTGCTAACTGCTGGGCTCAATCTTGACTAAGGTTGGAATAAATTTGGTTCTTCAGTTGGTTAATTTGAAGGAAAGACCAACAAATTAAAGGTTTGAAGGCTTTAAGTTGTACGATTTTGGCCACCATTCCACATTCTTTCTTCTGGAAACAACGCCTTCTGTGAACTTTTCTTGCAACAACTTCAATGCAACGTCTGATGTTTGATGCATTACGCCGTTTTGTTGGAACCAAATGTAGTTCAGACCTATGTTGTTCAATTGAAAATCAAGTGAAATAAAAAAGCCAGTTTAACCCTTTCGATCCCAAAGTTGCCTGAGAGCAACTTTACCAACAAATTAATATTTTTAGAAGTGATTTCAAAGCAAATTACAAAAATTTTCCTACTATCCCCAAACAAATTTCAAATAATTTGGAGCGATATGAGGGAAAGTTTGTGTTCTTATTGAACTCTACGAATTGGGCGCATTTGATCAAAACCCTGTTTCTTTAATAATGGTTAAATAAAATAAAAATGCAATAATTTTGTATTTTTCCTTAAATTTTACATGATTTTTCTGTAATTAAAAAATAATGATATACCATTTATTTAACCCGTTTTAAGCTAAAATTGTTCGAAAGTAAACGATATCAGGGAAAGTTTGTGTTCTAATTGAAGTCTACCAATTGAGGGCGTTTGATCAAAACCCTGTTTATTGAATAAAATCCAAAAGTGATAATTTTGTATTTTTCCATAAATATTAAATGATTTATCTGTAATTAAAAAATAATGATATACAATTTATTTAACCCCTTTTAAGCTCAAATTGTTTAAATGTAAACGATATCAAGGAAAGTTTGTGTTCTAATTGAAGTCTTCGAATTGCGTTTGATAAAAACACTGTTTTTTAAATAATGGTTAAATAAAATCAAAAAGTAATAATTTTGTGTCAGGTGTACAACTTTGCTTCCGCCGTTTTCCGATAGGTGGCTGTACCGGCTGAGGCTGGTTGAAATACATAGATGGTAATGCCTTTAAAGTGAGTGTGGACAGTGCCTAACGAATTGTCATCGCCGTTTCAGTGACAGTTGTTCTTGTTTTGTATTATTCACGCTCGAAAATGTCCGTTTATGTGCCCAATTCTCGCCATTTGCGGGAAGTTTTACTTTTCTGTTACAATTCGAAAAAAAATGCAGCTGAAGCGCATCGAATGCTCTCAGAAACTTACGGTGATGCTGCTCTGAGTGAAAGAACGTGTCGGGAGTGGTTTCAAAGTTTTAAAAATGGTGATTTCGATGTCGAAGACAAACATGGTGGTGGAAGAGAAAAAACCTTCACGTCGCAAAAGTGGTCAAAAAGTACCTGGAAACGCTGAAATGGGAAGTCTTGCCCCACCCGCCGTATTCCCCAGATGTCGCCCCTTCTGACTTCCACCTATTCCGTTCGATGGCACACGGCCTGGCAGATCAACATTTTCAATCCTTCGAAGAATTGGAAAAATGGATTGCTTCATGGATAGCGTCAAACGAGGACTCCTTTTTTCGAGCCGGGATCCGAAAATTGCCGGAAAGATGGCAGAAAGTTGTCGCTAGCGACGGACAATACTTTGAATAATACATCTGTAAGCACTTTTTCGCAATAAAGCTTTTAATTTTGGAAAAAAACGGCGGAAGCAAAGTTGTACACCTGATATTTTTCCATAAATATTAGGCAATTTTTCTGTACTTAAAAAAAAATGATATACAATTTATTTCACCCGTTTTAAGCTAAAATTGTTCAAAAGTAAACTCTAGAACTCTAACCAAGAGGCGTGGCGACTTCAAATGTCGTGTGCACACTTCTTAGGTGAGTGTTTCATGTTTTAAATACCCAAAAGTAACATCGATACACAGGGCAAATTTCGGGGTCGAAAAGGTTAATGGCCTTATACCGTTCGCCATAGACAGTCACCGCTTGGCCATTATTATTTTGGAAGATCTACTCGTATGGGCCAACTATTTCGCCTGAACAAAATCCACACCAAACAGTAATTTTCTGCGACTACCTAACAGACTCACTAGTCCTTAGTACTCAGTTTTAGTTCCATGTAAATAATTCAAATAAAATTCAAGCATACAAATTTTAGTTCTTCGATACTTTGCTGTCTCTCACACCACTTTTATTACCACAATTCCATTTGCACCGCACTCATCACACATTTTCATTAACAAATCTAAAATTGCCCCTCAGACGAACTCAATGCTGACTGTAGCGTGACCGTGATCCATGCGGCTTTGTAAATGCAAACGGCAAAGCAAGTTTACGATAATTTGCAATTAACTTAAAACACCTGCAAATGAAATCATAAAATCCAACAAAATGAATTGAAAATGTGCGCTTTTCGCATATTTTACAGCACATAACAGCGCGAGTGCCCACCCTGACAGCACATCCATCGCGCGCCGCGTTACGCCGAACAAACACAGCACCCTGTATGGTCTCACATGCGGCGCATTGGGGGCGGACGCGGCGGCGGACGCAGTTCATTTATTAAGCGAATCACCTCACTCAAATGGAAATTTATTTGAAAATGAACGTACGTGCCATAAAATAAGCGAACGCTCGAAAAGGGACTGAAAACAAGCGGCCCAAACCACCCCACACCCCACCCGTGACCCCTCCTAGTGCACGCAGTTAGTGCGCCTCGCACCGGCACAAACCTTTTTAATCTCTGACATTTGTGATCACAGCATCGAGATACCTGAGGATAGCAACAAGAACAACAACGAAGGAATGAAACAACAATAAAGCAACGGTGCGTTTGCTAGGCGGCAGCTGTGTGTGTGTATGTGTGTGTGTGTGTTTGTAGTGATATGGCTGAGCGCGATATGTTGGGGTGCATGGTTTCCGTGCGACGAGGACTAAGATGTATAAGAATTTATTGGATTTTAAAATCGCTCCCCAGGGCAAAGGGAAAATCATCGAGTGGAGGCGGGCAACTGTGTGGCGGTGGGAGGCGACAAAATCGGCAAGAAAAATAGCTGTCGGCTGGTGTTTACAAGAAACAATATCAGCAGCAGCAGCAGCAGCAGCAACAACAACAACAACAACAACAACAAGTAATGCAATGGCAGCCACATTCGCAGAGACAGCGATAGCGGCAGCTACTGCCAAAAGCAACAACTCTACTGGCACCGAAGCTCGACATCAATTCATTCATTTTCATTTTAATCTATTGAAACGCATTAGAAGCGTATCTCGCACGCGTCCCTGTAGCTGCTTAGCCGCATGTGCTGCTGCGACACACTCACACACACACACACACGTATAGTACATAGTTGTCGTGTTAGGCGACTGCAGTTGCTGCAGCTACTAAGCCCGACTGCGCAATTTCAGGAATGACACTGCCATTTAGCTTAAATTACTTGGCACGTTGAGCCAAGGAGCAGACTGCAGTATTTGCATGTTAACATAAGCAACGACATACATAACACTTTTACATACACACACACACACATATACAGGCAGTGGCGTAGTGAGAATTTAGCTGGGCGTCTTTTAGAATTTTTGTTTTGGTTTTTATTTGTAAAAAGTGTCAATGGGTTTGTGTCTGTTTGCCTATTGTTTTTACTTCATTTGGCAATTGCTTGCTTTACTCATTCTGTATTCTATAGTTGGGCTCGATTTGGATGATATTTGTAATTTTGGCCCCTTTTCATAAAAAATTAGTCTATACTGCTTTCGTTGTCCTTATTAGCAACTTATACTCCAGACTACTGCTGCTGCACGTGTATGGGTTCGTGGCATTTAAAAAGCGCTCATAGACATTTTGACACCGGAGCAAAGTGTAAGAACTTCCTTCCTTTCCCCTTCATCGTAATAGTGATTTTTTATTCCCTCAAAAGGCAGTAAACACAGGCACATTGCAGTTCATTGTACCACAACTATTGCCTCCCCACTTGATTAGTAGAGCCAGGGTTCGCAACTACTTGAAGTAGATCTGGTCAACTCCATCAAGTTTCGCATAGACTCTGAATCGCTTTTAGTCGGTCTGTCGCTTTTGTGGAGCAAAGAATATCCGGCACCTCGAGTTCTAGTAGCTCATCCTTCATTGGATCATCCTGCCGGCACATGTGTCTGAAACGTCAGAAAGCTGAGCTTTCACTTTTATGAACAACAGTCTCATCTTCCTCTAGACACAATTCGAAAATGGCCAAGACACGTCATGCAATTCGGTTGTCGTATTCGTTATGTGGTATAAATCCTGTGACGAGCCCCACAATGCCTCTCAAGTAATGTGTCCTGCTGGGTTGAGACGCAACAAGAAACATCTACGACTGCATCTGAAGGAAATATAATAAACAACTTAGCAGGACCTCACGAATTTGAACGCAAGTTTGAAACGTAATAAATCAATAAATCAAGTTTCTCTTAACCGTTTCGACCCCAAAGCTGCCTGAGAGCAACTTCACCTATTTGTCATCTTATAGCAAAAGCTACAATTGATTTATGGGTTTAATTTAAGTAGGCAACAACAAATTAATATTTTTAAAAGTGAATTCAAAGTAAATTATAAAAATGTTACTGTTATACCCAAAATAATTTGCAATAATTTGCAGCGATATCAGTGAAAGTTTGTGTTCTAATTGAAGTCTACAAATTGGGCACGTTTGATAAAAACACTGTTTCTTTAAAAATGGTTAAATAACATCAAAAATTGATAATTTTGTATTTTTGCATTAATATTAAATAATTTTGCTGTAACTAAAGAATATTGATACAAAATTTATTTAACCCCTTTTAAGCTCAAATTGTTTAAAACTAAACTATTTAGCTCTAGAATTCTGGAACTGCACACTCCTTACTTAATGTATTAATTATTTATTAAATTAATATTTATTTAAGTTTTTCATGATTTATAATAATACTAAAAAGTCTCGATATTACACAGGGTAAATTTCGGGGTCGAAAGGGTTAACCTTTGTTGACCTCGGCATATTTTTATGAAAAAAATACTAGTCTAATTATATCTCATTTGAAATGCTTTCACTATATTTTAAGATAGTTCTAGACCTCTTAAACCATGTTTCTCCATACAAGCTTTTAACCCGCCGTTGACCTCATCAGATTTTGATTTGCAAAGAAATTAAAAACTCATATCGAATTATTTCTCACTAAGAATACTTTCAGCAAGTTTGAATTTAAAAAAGCCCTAAAAACTTTATTTCTCCATACAAACTTTTAACCCTTTGCTTACTTTTTAAGTTTCGATTTTCATAAAAAGAACAACACGTCTTTAATTACTTTTGATTTCAAGTGTTTTCCCTAATCCTGAAGTCAATTGGCCCATGGATTCATGTTTTTTTCGTTGTCTCTCGATTACGAACATTAACCCATTGTTGATTCTGTTAAATGAAGATTTTTGAAAAAGTAAAAAAGTACGTGTCGCATTATTTCTTTCAAAGAATACTTTCATCAAGTTTAAAGTCAAAAAGTCCAAAAAACTGACTTTTCTATAGAAACTTTTAACCCTTTGTTTACCCCTTCAAGGTTTGATCTAAAAATAAAAAACTTGGTGTTTAATTTTTTTGATTTCAAGTGTTTTCCCTAATCTTGAAGTCAATTGGTCTATGGATTCATGTTTTTTTTCGCAGTCTACCGAGTACGAACATTAACCCATTGTTGATTGCGTTAAATTATTGATTTTTGGAAAAAATAAAAAATACGTGTCGAATTATTTTTGACTTGGAGTATCTTCACCAAGTTTTAAATCAATAAATGTTTATAGATATATGAATTTGTTATGAATTTCTTATGAATTTTTAACCAATTGCATAAAATATTTGTATGTTCTGCTTTGGGTTCAGAAACATGATACGATTTTATTTATTTGCTGAGATTTTTAACGAAAAAATTTCGGTTTTTACGAAAACATTTCGTCGGCAGTGCCTCAACAATAGTTTTGGAAAACAGTAAAGATTTAATTTATTAGGTTTTATTTTTTTAAGTAATTATGTCTTCCTTGCTGCGCAGACCATTGTTGTAGGAATAGTTCGTTCCCTTTTCCTCTTCATATCCACTGTTCCTTGATTCACTTCCTTCATGTCATAAGTGAAATTCTTCAACTTTATTTAAGTCAGTAAAACTTTTAAATTTGACAAGTTCTTCCTTGGCATCTGCTTTGTCGTCTGGTGTGAAGGTGTGAACCACAACATATTAAAAAAACACATAATTTGAGCCTTTCGAGCTTAACAAACTCAACAATCAGTCAAGAAAGAATATTTAGACGCAATAAATTGAGAAGGATGCTAAAAACACAGAAAAACTATGTTAGATTCTTGGTTTTCTGCTCGGTTTATAAAATGGTTTCGTGTCCTCATTCGCCACATTGTCCGCATTAAAAAAAAAAATCCAAAAGCTGGCAGCAACGCGTACAACGCAGTCAACTCGCCGAGCAGACCGAGCACAGAATTTACTAAGAAAATATTTTAATTACTTTGGCTCTTGACCGGCGACGATCATCAATCAAATGCCGGCCGACCTAGAAGCGAGCGGAATTGAGGCGCGGCCCAGTTGGCCCAACCAGTGAACGTGACAGCACAACGCGTGGTGGTTGGTTGGTTGCTGTAGTTGTTGTTGTTAGCCACAATAAAACCGAACGGCAGAAGCTGAACGGCAGTTGAAGAATTTCACTTGTGGCAAACTGTTGCAAGGATATGTTCACTGGTGTTCTGAAGTTTTTGTTTGTGTTGGCTGGTTGCAGGATATGCAAATTTTTTAACTGAAAGCCAAAAGCAGCAAGCAGCAGGCAGCTGCTTGTGATTTTATTATGCACGTGTCTGTGTTTATTTATGTCACACTGTGCTGCTTCGAAAATTACTCAAGCAAAATTCCTGCCAAAAATCAAGGAAAATCAAGGCAAATAAAATAAAATGAAATAAAATAAAATGATATGAAATAAAATGGCTTGAAATGGCATAGAAGGAAGGGAAGGGCGAGCGTGAGGAAATGCTTTGGGTAAACTTGCAAATGTTAGAGAAGAAGAATTTTCCAACAAGTGAGTTGTGGTAGTTGTTGTTGTTGTGGCGGTAGCTGATGTTGCTGTTAAATGCTGTGTGGCATGCTGGACATGCATTTACAAGTGTCCAAGCATTTCGTTGTTGTATGTGTGGTCTATTATTTCGTGTTGTTGTTGTTGTTGCTCTGTGGCTCCATGCTGCCGTTTGGCTTTTGTGGAGAAAGTTGTGGCTCATATCTTGTTGTTATCCGGATTTGTGTTTGTTGCTATTATGATTAGCCGAAATTTTGGCATTGTTGTTGTTGTTGTCAAGTTTTCAAGTTTTCTTTGCTGTCTTGATTGCTACAACTCGTATTTGAGTTATTGTTTTGCGCTGCTGTCGAGTGTGGTTATCGTTGCTGTTGTTGTTGCAAGAGTTGTTTTCACTCTAGGCATGTTGCTTTTGTTTTTGTTTTTTTTTGGTTATGTTTGTCACATTTGCGGTCCATTTAGATGAATGATTTTGGAGTTATGTGAAAATTACAAATTTCTAATTAAGACACGAAGGGTTATGGATTCATTTCGAAGAGATGTGGTTCTCATATAGATAGATAGTTGTTGTTGTTGTTGTTGTTTAGGGTAAAGTGTACTGAAAAAAATACTAGTGGAATTATATCTCATTTGAAATGCTTTCACCATATTTTAAGTTAATTCTTAAACCCTTAAATTATGTTTTTCCATTGGATTTTGATATAAGAAAAAAAATGGAGTTACGTTAAAATTCCAAATTTCTAATTAAGACACGAAGGGTTATGGATTCATGTCTAAGAGTTGTGGATCTCATATAGATAGATAGTTGTCGTTGTTGTTGTTGTTTGTGTAAAGTGTACTGAAAAAAATACTAGTGGAATTATATCTCATTTGAAAGGCTTTCACCATATTTGAAGACAATTCTAGAACCCTTAAATAATGTTTGTCAATACAAAGTTTTAGCCCGCTGTTGACCCCATCGGATTTTGATTTTCGAAAAAAATCAAAAACATGGAGTTATGTGAAAATGACGAATTCCGAATTAAGACATGAAGGGTTATGGATTCATGTCGAACATTGAACTCACTGACCTTGTAAAATTTACTAACTCACATGGATTCACGTGCGTGATGGCCACTTCTGCAAGCCAACACTGACGATTCCGGCCGATTCCGGTTGAGATATTCTGCTTTGAATTGCAGTATGAAAATCCAGAAAATCAAAAATTTTGAGTTGTGACGTTTTTGATGGTATTTTAATTCAATAATCACAGAATTATTTTAAGTTATGTAACATTTGTTGAATTTAATAGTTATAAATGACAGTTAAAAAGTTGAAAGACAAATTTTTAAAATTCAAAATTAATTTTTTTATTTGAAAATATGTACTAAAAATGTCACAACTTTACTTAAAATTAACTTCAACAAAAATTTTTTTCGTCAAAAGTGTCAGAATTTGAATAAGGACTCTTTTGCAATAAGCTGCGGCGATCAAATAGCATTAAACTTCTCGACATGAAGAGAGACCTAACTGTATTTTGGCAACAGTTAACAACAACAAAATAGAAAAAAACATTTAAAAAATAAAAAATTTTGAGTTGTGTCACTTTTGAAGTGGATGTGTTTCCTCAACCTTTAGTGCCCCGTTGGAAGCCCAGTGATGTGTTTTAGTTGGTTGGTAGTCCTCAGTCTTAGGCAGTTGATCACTAAGTCTTCATAGTTGTATTCTAACAATTCATTTAGTTGACTGTTTGTCCACTTGTCAAACAGCTTTTTTGTTAGTCAATCATCTATTCGTCTATTGGCGGGCAACAGCGCCCACAGGATTTGATTTGGTGTGTTTCGTACACAAATTTTGAGTTGAATGCCCTTTGAAACCATATTCTCCATCCCAAAAATTGTTGTAACAAACAGATATTTGAGGGTTCAAAGCCCTCTCGCGTGTAAGACTGGCTGGGGCTGTAAATCCTGATCATTTGGGGAACTTTTTTCATAAGTTAGTTTTTTGGCTCCATTTCACTCTCACTCAGTCATAATTTTTCCTCAGTCTGAGACAGTTGATCACTAATTCTTCATAGTCGTAGTCTAACAGTTGATTAAGTTGACTGTTTTCCCACTTGTAAAATTACCTTTTTGTTAGTCAATCATCTACTCGTCTATTGGATTGCAGCAGCGCACAAATTTGAGTTGAATGCCTTTTGAAACCATATTCTCCTCTAAATAGCTCGATTCAACTTTCCAGCGCATAGAACATTTCGTTTGACCATATTCTACAAAATTCCATTATTCGATTTATTTTTCGTTGAAAAAGTTATTATTGTTGTAATGCGAGTTTTGTTGTCTGTCTGGTGCACTTGGGAATTTTACAAGATTTTTGGGCACTTGAAAAAGTAAAAGTTAGACTGGCCAATACACCAAACTTGCCCAAATTTTGCCCGAAAGCACACAACCAAAAACCAACCACAGCAGCAACAGCAGCAACAACACAAAAGGAATAACTGAATCATAATAACAGATTTTCTTTTGAGCCTGCGGGCACTTGCATTGCGGAGACAGGTTGGCCGGTTGCGGGGGCCATCGGGCTGTCGGGCCGTCGCCTGTGGTGGCTGGTGTGAATTTTACAATAAACTTTTATGCGTGCCAGCAAATAAATTGCGTTAAGTGAAACACATTAGTTGGCATGGATTTTTTGAATTAAAAATTATCTGACGCACAGTTCGAGTTGGAGTTGGGCGCAAAGTTGGTCGGCTGACTGCTTTATGGCTGCGAGTCCTTTCGTTGTGTGCGGCATGTGGCATGTGGATTAATGCAGTTGGACAGTTGTTCGGTGGTTCGGTTTCCTTAGGGTAAAGGCGAACGCTCTCGTACATATTTTATGCGGCTTGCGGGTGTGGCCGAATGGCCGAAACAAGTGATGGCACACGCAGAAAAAGGTTCTGTAGCACAAATTTGTGTAAATTTAAGTTTAAATTGAAATTAATGAGCTCACTAACGTTGTTGGCAGGTGGTGGCGACGCTCGGTCGGGGTTGTTTACGTGTCGTTGTGTAGGTTAGGAAATTTTATTTAATTGAAATTAATTTCGTTAGCGGCGAGCAAGCCCAACTTCACTTTGCTGCCTCATAGAGCTTGAGTTCGCATGGCCTGCGATCGTAGTTACATTATAAATGTATATGGAATATTTGGCCAACATATTCGAAGGCTAACGACTGCACTTAGTGCCAGCACTACGCTTTAACGACTGCACATTAAAGCACCTTTAGGGCAACCGACAGCAATCGTCAATCCGATGTGTTCTAAGGATTTAGCAATGCGGGCGCTCAACTCTGCCTTATCGCATTGGCAACGTATGTGTGTCGTGCGTTGTGCACAGCGGCAACCCTAATTAATAACAAAACTGCCGCAATTCGATTGCCGCCTCACAACCCCGCGCCTGTGAGCCCGTCAGTTGTGTTTATCTCGGCGGTCCCTTTGTTTATTTATTCTTAGCGCCCGCAATTTCTCAATTCGGTGGGTCCAATTGCGAGCTTGTCTTGTCTTGTCTTTGCCATTCATTTGGCAACTTTCCCCTTGGCAACTGCTGCCATTCGATCTATTGTCTCTTTCTACATGCTGAAATAAATGTCTACGCATGTGTGTGTGTGTGTGTGCGTGTTTCATTATCATAAGTTTCGTATGAAATTTTCAAATGCGCAATTAAAATCACCCACCACGGAATGTGGCGTCCGGAATGTTTCGGAGCCCGGAGCTGTTTTCATTTTGCTACCTTTTCGCACACCGTAAACACCTCATTTAGATTGAGATCAGCCGACAAACGCTTAATGCGAGGGATTTGAAAGTTTCGTGCGCATATTCTACTTTACTACTTTGTGATATATTTAACGAGTAATTCATTTTGTTGCTTTTCGCCATGGACCCAGCCGAATTCTGCTCATTATGCGCACTAAAGCGAAAATCATTTTACGAGGACGTAGTAAAAATTTATGCGCGTTGTTCTTTAGTGGAAAAATTGTCCTCGCATCACATGTGTGTGTGTGTGGGCGATTGTGTGTGGGCTTTTATTAGTTTTTATTTTTAGTTTTACTTCGGCTCTATTGATGTATGAAATGTATGAGGTGTGAGCGGACTTTATAGACAGATAACTAGTTTTAGTGTTTTGTCAGTGTTTTTGAGGGACATTTTCAATTGAATCAGTGGCAAACACAGGGGAGATTTTTGGGATGTAAACCCCCCGAAATATCTTTAAGTTAGTTCAGAAATTTAATTTATAACCGTCGCGTATGTATTCCATCATCAATATTCAATCGTCAATAACACTACTCGACTCAAAAAATGCACCTAAAAATAAAAGTGTTTTCTAGACTAACTTTGGGCCGCTGAACACGAAACTGAAAATCAAAAGAAGAGTTTTCGAAAAATCTTCGAAAAACCAGTTTTTTCACTGTTGTTTCAGTTATGAACACATATTTCGTAAACAAATCATCTGACTAACACAGTTGTCCGTCTGTCAAAATACCTTAGCCTTTCTAGAATTATACAGATTGTCCAAATCAGCTGAGATTTGGAGAAATTATTAATGGTAAAAGTTGAAAAAAGTGATTTTTTCGACCATTTTCAAAAATCATACATTTTCGAATGTTTTTTTATAGATAATAAAATTATCTCCTTTGGTTTGAAAATCTAAGATGAAAGATATGTATATTACCGTACTCGACACGAAAAATGCTCCTAAAAATAAAAGAATTTTTTAGATTAATCTTCGGCTGCTGAACACGAAACAGAAAATCAAAAAATTTTCTTAAGAATCGTTTTCGAAAAATCTTCGAAAAACATGTTTTTCCCCTCTTATTTCAGTTATGAGCACATATCTCGTAAACCAACAATCCGACTAACACACAGCCTTCTGGCCCGTCGTTCAGAAGGTAATTAACTAAACTTTCAAACGATATATAGATTGTCCAAATCAGCTAAGATTTCGAGAAATTACTGGCGGTAAAAGTTGTAAAAAGAGAATTTTTCGACCATTTCCAAAAATCATAAATTTTCGAATGTTTCTTTTGTAGATTAAATAAGTTATCTCGTTTGGTTTTAAAATCTAAGATAAAAGATATATTATTTGGGAAAATATTAAGCCCAACATTAATAGAATCAAAAACGAAAAATTGAAAAAAGACAAAGTTATGATGACATCAACTTTACATTTATTACACAATGCGACAAAAATGTTTTTTTTTTCCGAGACCCATCCTAATGTTGATATAGGCGTGAAACAAGAGGTCATTTATAGTAACCTGGCGTAGTCAGGTTTTCATTTTTTGACCCAAAGCCCCTTTTAAATGACCCATGAAAATTGACTTTTTAAAAAAATCATAGAAAAGTTCTTGGCAGAGATATCTTAAAATAATTGATAGGGATGGTTGGGGTAAAGATGGAACTACCTTAGTCTAGTGGAGGTTACCCTAAAATTCCGCCATCAAGCTAGAGTTACCAGACTCTAAAAATTTTGAATTTTCCGGAGGTGGAAAATGTGGTAAAACTTAGTGTCGTTAGAACTTTACAAAAATCTGCCTCCTAACTCACCTGTAAACAATACATCTTTTGTTCACGTGTTTAGCTGATCTCTTCAAAAAGTATGAAAAAAAGCTACCATTGCTGCGTAATGGGTTAAAAATACCCAATGAATATCTCAGCAACGTGCAAAGATAGAAAGCAAATTGAAAACGAAATTTTGTTTCTGATCATTTTGGGTTAATTCCAGGTCGTGTATGAAGTTTTATCAAAATCGTATGGGCGAAACTGGTACCCGGCTTTAATGGGTTAAGGGACGTCAAAATTTTAAGCACATAAGCATTTTAAATATTTGTTTTAATATTTACAGTTGCGCAATGATGAAGATATGGATATCAAATCAAAGAGAAAAATTGTCTCCTTTTAACTAAATTTTCTATTTTAAACTTTCAGGACCAAAATATGTCAGGTAGGGAAAATGTACAGTCCATAGATTCATACATCTTATTTTATTCTTTTTCATAATTCTTAAATGTTGAAGTATGCAAATATTATATTAAAAAACACTTTCTCTCTAGCCACTTTGTTAAATGAGATCAATGTATAGTAAATTAGAAATTTATGTGTTCGTTGATTGAAAATTTCGATATGAGAAAACTTTTCAGTTTAAAATAAAAACTCACTATAAAATGTTATGGGCTACAACAACAAAATCGTGCGTGCGCCACTGGAGGGGATACAGTTGGGCTTATGCATCCTACTTTCTAAAAGGACATTGTGTCATTGGAAGCCATAACAAAAGGTTGTGTCTTGACAGTGGGAAATTCAGGCGTAGAGGCTAGAAAACTCCATAAAAAATATTGTTCAGTTATTAAAAAAACTTCTAACGAGCAGTTAAATTCAAGTACTAAAAACTCTGTAATCTGTTATATGAATATTTGTATGCAATTTTACAAAGTTCAATAAACTATTTAGTTCAGTTGTTGAAAAGTTTTGAAAAACACTACGACTAAGTGTTTTAATGAGCATTTAATAATGCATTATTCAGTATTCAAAATTCATTAATCTGTGCCATGAATATTATTCTCAGATTCTAAAAAATGTTTCCTTGGGAATTCTTAATCAAGCCACACCACAGCGCCACCTGACCGCATCCACGTTCCATATTACTGCATAGAAATTTCCCTAACATTCTTTACTCTGACTCATACTCGTAACTTCTGTTTAATTCATAAATTCACTTCATTTTCTTACTTGTGTCTTTGCAGGTAAGTTACACAAAAGCCAAATGCAATTAGACGTACAAGATGCTATTTGCTGCTGCTGCACTAGAGGCCAACAACAGCCACGAGTCGCTGCTGCCTGCACCCAAACGACGAGAGCTATGTGCTTACAAAAACATTGCACAGAGGCAGTGAAGCAACTGACTAAAGTCCACGTATGTACAGTACGGCAATGACAGTGCAACGTACGAGCACACACGGCGTATACGTAACATTTAGTGCCCACTGCAGCTGGTGGAAGAGGGCGACTGAGAGACGCGCTCGGGCACTCGCAACTAGTGTTTGAGAAGTTACTTTACACTCAGAAGTGGCAGCAACTGCGAGCGATCACACTAAGCAAAAAATTTAGATGGTAGACGGGGTGAGGAGGGTTGCGGCTGTATAGGAATGCGATGGGACTGTTTGGTTGATATGAGAATGAGTGTTAAAAGGTTGAAGGAGTTGTTAGAGGGTTGAAGGAGGAATTTTGTAATAAAATGGGGTAATAATTAAAAGTAGATATAACAAGTAAATAGAAAACTAAATTATTTTGTAAATCACATAAATTGTTGGTTAGGAATATTTGCTTTGGAAACGAGACACATGGCAATATTTATCGTTTTGCTTGGTATTTAGAACTAAAAAATTACTAGTCTGCTTGAGTGGTGCCCCATTTTGGAAGGGAAACATAAGTAGAAGAAGAAGAAGAAACATAAGTAGATTGTGTAATCTTTGTACTAAAGGATGTTGTCCAATAGTGAAAGAATCCTTCAAATGATTCGAAATATTCATAAAGTTCTCAAGCAAAATATTCTCAAGTTTTAAATGCTTGGCTTGAGGCTCAGATAATGCTGCTCGAATGAAACCAAATGAAATCGTTTTACTTCATCTTAGCTTGAATATGGCTGAAGCAAGCTCTGTGGTCATGTGATGCAGCCATGACTGCTGCTGTTGATTGTAGCGCCCAATGAAGGGCGCCGTTCTTCACTACCACACATTTATTTGTCCACACATGCACACACCTACACACACAGACACACACACAGGCACATACTTGCACGCACTTAAGTAGTTAAAAGGAAAATATGTATGCAGACTTGTTTAGTGGCTACAGACACGCTCGACTTGAGATAAATAGTTGAGATGCAGCGGGGGTAATGAAAGCGGAAAATACCAAGACATGGCAGGCGAATAAGTGTCGTCGCTGCACAGTGCACCGAGCAACGAGTACCGAGCAAAACAATTTACGCCAAAGGTGAAAAGAATATGTTGGCAAGTGTTCACAAGACGACACCGTACGACGACAGCCGCAGTGGCTGCTGACGCTGCGGGCGGCGCACAGCTGTTGCATATGCCAACTAAATGCAAGCAGCTGCTGTCATTGTTGTTGCTGCTGTTGTGCACCTAACGGCTGGCAGCGCCTTGCTGATGAAGACGACGACGACGACAGTAAACTGTGCGGCTGAGTGTGGCCTGTTAAGTATTCGTGTGGCATGTAAGTAAACTGCTGGGCTGAGTAGGTGAGCTGCATAAAATTAAACCGAGCTCAGCACTGCGCCGACTGCGTTCGTTAGTTCGCCCGCGTGTGCATCGCCTGCTGCATCGGCTGGGCTTAAGTGGCCGGCGCCCATGGCAGTTGCCATAATTTAATCATAGCGCAATTTTGTATGTGTTGATTGCACACAGGCACACAATTAAAAGAAAATGTTAACAAAAGGCAGCCACAGCTGCAAACCGCATCTGCGGCCCACTCGAGGCATAGCCGAAGGCGTAGGGCGGCGAGAACGCCGAGTGTGGCAAATAGGAAATGAAGCCCGCTTGGCAAACAATTTGAATCTCTCGTGTTCAATAAGCGTGCCAGCTGTGTATTGGTTGTTGCTGCGCTTGTTTCGCAGCCAATAAAATTCTTCACACTCTCATTCACAAGCAAATTATTTTCAATTTTCTGTTTTCTCAGTTTTGCTGTAGTCGTTGTTGTTGTTGTTATTACATGCAGCAGTTGTATTGTTGAGTTCAAGCATTGAGCCTGCAGCAACCTTGCTGTCGGCAGACACTTGTATTGAGCTTAACCTATAATTGCCGAGTGGGTATTTAGTGCCCTTAAAAAACAATTTTTGAAAAATTTCATTTTCTGAAATGTCACATTGACGTTTTGGAAAAATGGTAAGGTTTAAAAAAATGGTAAGTTCTTCTCAAGGTTAAAGTTGGAAGGTTTTCAAATATTAATAAACTAATTGACATCTCACGTTAACAATAGAATAAAATAAAATAAAATAAATAAAATAAATAAAATAAAATAAATAAAATAAATAAAATAAATAAAACAAATAAAATAAATAAAATAAATAAAATAAATAAAATAAATAAAATAAATAAAATAAATAAAATAAAAAAAAAATAAATAAAATAAATTAAATAAATAAAATAATTAAATAAAATAAATAAAATAAATTAAAACAAAATAAAATTAAAAAAAATAAAATAAAATAAAATAAAATAAAATAAAATAAATAAAACAAAATAAGATAAAATAAAATGAATTAAAAAAAAAAAATTAGAATAAAATAAAATAAATTAAAATAAAGTAAAATAAAAAAAATAAATTAAATAAAGTAAAATAACATGAATTAAAAAAAATATTAAATGAAATGAAGTAAAATAAAATAAAAGTAGAAATAAAAATAAAAATAAAATAAAATAAAATAAAATAAAAAATAAAAGTTAAAAAATAAAAAGCAAAATCGACAAATTTTCCCATAGATGCTCTAAAATTGTTCTGATTGGGTTGAAATGTAATTTTTCAATTTTTTGTTGCACATTTTTGACTTCCTTTCCTCAAAAATTAACAGGGTCCGCAAAGAGATGGATTCCACTACTTTCAATTGTTCTGCAAAGTAATGAAGTATAAATGAAATCGCCCATTTTTTTAGTTTCAAACCTTTTTCTGAACATAATTCTTTCCTTGTTATTGCATGGTTGGGCTCCCATACAAAAGTAACGATTTTTATGGTATTTACCAGGGGTGCCCAAAACCTTCTTATGGAAGAGCAAACACCAATAGAAAACCTTCTTATGGAAGAGCATACACCAATACAATTTATACGCTATACAACAAGAAAACCCACATTGAAGATAACTGTCGCTAATGTGTTCGGAGTGCTAGAATGCCAACCTACATAGATATGTCTCACAGCATTTACAAAAACAAATGAGCAACAAGAGCATTGGGCATGAACACCTCTGGTCTATACTATCTTTACTATTCAATTTTCTTTCGTATGGATGCAATCTATACTATCTTCTATAGTCTTTACTATCTCCCATCTTATTGCTTTGATCAGACTTCCATACAAAATTAGTGATTTCTATGGAATAAGTTTTCATCAATGGGTTAAAACTTAAAGCCATATTGTGGCTACGCAAATTGAAAATTGCCAATTTCTAATTACATTCTGTGCAAATTTATTTACATGCAGCTAAACGAATACTTTTGTACATTAGCAGTAAATTTGTTCGCCTACACTTGTCTGTTCGAGTAAACTACAAATATTTGCGTTCAAATTTTAATTTGATTTGGTTTGGCTTCAATTTAAATCAGTCAAGTTTATAATTCAAGTTACTTGTATTTGTTTGAAATTTATTATGTAGGTAAACTTTTCCTTGTAAAATTTTATTTACACGACTTTGTAGCTGCTTTCTTGTACAAGAGTTCAAGATTTGTTTGCATGTGTAGAAGATGCTAAATAGAAGAACGACATGTTTTTAGAAGAAGAATGACCTATTTTAAAGTTTTTGTTTAATAAAGGTCGTCGTTTTGTCAAATGTTGGCAACTTTTCTAAACAAACCAATTCAACTAACCTTAAGTCAAGTCAACTAAACATAATTAAACTCTACTTAGCTGATTCGAAATGAATTCAACTGAAATTATCTTAAATCAACTTCACTCAACTCAATTTGGAAGTGTATAGACTAGTGAAGTAAATTCAAGTCAAGCCAAATGAAGTTAAGTCACCTTAAGTCAGATTAAGTAAAGTCAACTGATGTCAAATCAAATCAAGTCAAGTCAAGTCAAGTCAAGTCAAAACAACTCCACTGAACTTTAGATAAGATGATTTCATATACTCGTAACATTAGCACTTACAAGTTAATTGATATTCAGGCAGATTTGATTTAAAAAAAAGTTTGCTTAAGATGTCAATATCTGTTTCTTCTATTATGCCCATGAGCTCAGTTAGTAAATAAAACCCTTTATATCCCTGGGCTCAAGGATCGATCTATAATATCTCTCTGAAACCTCGAGCCTTTCTTTGGACTGAATTCATTGAATTGTTTGACGTCCATTTTTTGGCTGCCTAAGAGTGAGTCTGAACTGATTCGGAAACTAACTAAGTACGCTTCAAACCCCATTTTAGCAACTAAAGAGACTCGAGTCCAATACACTCAAATGAATTGAGTGTCTTTTCACAACGATTTTTACATAATCAAAAGTATAATTAGAAATTCACATGAAATTCGCGAATTTCGCCTAAAAATTGATATTGTCTCATTTGCAACGTTGCCACCTGCACACAAACATGCACTAATTGTTCGGGAAATATGCTGTTGAAACGTGTTAAAAATTAATGTTCTCCGCACAATGTCGAGAGAGCGTTAATGGTGCGAAAGAAGCGGTTTAATCGTTATTGCATCTGTGTGAGTGCACATTTGCGCCATTTTGCCGGCCTGCGGCTGGCGCGTTCGTTCTGTCTGTGTCGTTCTTTGATTGCCGCTTATGGCGCAAGGTTCGCCTCACATGCAGCCGTTGCTGTGGCCGTGGATGGATGATGTGGTTTTCACGCTAAATGGCTAATTAAATTTTTGATGATACGCCGTTTTCAACTTTGCCAACTCGCTTTTTTCCTCTTTGCCCAGTTTTGGACTCCTATGCGGGTTTTTGTACGCGATGTTTGAGTGAATGCAATTGGGGTTGGGGCAATCATGTTGGCCATCGAAAGTGTAAAGAATGAAAGGAGATTAGTTTTTTGTGTAATTTGATGAGGGAAAAACGTGAATGGGCAAATTGTGTAAGTAGCGAAAGGGAGGAATTCGGGTGCATTTTGATGTTGGGAGGTTGGAACACAATTTTTGTATTTGCAAAATTTTAGCTGCTCATAATAAATTATTCATTATTAGACAAGGAACAGTAGTGACAAGAGGTGAGAGCTCCCGGAATTTGTAGTTCTATGCAAAATAATAAAAATATTTAACTTTTGGAATCTTTAGCGTCGTAGCCGTTATTTTTCCATACGAAAAATATCCAACAGTCGGTTTCGAATTGCAACAACAATCTCAACGAATACAACAACAGTAACAACAACAACAACCCCCCCAGCAAATGGAACCGGTAGCAGTCATTGACGCTTTGTGGGCGCTTAAGATGCGAACTGACATTGAATGCATCCTTTTGTTGGTATTGTTGTTGTTGCCGTACATGGGCTGATGTTCGTGTTGTTGATAGTGTCACCGATAAGGTGGACTGCTGATGGTTGGCACTCAACAACGCTGGCAGCAACAAAGGGCCGCTGCCCGCCTGTAACTTTAGAACGCGTTTGTGCTGAAAATGAGCTCATCAGCGTCAAGTGAAGCGAAGTGCAAGTGCAGCCAGAAGGAAGGGAAAAATACAGGACACTGGCACACACACGCAAGCACTTGCACACTCACAGGCAGACCAACACATGTGCGTCTGTGAGCGTGCGGGCTGCAAGAATGGCCGTGCTGCAGCGGATGAAGCGGCGGATGTGCACACAGACGCGCGCAGGAAGGAGCCCGCATCACTTGTCGCGCACTTGCAGCCTCCCAAACACACACAAACACACACACCCATACATGTGGAGCCAACTGAATATGCAAGCTGAAGCGGCAAAATGGTGGCTGCTTGTGGCGGCCCCTGTCTGTCTGTCTGGCTGTGGTTGTGTGTGTTAGTGTGTGTGTGTTGAGGACTTGAAATTTTTGTTTGCCTTGTGTGCATTTTTTCGCTGTTGGGCTTCAGTTTCGGTTACAGCACCAACATTCACAGCAGCGGCGCACCAACTGAGCTGAACAAACAAAATTAACGCCGCAACGGCGCATTAAAAAAAAGGCAAATTTTCAAATGTAAAAATCTGCTGCGATTACATGAATTTTTTGGGGGTTTTAGTATGCGGCACATAGCTATTGATGTTGTTGTTGTTGGTTTTTACATTATTTTTTGTTGTCGTTTATGGTTGTTTTTTGTGTGTTTTGAGGGATTTTTGTTTTTGCATTTCAGTGTTTGAGGCGTTGCGGTTTTTTAGGATGGCTCCCGGACTTACCGAGAGTCCCAGCATTGTTGGCTGTTGGCTGTAAGCTTTGCTAACCGCAAAGCAACCAAAATTTGGCGTTTTAAATTGTTAATGAGTCTTTAGTGTAATTTGCGTTTGAGTCGCTCGAAAGCTGCTGCTTTGCCTGTTAACTCTTTTCTATCTGCTGGCATACACACATGCGAGTAGATACACATGTGTATGTGTGTGTTCGAGTAAACGTTGAAGTGCAAACGCAGACATTTTTTTTTGCTTTAGCTCCGAAATGGGGTTACAATTAGTGGTTTTGTATGTTTGCCAGGCATTTGCATGTTTGCTCAATTACTTGCATAGGGGAAAGCGGTGCGGTAAGCACACACACACACATATACTCGTGTGCATGTGCTTAAGCATGTGTGAAGAGGACATTAGTGGAAAGCGAACGCTCGCGGTTCATTTGCGCTGTTAATAGCGCAAAGAAAAGCACTGAAATAGTTTGCAATGATATTGAATTAATTTCTTATATAACAATGTGCAAAAAAACTGTTCGAAAATCCCCTTAACAGTTCGTAAAGTAATAATGTAGTAACATAAGTAGCAGATATAACATACATGGCTTAGGATAGATTAGGTTAGTTAAGTTCGTTGGCCAGGTCGGAACGCATAGACCCTATTCAGCTCCTTAGTGTTGCAGATCGACGTAAAAGTGATCGGTGAGAATTTAAATGTTCCTAGAAAAGTTAAGCAGCAATTTAATGTCATGGTTGGAAATCTTTTCAAACCCAGAGAAGAACGAGTCCCCTAACAGCCCTATTCTGGCAACCGAAACAATAGTCACCTCGGTAACAATTGAATACTTGGTAACAATTGTCACTTTTTGGTATTCTGGAACAAATTCAAAAGCTCAAAAGGTGACAATTGTTTCGAAATTTGTTACCTCCGTAGGAGCAGGTGACAAGCATACAAAAATTATAAAATTGAAATTTCGTATTCAAATGCGCCTTGGGAAACTGCAAAAAAAATGCTTCAGCTGCTCCTGCGTCGCGCATGTCGTGCGCTTAAACTTAGGAACTCTAGAAACTAAAAGAATATATGCATACATTGTGAAGAAACTAAAAAAAAAAGACTTGCTTCGCCAGATTTTCTGCATTTGCCTTTTTTGGTTTGTTTATTTTTTTACAGTTTGACAGAAAAAATACAAAAAACAGCTGTTTTGATAGAAAAAAAGCTTTCACCTCGAGTGGTGAATTGTTTGAACTTTCTTCTTGTCACCATTTTTTCAGAATACGGAAACAATCAAATTCAATTCAATTGTTACGGGGGGTAACAATTGTTACGGTAGTGCCAGAATAGGGCTGTAAGTGAGTAAGTCGTAGTCTTAACCTTTTCGACCCCTAATTTTACCCTGTGTCTCGATATTACTTTTTGGTATTTAAATCATGTCAATCAATCAAGTCAGCCGCCGTAACTCAGCTGGCTAGTGCATTGGACCGCGAGTCAAGACTCCGCAAGTTCAATACTCCGTTGCGTTAACATCGAAAAAAAAAGAAGAAAAACAACAACTTTTCTTTCGGCGGCTGTCCTCTCAGCAGGAAATGGCAAACATCTGAGAGTAAAATTGCCTATGAAAAAGCTCCCAACTCGCCGTTTGGAATCGGCATAAAACTGTAGGTCCCTTCCAACCTTCTAAAAATTCGCACGATCAACACGGTTGGTTGCGGGTAGCTAACCTTAGTCTCGTAATCGGGCTGTCGTGCCAGTCAAGAAGAAGAAGAAGAATTTAAATCATTAAAAATTTGCCTAAGAAGTGTGCACACGACATTTGAAGCCACCACACCTCTTTGTTGGAGTTCTAGAGCTAATTTGCTTTTGAACAATTTTAGCTCAAAATGGGTTAAATAAATTTTGTATCAATATTTTTTAATTGCAGAAAAGTTTTTAATATTTATGGAAAAATACAAAATTATTACTTTTTGATTTTATTTAAGCATTATTATTTGCGTACCAAATGTGCCCAATTCGTAGACTTCAATTAGAACACAAACTTCCCTGATATCGTTTGCTTTTGACAAAATTTAGCTTAAAACAGGTTAAATAAATTGTATATCATTATTTTCTCAAAATCATTTAATATTTATGGAAAAATACAAAATTATCACTTTTTGATTTTATTCAAGAAACAGGTGTAGATCAAACGCGCCTAATTCGTAGACTTCAATTAGAACACAAACTTCCAAACTCCCTGATATCGCTGCATATTATTTCAAAATATTTTGGGGATAACAGTAAAATTTTGGTAATTTGCTTTGAAGTCACTTCTAAAAATATTAGTTTGTTGGTGCCTACTCAAATTAAACCCATAAATCAGGCGTGGCTTTTGCTATAAGATGACAAATAGGTAAAGTTGCGCTCTGGCAATTTTGGGATCGAAAAGGTTAAGATGGTCGCACAGGAGTAAAGAATGTGTTCAAAAATGTTCTTAATACAATTTCCCTGGCATTCATACATCGTGTAACATAAAACCCGCTTTTATTGCAACTTTTGGATGGAAATATTTTGGAAAATTCAATTCAGTCAAATTGTACAACAACTGATTAGTGAAAACAAATATGAAGTATGAAACACTGATCTGAGGCTTATTTTTTCGTATAAGTATTTATCTCCGTTTGGTCTGGTTGAAGCACTCAAATGTCTGTTGCACAGTGTAATCGGTAGTCAGTGCGCTTCACTGCCCATTTCCGGCATTGATGGTGCTGCCTTGCTGCCATATTCCGCGACAATTTTATGATTTAAAAGCCAACAATTTGACAAATGACAACAACAACTAATGACAATGAAAATGCAAAATACTTTACCAGAAATAAGTATTAAAAATAATGCAAAAAAATACAAAATTGTATTGGAAGCACAAAAAGCAACAAAGTGTGGCAAAAGGCAGGAAGAAGGAGCAGCATTATTATTGACATTAGAAACTACGCGAAGCATTGATGTAAGCAGCTTTTTGCTAATTGAACATTTTACTAAAACATGAACGTTTCACATTCCACGCCGCAGCCGCAGCAACGCAGACGTTGGCCGCTTCGTAAAAATATCAACTTGTCGCAAGCCGGTAAAGGGCGACGGTCCGCGCGGACAATGTTGTCGGCAACATTGCTGCAGCTAATAATTGCTTTTGGCAGCAACTGAAAGCCATGTTGCAACAGCGAAATGCATTGTCCTAACTGCATTGCATTTCACTGACACATACAACAATGCTTTATGCAGCTGTGCGCGGAACTTGGTTTGCTTGAAAATAATTTTCAGTTTTTGAAACTTTTGCCAATTAGTGAGCATTTTTAATGTTAATAAAAAAAATAGTATCAACTTACAACAATAAATAGTAGCGCCAACAAAAGCAACAACAACAATAATAACATAAAAACAATGATGATGACAACAACGCGGCAATGAGGGTGAGGAAACTTGAGAGCATCTGTTCGGTTGTGCGCCATAAAAAGTTGAAAAAAATCAACAACACACAATGAAGAAGAAATTTCAGCTGAAAGTGGAGAGCGGATGAACGAAGGAAGGAAGCACTGGGAGTTGCGAACGTATTAAGTGAAATTGTGCAAATTAATGAATACCACGTCAATTGAAAATGCGAGAAGTGAAATTTGCAAATGATGTCCTTTGATAATAAAGTTGTGGTTATTGCTGGCTGGGGGGATGAAGTGGGGCGAGTGGTTGTGCTGTTCCGTGCTTCTTTAGTGTGCTGTGTATAAGTAATTGGTAAACAATTGCCAGCAGCGGAAAATAGAGATAATAAATTTTGTTATCTATTGAACGAGTAGTCAGGGAGCGAGGCAACGATGCAGTGGATATGGTTTCTTGGAAATTCATAAAACTGATAAAGTCATGAAACACAGTTGAGAGAGTGTCAGTTGATCTCGATGATATCTGATACTGTCGTCAAGTGTATTTTTGTTTGGCTTTGTTGCGTTTAGTTTACCATCCTTAACAGATATAAAAATCTTTCTGAATTTAAATCGAAATTGTTGACGCTTTCAATGTTGGGTGAAAGTAATAAGCTTCAGAAAATGTTTTCTAAGTACCATAATATTTTTTATACTAGTTGTAATTGTTAAACGTATTCAATTCGTAAATGAAAATGAAAAGAAAATTGCAAGAACTTTCACTGTAACGTACTTTTTTTGCCAATGTTTTCCAACTTTTATGATGTGGATTGATTTAGTGCGACAAAAATTAAAAAAAAATGTTCACACTGGAAAAATCCATATGGGTGTGAAACTAGAGACCAAACATAGTAATACTGAGTACTTAGTTTTTAATTTTACATTTTTAAAAGGACTTCAAAGTTTTGAAGGGAATAAAAAATAAAAAAATATAAACAATAATTAATCTGGTTAAAATATGGCGATATGTATATCAAGTGAAAGAGGAAAGGGTCAAGAATTTAAATTAAATTAATTTTGTATCTATTTGTAAAAAAGGATCTGAAAAACGTCCTTTGAAAATTTTAATCCTTTATGTCCTTGAAAATTTATATAGAATTTTCTTGAAAAGTAACTATGTTAAAACCCAAAATCTCGTTGAACACGTGTCAAAATTTTATTTGGACAATATTTGGACCCCGTACGTACTGAGGCAAGTGTGCACAAGTTGCTTTTCAGACTTTACTTAAGTACTTACTTAACTGGTTGTAACAATCGATTTCCGAGTTACGACTTGTAGTACTTTACTATCTTCGATATGTTCTCTTCTTGCTCAGGGACTTCATATTCACAATTCAGTGTTGCCAGGTCAGGAGATTTCCTCCTAAATTTAGGATATTCCTGATCTTTTAGGGAATTTTTAGGAGGAAGAACTGTTTATGAGAAAGTTTAGGAGTATCATATTTTATGTTAGTTGATTTTTCGGATCCTTAGTGGATTTTTGTGAGATTTTTGGATAACGAAATATTGCGTAACGAAGTATGATGTGTTGGGAACACTGGCAAAAAAACATATTTTGATAGCTATTTTAAAAGTCAAAGCACCCTATTGTGTTACAAAATGTTAGCTCGTTTTATCTCGTTTTCACTTATTGCTGTCACAATGAAATCCCATAAAAATTACACTTTTATTGAATTCATTTCTTAAATGTTTTGCTTTTGTTAAGTTTTTATTTCTAAGCTGAAGATGAATAAGAAAAAGGCTGCGATAGAAAAAATTATATTTATTTATTTTTATGTTTTATGAGAAGTTTAATTCTTCTAAAAAATATTTACTAAAATTTTAGGATATTTTTTTACGTTTGGGAGGATGTTTCAGTATTTTTTTTTTAATTAAGGAAAAAGCAATTTTGGACATCTGGCAGCACTGTCAAAATTCCATATTCTAGGCGCAGAGGATTCTATGGACGGCCTCAAGAGAGAACCGTGATTCCAGAATTCACTTTCCAGAAGCCATTTATGCTGCTTAAAGAATTTGATATAATTTATAAAATAAATAAAAAAAATAAATAAAATAAATGTATGATAAAAAAAAATAAAATAAATAAATAAATGATAAAAATTTGTAGTTTGACAACTTTCTCATTACAAGCAATGCAAATCCAGTGACATTACAGTATTGTGATGAAAAATCAAACAGCTTTTCAGACAGTAATCTACTGCTTAACACGCAAAAGCTCTCAGCAGCAATAGAACACTACAGATTTACATTTAAGGGGCTGTTTATTAGTTCAAGTCTACATATCTATTGGGCATCTGACCATAAGAACAAAGCGAGTGAGAAGCAAAACAGCCAACAATATGAAAAGGAGCGACATTTATCTGACAATTAATCACTTCCAGTGGTCTTGTCATCCATTAAACGAAACAGAACAAAATAAGCAAGAAGCGAAAGTCAAGTAGAGTAATCGGAATACTTGTAGGCGGCGTCAAGGCGTTAATTTATTATTGTTGAATATCTGAGAACACACACACAAGTATGGAAGAGTAAGTAAGGGGTTGTACTCACATCTATTAGTCATTGGACCATAGGAACATAGAGAGAAACCACACAGTCAACAATATTGACTGAACACATTAGAAGATTGCATATCTCATTAAACGAAATAAAACGAAATGATGACGAAAGTTGGGTGGAGTAATCATAACACTTGTGGAGTCTTCAAGATTCACCATGTGGGATAAGGATATGTTTGTAGGAAATCTGAGGAACAGGGGCCAAGAGAAACTCTATAAATTCTCTCTGCAATGGTGTCAGTTTGTATACTTCGAGACTTGTTGAAGTGATGGACTAGACTGGACTAAAGGAAGTCTCCAGTCTCCAATCATTTGCAGCGATATCAGGGAAAGTTTGTGTTCTAATTGAAGTCTACGAATTGGGCACATTTGAACAAAACCCTGTTTCTTCAATAATGGTTAAATAAAATTTAAAAGTAATAATTTTGTATTTTTCCATAAATATTAAGTAATTTTTCTGTAAATAAAAAAAATTGATACAAAATTTATTTAACCCGTTTTAAGCTCAAATTGTTCAAAAGTAAACTAGCTCTAGAACTCTAACAAAGAGACGTGGCGACTTCAAATGTCGTGTGCACACTTCTTAGGCAAATGTTTCATGATTTAAATACCAACAAGTAATATCGAGACACAAGGTGAAGTTCTGGTTCGAAAGGGTTAAATGAAATATTTATTATGAAAGGAATTTTAAAAGGCAAAAAACATCTTATTTCAAACACCTCGTGGAACACACATCTCCTATTTTACTCTCTTCGCGGTGAGTCCTTGCACACTTCCTCCTGGACATTTTCCAAGCATTCTCACTTCGAACTTTAAAACAAATTACAAAAAAGGTTGTAATAGTTTTCATATATTTTGCGCATTCTGCTATTCATGTTAACATATCTTCTTGAGAACTAAGAATAGATTCTAAGAACGAGCACTTTCGGTTGCCAAAGCTTTTCGTCTGATTCGAGTCAATAGCCAAAATAATAGACAATGATTTTCCATCTATTGTAAATCCACACCCCTCCCCCTTCGACCAACTCTATTCCCTCATTTCGGTTTCTACATTTCTCTGGTATGTGGGCGTTGCTTGCTTTCACTGCATTCATCTCGGCTTCGTCGGCATTGTTTGCTCCTTTGACATACTTTGGTTTAATTAGCCAACATTTCATGGTTTCCATTGTGCGTATTCCAGAATTCATTGCATTGAAAGTATTGTCAGTCAGTCAGTCAGCCAGTCAATGGCAGCATGAAATTATTTTTCATCCATTCGTTGTCTGTCGTCTTCTGTTCATTTGCCTATTGACTCTTTACAATTTAGCATTTTCCTGTTGTTGTTGTTTTATTGCCTTCATTTGTGGTTTAGCAAAAAGTGAATTCGCTTCAATTAGCATTTGTGCGAACATTTCTTCGAGAACAACAACATAATCGCCATCATTAGCATTCCACGGCCGATGATCATCAATGACGGCATTGTGCTGCTGCTTCGATTTGCATGGCGCTGCTGCGGCTTCTTGCTCGGTTGGCTGGCTGGCTGGCGGTCCGTGGCATTCCTATTGAAATTGACTTAAGGAACTGATTAAAGTTTTTCAATTTCATTGTTGACTCGAGCAGCTGCAGCCGCAATTGTTTCCAAAGACTTTCAAGTTAAGCCATCAGCCGAAATATTGAAACTAAATAGTTGAAGTGCTGGCGGCAGCGGCAGCGACTCGAATTAATTGCAGGCAAATTTAAGTTGGTGAACCAATGGGCAGCGGTTGAGCGCATCCAAGCGACTCTGCCAGCTCTAATAGTTCGCTTTGTTATTCGTTGGTTTTGCTATCAAGTTTTTAATCTTTGCCGCTTTTGTTGGCAATTGACTACTTTTCCGTTTTCCACAGTTAAACTGTTGTGTGAAAAGTTTTTGTGTGCAAAAATAGTATATGGATTGAGGTCGGCTGTGCCAGGGGCCAAACGATTATTCTTGAACATGAACACAAATGAAAATTGCTGCCTACTTTAGGACGTAGTTGTAAAGTTGAAAGTATGAGTTTACTTGAAACTATGCAAAATGATTTTAAGCTGAAAAGATTTAAAGGTTATTGAAGTTGGCCTCGCTTTGCATAGTGAAAGGACTAAGCTGTCAGGATGGAAATTTACATTTTAATTGCTGCAAGCTGTGTTCGTTCCAATTAATAATTTTTTATATTTTTTCCTTTACTTCTTCCTTCTTATTAAATTTCATTAGAAGCCCCAGTTGCCGTAGTCGTTCGAATCAATAACAACTAATGAAGCTTTCAATTGAAAGTAGACACATGGCATAATGCGTACAATGCCCGCAGCGTAAATGGGTTAAGTGGCCATAAAAACAACAACAACATCAGACAATGCCACACTGCGCACTGCAGCGTTCATTGCTCCACTTGCCGCCAGTTGTTCCGGGCATTCAAAACGCACGTCTCAAACATTGCAATTAATTGAAAAACTACTCGCGCCACCATTTTTAATAGCAGCCACCATGCGCCTCCACTTTATGCCCAGTCAGCGCTGCCCACATTTTCTTCATTCCTATATTCAGTATTTTTTTTTTTTGCCAATATCCGCTTACGGTCGCGTATTCAATTTCGCGAACAATGACGACTGCTGACAGAGACGCGCGCCGACTGGCAGCCACTGCCACCGAACGGACGACATAGGCCGATAATGGTTGCGCGCAGCTGGTGCACGCGTGTCAAACTGCCTTAATTTCCCGACCGTTTTTCGCGTTTGTCGCTGCGACAGCAACTGTGTTCCTTGCGCCATCAAACGCACGTTTCAGTTCTAGTTCGAAATTGCAACAATATCAACTTTCCGCTGTCGCTAGCGTCGCTGTTGTCGTCGCGTCGGAAGTGCAGGCAGCTCGAATGCAGATGCAACATTTCTGGTTGCAGCAGCGCGCCGCATATTGTTGTGCAGAAAATAACAAACGGCAGTAGTACACACACACCCACACAGAAAGACAATGAAAAGCGTACCAGCGCAAAAGTGGAAAATGAGAAAAAAAAGCGACATGCAGTGTGTTGCATGTTGATGGGGCAGCAAGTGTGCCGCACTCAGTGCCACTAAATTGTGCATGTGTGTGTGCGTGTGTGTGTTATCTGCTCGTGCAACAATTCGCGCAACAATTGACATACAGTTGAGCCCACTTGTACAGCTCGCTCTCCTCACCCACGCCCCCGGCACATTGTTGCATTGGTTGCTGTGCGCGAATTGTAATCGTTAACTGCTCGCCAGGCAAATCGGCAAAAAATGGAGCGACAAAGACGAAAACACTTCCACTTCCACTTGTCTTGTTCGCATTGTTGCAAAGTGTCGCTCGCGCTGACTGCATGTGTGGCCGCCTAAAAGCGTGCACCAGTGTCGGCACATGTGTGGCCGTGTGTGGTTGTGTGCATAGGTGTTTGCGGCTGTGCTGGCGTCGAGTCGTCGTTTTCAGCAATCAAAAAAATGGCTGATGCTGCAGTGACATTTCCTAATGACGATAGTGTCGACGCGCTGTTATCGCGCGTTCTCCGCGTTTGAAGTACAGTGGGCGAGTATCGGCAAAATATACTGCCACGAAAATTAGGCTTATTCGTTTCTCTGGATTGTGCTCAAAAATAAAACACACTAAAATTCTTTAATGCAGCTCTACAATAGTTGTCGCTTTATTTACAATTTTACACCGCTGTTACACTGTTTACATATGGGACTTCTCCGTGTGGCACCTTTGCTTGCTAAAACCAAACTCGTATACTTGTTTGCTTGTAGCGCAGATCGTTCTCGCACAATCTAATTGGTCTCAAAATGTTCAGCATCATCCATGTGAGTCATCTGTGGGAATGTGCGAATGTTCTAGCAAAACTATCATGCCCCTAAAAGTATGCCAACGCAAGTCGTATTCTAATTTCGCTTTCTTTCTACACACTGACAGCGAACGTTTTCATCACAATATGTTAGGGATTTTTCTCTGTAAAGAAAATGATGTCTGAAAGTAAAATTTGTTAGAAATTTATTTGGAAGATTACGAACACAACAAAAGTAGCTGTAAAAAATTGTGGATTTGTTACTAATTTTTTTAATGACCTTTTCTCAAGTTTTTCAAATTTATGATCTCAAGTAAGGAAAAAATGGACGGAAATAAAGTTTTGACAAACTACTAAACAGTTTTCACAGATTTTCATGATCATTTTCTATCCACTATTGACCTCTGAATTCCAGTGAGTGGAATATTTTGTTTCACTTGTGAGAAAATTTGAATCAAACTGTAAGTTTTTTTCTACGATTTTTATTTTTTTGTATTTTTGTAATTTAATTTGAATTTGTTTAGTCATGATTTCTTGAAAATATCATTCATCATATTATTCTTTAATTTATTAATTTGATTTGATTTGGTCTAATTTGATTTGATTTGATTTGATTTTATTTCGTTTCATTTCATTTCATTTCATTTCATTTCATTTCATTTCATTTCATTTCATTTCATTTCATTTCATTTCATTTCATTTATTTTATTTCATTTCATTTCATTTCATTTATTTTATTTCATTTCATTTCATTTCATTTCATTTCATTTCATTTCATTTCATTTCATTTCATTTCATTTCATTTCATTTCATTTCATTTCATTTCATTTCATTTCATTTCATATCATTTCATTTCATTTCATTTCATTTCATTTCATTTCATTTCATTTGATTTCATGTCACTTCATTTCATTTCATTTCATTTCATTTCATTTGATTTCATTTCATTTCATTTCATTTCATTTCATTTCATTTAATTTCATTTTATTTCATTTTATTTCATTTCATTCATTTCATTCACTTCATTCATTTCATTCATTTCATTCATTTCATTCAGTTCATTCATTTCATTCATTTCTTTCATTTCATTCATTTCATTCATTTCATTCACTTCTTTTAATATTGAATTCTTAAATATGCAAGTTTCTCAACCCATTTTGTTGAATTGATTTGGTTATTCCATGAGCAGAGAATTTCCCGAAGAGTGTAGAAGAGAATTTAATAACTTTTTTAAATACCCAGTCCCACTGTAAGCTACAAGCTAAGCATTATCTCAATAAAAAAAACTTGCAATCACTTGCAACTATAAATGACGCTCAACACATATTTACCGACACACACACACACACATAGCACAATGCAAGCCTGTGTGTATGTGTGTGAGTGGCGGCACAATTCAAATCAAATGCTGATTAGATGGAAAAGTGCTAGTTTTCAATTTCAATGCATTGCGCATTGAAACGAGGACGCGAACTCGCGTCTGTCAGTCGTTGTTGAGTTGTACGCGCGGCATCTGTCAACCGATGGCTCGAAGGTGGCGGTTTTCAATTGCTGCCACCTGAGTGCCTCCAAGAGTAGTTGCCAGATGTCCACAATTTCTTGTTGCATTTCATGTTAAAAAGTAAAGCCGATCCAACATTTTGTTGCATTTCGTGCATGAATTTTGTTTAGCTGTCACACAACAGTGATGAAAAAATACTCCAAAAAAAGCAAATTGTCATTTAAATTGCAACAAAGAATTTCGGGCAGCGGACCGCCGTGTGAGTGGGGTGTGAGTGCCCTCATTGTGCACTGGACAGTAGTGTCGCTTGACGTGTCCGTCACACGCTTCAAGCGTGTCACATGCAGCACTCGGCTGTCTGTCTGTCTAAATTTACATGCGGATATTCACGCACACATGCGCACATTGTTTGTGCCGCGTCGTCATGCATGAGTGTGTGTGTGTGTGCATGCATGCATGTGTATGTGTTGGTGCTTTATTGTCTGCTCGTTGTGTTGCTTATTGCTGTTGCCCACTGTTGCAGCGCATTTGCTACAAGTTTTTCGGCTTTTCCAACGCAAGGGCGCGATTTTTCATTTCCTTTTATTGTTTGTGCAATTATGTGAGCATTGTTTTTCTGTGGAATTTTTGCAAATTTGTAGAGCGTGTTTTTCATTATGAGGCTTGACTGAACACCGAACTCACGATTTGAAGTTTGGAATTTTGTACAAAAATGCAACATTGTTGTGCGGACCATGTTATTATTTTATTTATTATTTTATGTACAATTTTTCATGCGAAGTTTTTTATTTTTTTAAGAAAGAGAATTTGAAAAATACCAAGTTTTTTTTAATTCTTATGGATTTTATGTATTTTTTTTAAGAAAAAAATTAAAAAAACCCCAAGTTTTTAATTTTTACTTATTAAAAAAAATTAAAAAAACCCCAATTTTTTTTAATTTTTAATTATTTTTTTGTTTTAGCATGAGGGTTTAGTTATTAAAAGAAATAAAAAAATCCAAGTTTTGTTAATTTCTAATTATTTTTTTGATTTAGCATGAGGGTGAAATGAAATGAGGAAAATTGCATCAACGTTTTTTGAATTTATTTTTAAGTTTTATGAAAAATTTTCCAATACTTGAGGCTTTGTTTGGAGAGTGGATTTTAGATAAGGGAATGGTTGCAAAAATAAATACTCTAGACCGAGGAAAGAGACAAGAAATTATGGACTGGGAAGATAATTATTTAGGAAGAGGAAGGAGACAATTAGGAATCGATTGAATGAAGTAGAAACACGAAAGGAACGAAGTTCTAGTTGAAGGCAAATCTTGATGCTGGGACGTAGCGATACCTTTCAGAATCGGCTATTGACGTATTGATACTTTAACCTTAGAGCTTGCGGTTTATTTTTCAAAGCACTTTCAGCACCTCTGACCTGGATGGGTTCAAGTCAAGTGGCTATAAACTCGCTGCCTCCTAACTTCTGTATCCACCCAGAACCAATGCAATATTTTTGCATTAATAGAAATAAAATAGAAATAACAACTCAGACATGTTTTGTGAGGTCTACATTGTTAACAATTTGTATCTATTTTGCCCCCTTCAAAGTAATCCCCTCAGATATAATACACCTGTACCAGCGTTTTCTTTGAACTCCTCCAGCGATGCAGTCTTTAGTTATCTCTTCAATTGAGTAAATCTCCGTTCTTTTATGGGTCTTTTCATATTTGAGAACATAAAAGAGTCGCAGTTGGCTTCCAACTCCTCCAGCGATGCGGTCTTTATCTCTTCAATCCAGCAAATCTCCGTTCTTTTATGGGTCTCTTCAGATTTGAGAACAGAAAAGAGTCGCAGTTGGCTTCCGACTCCTCCAGCGATGCGGTCTTTATCTCTTCAATCCAGCAAATCTCCGTTCTTTTATGGGTCTCTTCAGATTTGAGAACAGAAAAGAGTCGCAGTTGACTTCCGACTCCTCCAGCGATGTGGTATTTATCTCCTCAATCGAGCAAATCTCCGTTCTTTTATGGGTATCTTCAGATTTGAGAACAGAAAAGAGTCGCAATTGAGCAAATCTCCGTTTTTATGGGTCTTTACAGATTTAAGAACAGAAAAAAGTCGCAGTTGGTTTCCGATGAGGGATAATCTTATTCATCTATTCAGAGGTTTTATTTCTTGAATTGAATTAGGTATTGTTCCATTTAATTCTCTTCAAACTCCTCCTCTTTGTACAGTTTTTGTTATTAGCTTCAGTTGTAACTGTAATCTGTGCTCATTATAGTTTTATGGAGGCCAAGTCGGGTGAATAAGGGGGCTGAGGAAAGATTTTCAAGTTTTTGACTGCCACGCAGGATTATGTTCCAGGGCAGTTGGCATGTTAACTTATAGATAGACTGATGGGCGAATATAGATAAATTGATCTTCCTGAGATTTCTGATCACTAACTTAAAATATTTTCTAAAACGGTAAACTCTCCTTGTGAATGCCATCAGCCAAGACAAGATTCTTTTTCCCGCCATTGCAGTGAATATAATAAACGCAATTAATAAACAAAATTAGGAAAAAACAACAATAATCGTTAACCATTGCCGTTGAAAGTTTAACTATAAATACACAAACAGCCAGCAGCAATTATGCAGCGACAATGGATGATTTCAACGACATGAAAATCAACAACATTTGACAACTCAATCAGCGCTGACAATAACAGCAACGAATGCAGTTAAAAGCGAATAGTGGAACAGACCGTGGTGGCGTCGGGGGACTGGCGGTGCTGCAGTGAAACGACAACTGCATTGTGCATAGTAATTTCTTTGCCAATCATTCGCCTTGCTGCCGACACAGACACAATGCCACAAAAGAAGTGGGCGATGTGGTGGCGAGGCTGTGGAGTGCATTGAGTGCTGACGGCTTGGAAAAATGAAATGCGGGTTGTGCAGCGTTTTTGTTGTTATTGTTGTTGTTGTGGCACAACGCACAATGCGGCTGCCAATTGCTATTTTACTATGAAAGCAGACGTGTGTTCGTGTGTGTGTGTGTGTGTGTGTGTGTGTGTGTGTGAGTGAGAGTGATTGTTGTCATATGTTTATTTGATTTTTTGATTTGAAAAATCATGTGCTTGTTTGTTGAAAGCAGAAAATGCAAAAAAAAATCTACGCTGTCAAGAAGCGCGCACGATGCCGCTTACCGGCGCACACTGCGCTCTGCGCTCCGCTTTGCAACAAATATGCGCACTTTACGTCGATGCATCAATGAAGAGTTAACAATTCCCTTTCCACGTCACACGGCAACAGACGACACAACAATGCCAACGACAGCTGGCAGCGGCAGCAACAACAACAATAGCAGCGTCGAATGCGCCTCGTGTTTGTAATTTCAATGAATATTTTCGCTGGAGAATGCTTGACATGTGCGCGCACACACACACACACACACGCACCGACACAGGCGCCAACACCCGCATACGCGCTTACAAATGGCGCCAATTTGCATACGTGTAAGTGTCAATATTGTCGCATACCTACGAGCGCACCCGCCATGTGCGCCCGTGTGCCGTTCCTGACAGCAATTTACACTCAAGCTGGCAGCACAGGCGCTGCTACAGCAACAATTATCAGCTGAAGCAGCTGGCTGCCGCTGAGACGGGTCGGCGCCTTACTGTCGTTTATCTTCGCTGACAGCGTCAACCGTTTTCGCAGCATCCGCGCTCGCATATTTATCGCCGCTGTGTAGTTGAGCGATTTCCGTTGCGGCATTTTAGGCGCTTCAGCACTGTTGACATTGTTTTTGTTGTGCTACCGCTAAAGTTGAGCCAAGAATTAGTAGCTCACTAAGCTTCTCATCGCACCTACGCCAACCGCACCGCAACTCTTCTATTTAGTTCTAGCAACGCCTGTCCCCCACCTCACCGCCCCTGTTGCCGCTTTCAAGCCTTCAACTTGTGGCAATAATGTGGGCGCCATTTTCGTTCCAATAATTCTGCATGTGTGCTTGTGTCTTGCACTTGTTGTTGTTGCTGTTGCCGACACTCCAGCATTCATTGTTGCTTGTCTCAGCAATTTGTGACCTCTGGAATGCGTTTCAAGTGTGTAGTTGTCTGCGTGCTTGTGTCGGCGCTGACGTCGGCGCGCGCACTTATTGACACGTGCAATGTGCGCGCAAATATTTGAGCAAAAATATGTTAATGGCGCTCAAAATTGTTTGCGCCATAAACAGCGCAGATTTGCGCCGCACCAATACACACACACACACACACACACACAGTCCACACCGCAAAACGCCAGCGCCACTGTACACGTGCGCTGCCCCCTGAAGTGCGCTTATAAATAATTTCTGCCATTCGAATTGGGAATTTTAGAGACCAAAAAAGCATTGTCGATCGATTTCTCACGTGAAGAGATGAATTTCCAATTCATGGAATTTTGTAATCTCAAGTGACGTTGTCGCTTCGAAGCCGAATTTGCATTTATCGCATTCGTTGTGTGTGTGTTTTTGGTGTTAAGTGTGAATTATTGTTGTTGTTGTTGGCGTTAAGTATGCACCAATTTCAGCAGAAAATGGCCGCAAATATGAGATTTTCATTGATCAGCGGGAAATATGTGCAGATTTGAAAGAATTTGATTTCGTTTTACTGCTAATCGATTGAATTCAATTCAACTAACATTCGCTGATTTTAATTCGAAGAATGCGTTGGATATTTATATTCAAAACATGAATGAAATGATAAACAATAAATAATAAAATCGAATATTAGTAAACTTCATACGGAGCTAGGACTCATTGAAAAACTACACTGAAGTGTAAACTAATTGCAAGAATTCGATGTTTGTGAAGAATGATTAGTTCCTTGAATTTTGTTGGCAGTGAGAATTTTGCTGCTGAATTTTCGGTTGAGGTTAGGTTTGATTACAATTTGATTATACATTAGTGATATCAGATAAAGTTACAGAGTCCTCATTGCTCTACGAGTATCCAATCACTACGAACGAACTTTAGGAAAGCAATGATAGAAAGTTGTTCGTGAAACCTCAGAGTCACAGGTTAAACGTTTTAGTCAGCGCCAAACAGGAGGAGGATCAAAAAAGGTACTCTATGGTACCTTCTGACCATTTAGCTGCCAAATTTCATGCACCTCTCATTGTTGCCACAAGACAGTGGCCAGTTAGTACTTCTATGATGGTTTGAAAGCCCTTTGAACGAACGATATGGAGACATGAGCAGTTGTCGCTATAGTTTTGTAGGGTTTGTAGCGAATTTGGGCAGCTCTGTAGAATCTGTTTAAGGTCCACGAAAAAGTCATATTCGACCCAGTTTTATATAACTTGTCGTCTTACTTTTGTACGGTGAAAGACTAAAAATTGTACAACATGCACTTTCACACTTAAGCCCTGTTGGGTCTATTGAGACTCCCTTTATTTTGGATCTTGTGTTCTTACTTATCTCTTAGGTTGCCTGTAGATTCAGACGGTATCTTCATTTCCCTTCCCCTCATTTTGGATCCAACGTTCTTCCTTATCTGTTGGATTTCCTGTAGATTCAGACGGTATCTTAATTTCCCTTCTCTTCATTTTGGATCCAGCGTTCTTCCTTATCTGTTGGGTTTCCTGTAGATTGAGAAGGTATCTTCATTTCCCTTCCCCTCATTTTGGATCCAGTGTTCTTTCATATCTGTTGGGTTCCCCTGTAGATTCAGACGGTATCTTCATTTCCCTTCTCTTCATTTGGGATCCAGTGTTTTTCCTTATCCCTTGGGTTCCCTGTAGATTCAGACGGTATCTTTTGGGACCCATTTGCTTATCTGCTGGGTTTCCTGTAGATTTAGACGGTATCTTCATTTCCATTCTATTTATTTTGGGTTCCCTGTAGATCCAGACGTTATCTTTTGGGACCCATTTCCTTATCTACTGGGTTCCCTGCAGATTCAGACGGTATCTTTTGGGACCCATTGGATCTTGGCGCGAAAATTGTGTAGATCCGTAATCTGCGCATCAGCCTTTTCCTCAAGTGCAACCCAGGATCTGGCTTCAAGAGTTCGGAGCCATCGTTCATGCACCCAATGGCATTTCTTAAAAAATCAGGAACAGCCAACTTGTTTGTTGCAGTTGTAAATACAGTTATAGATGTATCCAAGGAACGTCTTAAACAAATTAAAAAAAAATACCAAAACATTCAAACACCACAACTCAATAATTATTTTTTTTTATGTGCCACACATGTGATATCAACGATAAGTGTCCTGATGTGGCGATGCTTTTTCGATTGAGTAGCAAATTCCATTAAACATTAAATGGAATGTGTCGCTTTGATGTGTTTACAACTGCACACAATCCAGCCAATCGATGTGCACGAAATTCCGATGACAGTTCCGAAAGCCTGCAGCGATGGCCCCAACAATAAGCAGCTGCAGCGCCACTCGCTGTCGCAGTCGTTCAATATGTGTGTAAAACAAATTGAATTGCGCTGCAATGCCAAACACTCGAGCAAAGCACGAGTGGATAGATGAAATCGAATGACAAATGCACAACAAAAACTGATAATTTTTTGACATGGAAACGTAACAATCTGCCGGAGATGTCATGCTGCGGTGAGTGAGACAGCACCGAGTGACGGCAGCGAGCACTGAAGTACTGATGACACTTAAGTACGCGTATCGTGCAAAAGTGATGGGGCCAGGCATCAGGCGAGGCATTTGCGAGCGAATTGCAAAATAAATGAAAAACCGTGTCGAGAGGCTGTTGAGTTTGTCTTGTTTGCTCGACTGTGCAACAGTGGCAAGAAGAAGAAAAACAAGAATGGTGCACTTGAAAGTGAAAATGCCAAAGTGGCCATGCGATCTGTATTGGTTACTGTTGGAACTGCAATGAGTGCAACTGCAGCTACGTTACAACAATAACAACGCTGCTGTTGTTGAGCTGTAGTGGCAACAATAAATAAGCAGAACGCAGTGAAAGCAGCAACTGGCCGCAAAGATTGCTCCCCAATAGCGTTTATCACTTCAGTGAAACTTGGTGGACCTTTTCGCACGCTCGAAGCGAGCTTTCGCTAATCTTTGCCTGGCGTTCTGGGAAATGCGTAAGTTGCAGTTTTACGGTGGGTCGGTCGGTTGGTCTGTTGCGTGTGCAGCATGCAACTGTCGACCGGCGGAAATACAAAAACGAAACAACTAAATGTGTGTGTGTGTGCGAGAAAGCATAAAGGAATTGTAAAAAAATAAAGAGCAGAAAATAAACGTCAGCAACAACAGCAAAGGAATCGCAACACAAATGGAAGCAACGGCAGAAAGCAGAAATTGTCACAGCAACAATGGCAGCAATAAAGTACTAAAGTTAATCTTGCATTTCGCCACAAACTCAGTCCTCCCTTCAGTGTCCCATACCGCCCCACACAATTGCTGTGTGAAGGAAAAACACGCTGCAAAGTCGGATGGGCATTAGTGCAGTCGATGCGCAAGAATGGCAGCGAAAGGCTGTGTGTGTGTGTGTGTGATGTCGAGAGGGTGATAAGGGGGATGCGGGGTGACAGGAAGAAGTATTGCGTTGCTTGCAATAATATTTTATATTTCTTTGCACTTACTTTATATGAGTGCAGATACAGCTTTGGCCGCAACTGTGAGTGAGTTTACAATCCCCTTTGTGTATGTGAGTGTGTGTGTGCGAATGCTATAACCGGAAGTGGTTAAAATCATAAAAGTGTACATTATGGCTGTAAAGGGCGCAACCTTAAAATGACGTTATATGGCGAAGAGTACAAAAAACAGCGGACATGAAAACATATTGCGAGGGCTGAAGGAAAGGGGGGTGAGAAAACAGTGCCGCCGAGTTGTTGGCAGAAATTATTATTGCATACCAATTGGTGAATAATTAAACATGCACGTAGTGAGCGGTAAATGCAATTTTGGCTCCTTCACAAGCAATGAAAAACCACTGGGAATTGTAACATAGTTTTTTGTATTGAAAAGATAAAACAAGAGCATTAAAACGGTAACAAGTTCAAAACGATTAAATAGTTAGATAGTTTTTTGCTCAGAGAAATACAAAATTAACAAATTGCTAATTTGAAATCGAGTTGAAAGACTGAAACTTTTCTTTGAAGCAGCTAATTGAAACTTGATCTGCTTAGCAATCGGCTTTTAGCCATTTGGAATATGTAAAAACTTTACCAACTTTCTATATAGACACACTTATAGAGCAATTTCTATATCTATAATATTTTTCAAATTCTATTCTTGCCTCATTCCTTCTCCTTTCAACCCCCTTCATGCCGCTGCTGCGCTCCTGCTCGCCGAGTCTTGCGGTCTACATGTGCAAGCACTAAAATCACATAAAATCATTTATGTCAAAGCAGGATTTGCCATATCCAACATTATTCTGGCGTATTGTCTCGCTGTGCAGAAATTCATTGCTGGCGCGTTTATAATTTCGTTGCTTCGCTTACGACCACGTTTTTGTTTTTATTTTATGACGTTTCCTGCCACGTTTTGTTGTTTGACTTTTTTTTTTGCAAGCTTTTTCTATTAGCTGAGTGTGGCTGGAAGCAGTGAGCTGGAGCGCCACAGTGCAATCATAAATGTGGCAGCGATTAAAGCCCGCCGCATGTTTGTGTGTCTGTGTTTATGTTAGTTTGAGTTGTGAGGTTAAGTCGCAGCGCTGGTTGGTCTTGAATGCCTAAAAGCTGAAAAGCGTTTGAAGTTAAAGAAATATTCTAACAAATTTTGAGGTTTTTTGTTTAAGTGTTGTTTAAATATTTCGGTGTTTTTAATTTTTAATTTAACTTCACTAAACTTTTCAAATTATTTTTGCTCCTCGTATGCAGTTTCAAATTTATTTGTGTTCTAAGCATGTGCAGCATTTTTACAAAATTTGATCGTAAATTCAATTTACTTTACTTTCGAACCCTTTCGGCTAAATGTAAAAAATAATCCTCATGTGTTTGTTTTATTTATTGAATATTTTGAGCTATGAAAACAGCGCTGATATTGACTCTGTTCTGCCAAATTGTGTCTCTGCATGCAGCACACGTGTAGTTTCTAACTAACAGCCAATTTATTGAGGGTCAAAACTGCTGTAAAACACTAAAAAAGGGATAATATAATTTAAAAGAATTTTATAAGTTAAAATTATTTTAACTGAAAAAAGCACACATCATTCAAACTAGCAGACATACGTATACCACATACTCGTATATATAATACATATATATAAATTAAAAAAAAATTGATTTATAAAAGGTACAGTACGGAGAAAAAATAAACAAAAAATTTACAAATGTGTAAAGTTCCAAGTTGGTTGAGGCGAAGCATTACTTTTGTTAAGGATGACAAAAATGTGGGATTTAGTTTATCTGCCAGGCAAATTGTTATTTTAATTGATTCTAACAACATTTTATACTATTTTATAACTTTTATAAAATGAATGAATAAAAAGAATGAATTAGCTTGAATTAGTTGTGTTCACACAAGTGTTCTAAACTTGACTAACTGCGAACAGAAGTTAGGTGTGTATAGAAAAAACATTCGGAAGGGAAAATAAAAGGGGACCAGGTAGGTAGGTAGGTAGGTGTGGCTGCTCCAGGAGGAGCACACTTAGGCCAGGCGGCCCATTGTGATACCACATGAGATCGAGTATCATTTCGCTCACTCATTAAACCAGTTGGAGCTTTTAACGAAGCTTAGTAGACGGCGTATGGTTCCGAAGAAGAAGTTGCCTAAGTAGGTCAGCCTTCTTCTGGATAAAGCAGGACAGTTACATAGTAAAGTAAGTGAGGAATATTTTCTTCCTCCTCCTCGTCCAAACAGCTGCGACAGAAGTCGTTCGAAAACAGCCCCATCCTTTTTGCATGGGTGCCGATTATGCAGTGACCAGTAAGGACACCGATCATGGTTCTGATTTGGGCTCTGTTTAATGAGAGGAGTTCTTTAGAACGTCAAAGATTTAAGGTTAGCCAAAGTTGGTGCACAAGGAGGCTTGTGCTGCCTTCAACCCATCTTAAAATTCGTATCGTGTATAGAGCTCGCATGGGTACGAAGCTTACATGTTAAAAGAGGGACAGCGAGCGCGGTCAACTCTTGGCCTAACTGCTCAGTATACCCTGTCTCGCGAGCTCGTCTGCTCTACAGTTCCCTGAAATGACCTGGAACCCAGCATAGAAGAATACGAAGCTGCTTGGCAGTCTCGTTGAGAAAATTGCTGCAGCTGAGAACAGTCTTTGATGTTATTTTGACCGCATCCAGAGCTCTAAGAGCTGATTGGCTGTCCGATAGTATCAGGATACCAGCAGCCGATATCCTGTTTACCCTGAGCCAATCGGAGGCTGCACAGATTGCTGTGACTTCAGCCTGGAAGACACTACACTAATCTGGCAGCCGGAGCTTTAAGTAATGGGGGCCAGTGTTCCTTACCGTACGTCTGGAAACAACCTGAGAGCAGTGGGAGCCCACTTTATAAAAATGGTAATTTTGTATGGGATTCTCATTAAGGGGGTTGAAGATAGGGGGTAGGTATGTTCGAAAGAATTATTCAGGAGGAAAGATTAGGGGGGCACTCATAGATTTTAACTCTCTAAGAGCAACTTCCAAGCAACTGTGCAGCAATTCATTGAGATTTTATTACCAATCACTTTTGAAATTAGCGCATTTTATCTATTTACACACTTATAAATAAATTTATATAAACAAACAATATTATGAATGAAGCTTTTATGAACTAAGATAATTTTCATTGCTGATATGAAGTTTTTTCAAATCCAGTTGTTTGTGAGGTGGTCGAAGTTTTGATCAGATTTCATTGAAATTTTGCACAGTAAGTTCTTTGCTCATACGGTAATTGTATGCCAAATTTCTTTATGTGCAACCACTCCTTCTATTTTTGTCACTTCGCTATATGAACTCGCAACACGGTGCGAGCTGGGAAGGTAATCAACGTTCGAATGGTCCAAAAACTGCACTGACGATAATACCACTGAAGTTCTCCAACTGCTGCTAGACAACCATAGAATTCAACTGAAAGAGAATGTTGAATATGTTTAACAAACACCACAAAATTTGAAGAAAAATGCCTTCAATCTTTGTTAGCTTGGAAACTTTTCAGACAATCCTCGTGTGTGTTCTTGCATTCTTAACCTAAGAACGTTCCTTGTATTTTTAACTCTTTCGCTAATTTGTTGCCATTTGGCACATTGCTTCTTTGTGAACGTCTGAACCCTCTGTGGTTTCAAGAATACATTTTTTGTTGGTCCTTAGAATAGTTGAAAGTTTTAGGAAAAATACGAAATTACTAAACTGAATATTTAAGTTTAAAGAAGAGAAGTATACACGTTTTTTTAATGGTATATCTTGACATAGCAAAGGAAGAAGAAGCAGAAAACTTTAGATAATTCTTTAATTTGACGTTTTCTTTCAATTTAGATAGTTTTTGTTTTTAATTTTGGCTAAAGTAAATAAAGAAATATCCAATTTTTCCTTATGTGTAAAAAGTTTTATGTTTAAGTAACATAACTATTACAGCCACAACGATGTGGTTGCTCTCATAGAAAAACACTCCAAAATACAGGGTCCGAGTATAAAAACTTTTTATGGAATGAAACTGGAAAACTTTTTTTATGGAATGTTCTTAATAAAACCACATAGAAGCCTAAAACGTAAAATTAAAAATATTAACTAGTAAAAATCTGTAGCGAAAGGGTTAAGAACATTCCTTAAATTGTTTAACACTTGTATTTTTTTTGGGAAGCTGTATGCCCAATGAAAGTGTTTTGTCTACACGCCATTGCAGATACTTTATATTAAAAAAAATTATTAATTTCATTATTATTTCTGAATTGTATTGTTTCATGAAGTCCATGAAAAAAGTTCAGATAAAATATTTATTGATTTCAGTTCAAACACGTCACACATGTCTCACAAATACAAAACGTTACAAATTGATGACCCACTGACGACCGCACAGAGCCAAAGTTCATTAACATTAAACTGCTGACAAATCCCGAGTTGTTCAATGACTTTGCATGTGTGTGTGTATGCAGTAGTCGCCCATCGCTTCTCTTCTGGCGCAAAGTGAAAGTTTTCGTAATTTTTATTTGTCGACGGTAGGTGGCGGCATATCATTTCCGTGCTCCCTTGCGTTCGTTTGCCGAAAATTGCACATTAATTGAATCTTAACTGCGGCTGGACGTCAGCGACCATACATGCAGCGGCACCGAAATCGAAACAACAACGTCAGCATGATGCGTCAGAAAAGCAGCAGAACTACGCAACCGATTTTTTTTACCCCGCTGTGCGCTTTGCAATTCAATTCGTTTCAATTTCATTTCGACTCCTGCCAGCGTCGGGCAAAGAGTGGAATTGACAACGAGCGCAAAGATAAACAAAACAATGGCGGCAGCAATGGCGGTAAGCGGGCAGACAACAATGCGGCAACAAGACGATAAAGCACAAACAGTGCGCAAAGACGATGACGAGGACAAGGATGAGGAAAAAGAGAAATGGCAACGCGAGTGCGGCGATGAGCGCGACGGCGGCAACAAATCCCACAAGCGACATGGTGTGTAAGCCACTTTTCAGCATCATTGCTTAAATTGGCTTAAAGCGAAAACGGCGACAGCGACAGCGCTGACGATGGCAATGGCGAGGCAAACGTTTGAGTATCGGCAGCGCATGAAAGCAACCTCACACAAAGTGTGGGAGAGTAAAAATGAAATGTGGAAAAAATAAAGCATTATTTCAATGGCGAGATGAATGCGCCAGACGACGCAGCTGCTACGAAATACTCGCACACATGTATGGGCGTATGTGTGTGTGTGTTTGTGTTTGGGGGTGGGCGTCTGTGACTTGCCGAGCGGCGCTTTAAAGAGTAGCAATGTGTGCAAGTGTTGGCATGCGTGGGGGCGGGGGCAAGCGGTGTTTGGCGCCTGATAATACAAGCGCACACAAATGAAAAAATCATCACATCAGCGTAAAACCATTAATCACACACACGTCCTGCGGCACTTTGGCCGGCGGTGCGACTTGTGCCGGGTGGGTAGCGGCGAATGATTGCAACTTTGGTGCGTTTGCCCACTTCTATGTGCCCACCTTCCCTTTGATGCCACCCACCTTCCGCAGCGCGAATTTCACGCTGCCATTGGCAACACGTCATCACAGCGCTGCGCCACCGGGATGCCCAGCGGTGTTTTGTTCTCGCACATTTGCATTCTGCCTCCGGTCGTCGCTCCTCCGTTCTACCAATTGTTTTTTTTGCCGTTGCGCAAATTTATGAGACTCACGTGATGTGGCAGCGGTCGTACTATGCGCTTTTTTTTCCATACCAAAAATTGTTGTTGTTGAGTTTTTTCTGTTTGCTGCATGGCTCCATTGTTTTGATCGAATTTCGTTGTCTATTAACGTGGCTTTAATGTCGCCTTAGCACAAAGTGGCAGCTTAGCTGACCGGAAAGTGTCAAAGCGCCTTAAAGCCGCATCACCGTCGCCATTGAATGTTGCGCAATGTTACTGCTTTGTTGGCTTCAAGTTTTGTTATTATCCAAAACGCTCGTTGTTGCCGGCTGTTGCTCACGTCTGTGTGCTGGATGAGCAATTCGGTCGAATCGAGATCGACCAAATCAAAAGTAAATAAAAATTCGATTAAAATCGAATCAAATTAATCGCACTGTCATTGCATTTGTCAGGCCGAGAAAATGTTATGCGACATTTGTGTCATTGTGGTCGATGTTGATGGCAATGGTCGATGCGTGTGCGGCGCCGCCAAATTCCAGAAATGTCAGCTTTCCGCTGAATTGCTGGAGCATTGCCGTTATGGGCGTTGTTTCTTTCACTTTTGTTGTTTTTCTTGTCATTCCGATTTGATGGGGGTGAAATGATTGGCTGCCAGTGATTCTTAAATCGAATAAGGTATCACGGAATTAGGGGGTCTTCGAACAGGTAATGCTGATGGAATTTCAATATACTTTTGTATTTTATATGATAAAATCTTTGTTTAGTTGTTATTGTTTTAAAGGTTACAGTTGATGTAATTTAATGGAGACTTGCAAATAAACTTGGGTGGGTCTTAAGATGCTATAGAACAAAGTTGTTCAGTTTCGGGAGTTCAATTCAAAAAGATGTGAAACAGTTTACAAGAAAAGGCCAAAAAGATATACGAAAAGTCGACAATATCTCAGCAAGATGAGCTTATCTCCGTTGTAGAGAGCAGATGGATGTCACTGCCTAGAAACTTTTTGTAGTAACAGACGGGTTTTGCTACCATCAGAGTTCAATTCGAACTTACTTACTTACCTACATAACTGGACAAAACAACCCGTTATCGGGTTATGGCCTGCAGCAAAACTTCTCTCCAGAAGCCTCTGCTTTGCGCGCGCCTTCTCCAGTTGGTCACACCAAGAAATGACAGGGCCTCTTCAACTTGGTCCGTCCACCGGAGACACGGCCTCCCTCTTCGCCGTCAACCTCCAACCATCGCAGCGAACACCTTTTTCCATACGGCAGACAGCCGAGTCAGCGAATTCGAACTTACTAAGATGAATTTACATGAGAAGATTAATGTAGATTAGATGAAGAGAACAGTGCAACACATTCAAAAAAAATTTCGAAGGACAAGGTCGAACCCGTCTCATTCGATAGAGGCCCTCAGTAGATGAAAAAGTGTCAAGGGATTTTTCCCGGGAAGTTCGATTTTTTTTTTTAAATGCAGTTTAAAGATGGCGGTTTAGTTCCCCTTACTGAAACTTTTAAAACATCATATCTTTTGACTCAAATGTCAGACATTAATAATTTTTACGTCAGATCAAAGCTAATGATATGAAGTCGATGAAACAATATCCTTTTTGGAAAAATGTTATGAAAACGCATATGAAGGACCTTGAATATCCTGGAAACCGTGAGAGCTGAATTTATATAAGTGACTTCTGGTAAAATGCACTTGACACTTTTTTATCTACTGAGGTCTTCTATCGAATGAGACCCTTTGTCCCTTGAACTTGTCCCTTTTTTCAGTGTTGCACTGTGTTATCAAAGGGGGTTGTTCATTTGGATTGAAAAAGCTTATTTTTTTGTAGACTAGGGAATGATCCCTATTAATGCGAGGCATTGCGTTGGTTCAGGAAGGATATAAAGGTTGAAAGTGGTTATGGGCTCTTGACTTGAACCCATCGATATCATAAATGCTGGGGAAAATATCCGCAGGGAGACCATTCCACAACCGCGCTGTACGGGCCAGAAACGAACTTTCTCTGTAGTGCGTAGTGCGCTGGAACATCGTTTCGCAACCAACCGTGGGTGCGAATGTGTTTACTAGGTATAAAGGGACCTACAGCTTTATGCCGATTCCGAACTGTGGAGTTGGGAGCTTTTTCATAGGCAATTTTACTCTCAGAGGTTTGCCATTTCCTGCTGAAAGGACAGCCGCCGAAAGAAAAATTATTGTTTTTCTTTTTTTTTGGTGTTAACGCAACTGAGTATTGAACTCGCTGAAGTCTTGACTTGCGGTCCAACACACTAGCCAGCTGAGCTACGGCGGCTGGTGGATGCCCTACTGTCCCCTATAAGTTTGATCGCATGGTTTTGAACCCGGTCCAGGAGCTCTAAATGCGTTTTTGAAGCCCCCGCCCATATGTGCGAGGTAAACTCAATTTTAGATCGGATATAAATGTCGGATTTATATTCTTTGCACCGCTTTAGGAAGCCGAGACACTTGGCTGCTTCTTTCGACACGCCAAAAATATGATCGTTCCAACGAAGATCTCCAACGAAGTTCTTAATGGACATGTCCAGAACATCAAGAGCTGCCGATTCCGTAATACCTATACAACCTACAACCAGGGATGTGTTGAGATGTGGGGATACTCGTTTGTGGGATAACAGGCAACATTGGGTCTTGCGAGGATTAAAATCGACCCTGTTCGCTTCACCCCACTTGGAGATTGTTTGTAGGTCGCTATTAAGTGTGTCATTCATACGGTGCCGTTCTCTCTCGATCTCCACAGAGCTGGGGCACTCTTTGAAGGATTATGAATGACAAATAGTGCTGTCATCCGCAAATGAGTAGATGGGATACTTCGTCGACGACAATAGGTCGTTGATGAAGATAAGGAAAAGGGTTGGAGAAAGGATCGAACCCTGTGGCACTACCGCGCGGGATGCTTTTCCGAGGCTACATATGTCGTCTATTACAACACGAATAAAGCGATCTTAGGGAAAGCTCGTTATCCAACGAGAGAAGATACTTCCGATGCCATAGGCAATCAATTTTGACACGAGTGCTCTATGTCACACCCGGTCAAAGGCCTTGGAAATATCCAATGCAACAACCTTGCTTTCACCGAATGAATGAATGCTGTGGTTCTATTTCGCGGTGGGGACCGCCATAAGGTCTACCGTCGATCGATGTCTCCGAAAGTCGCATTGGCGGTCACTTAGCAGTCTATTGTGCTCCAGATATATCACAAGGTTGAAGTTAACAATGCTTTCCATTGCTTTGGAAAGCACCGAACAGATTGCTAAAAATAAAGCAGTGACATTGTTGAAGGGACGTCTGTCAAATTTGTTGTCAATATTTGAGTGGAATTGTATGACAACTCACCATGAAACCTTATGACTTTGGTCTGTGTTTGGAAATCATCAAATTTTAGTATCAAAGTCACTATTTCATTTTATCGAGAAACGATTCCCAGACTTCATGGATTTTTCATCTTTAGTGATGAGGTTTATTTATGGTTGAACAGATATTTGGACAAGCAAAACTTGGATTGGGACGATAGTAATTCACACGGGACATACCAACACTAAATGCATTTCAAGAAAGTTCATTATCGAAATCATGGGTTCTTACTTATTCTAATTCGAAACTGTCATTGCCATAAACGTCAGTCTAATAAACGTCAGATATATGACAAGCCTCGTTGAATCAGCTGCTTTGTTTTTTTTTTATTTTGTAAAAGGTCTAGATTGTCAAAATGGCTGTGTACAACTTTGACAATTTTAAATTAAAAAATTAAGCTTTATTTTGATTGGCTGATTTTGACAATGTAAACCCAAAACCAAAAACAAAATACATTGAAATATTGTTGCTGTCGTTATGCTACACCCTGTCTGAATTCGTCTTGGCATCGATTGTAGTTATTAGGAGAGAGAAGTTGAAGTAGTCGGCTTCAGATATCTGAATTGGTAAATAAGTGCAAAGTGGATACAAAATGGGAGGAAGGATCTGCTTCAATACTTTGTTTGGAGTGATTGTCTGCGCTGCTTTTTTTCCTAATAATTGTATGCTCAGTGATGTGCAGTGGCGGATTCAGGTGGGGATTGGGGATTGAAACACCCCCGAAATATTAGGATCGACTTTAAAACTGCATACAAATTTAAAGGCATTTTATGAAAACTTTTTGAAACCCAAAATATGTTTCTTTATTCGCCCCTGGCCATGTCAGATGTTTGTCTCCCTGTTCTCTGTGTTCTTATAAAGTTCAGATACAAATAATTTAATTTTGGTAAATTTATCTTGGAATCTTTAAGCAAAATCAATTTAATGTAAAAAAACGAAATAACAAAAATAAACCACATTCAGTCGCTTGGGACGACAACATTTCCTTACTGCTGTTCTCTGATTGGCATTCAGCGTCTTTGGGATTTCACTTACAACAAAATTGTGTCACCCTGTATTGTGCAATCGACAATCACGCACGCACATGTCAACAAAATTAACGTCAGTGCAACCAAAATCGAAAAGAAGAAAAACGAAAAAGCATGAAATGAGCAAAGAACACAACGACCAAAGCGTGAAAAAGGAAAAAAAATAGAACCAGAAAGACGAAATGCCATGTGGCTGCACGAAATTTGTCACATGAAACTGTCAAAACAACAGAAAAGTGTACGACGGGAAATCTCAACGCAATTACAACAAATGCTAGGCAACTAATACGCACGCACAGCCGCTCGCACGCGCACTTACACTTACACATACTCATACACAGACATTGGCACGCACAGCAGGCAGAATAGAACAGAACAACAGAACCGAAGGGGGAAGAAAATTGCAGAGCGAACCAGTCAGTCAGTCAGGCACACCTTCAGACGCGGCAAGTGAATGGCAATTTCCTGTCAATGGCACAGCAGCGATTCCCTCAGCCAGCCACCAACAACGAAGCTACACAAAATCAACAACAAGCAACAACAACCACAACAAATTGTGCTGCGTATTTATGCTCATGGCCGAATTAATGTATAAACTACGCACGACAGTGCCAAAGTGACAGCCATATTTGTTTTTGATTTCTCGACCATGACGCTTGACCGGATCGGGCATTGGCGCTGGAACGAGGCGTGCGACACGCGGCCAAGATTAATAAAACTGCCCCTAATTCGGTTAGCTTCGGTTGCATGAAAACGAATGAGCGAGAACGGCCCAAGTAATGACAGCTTTATTTGTACGTGGTGGCCTCGAGGACAGTGGGTGGAGGGGAAGGGGAAAATGAATTGCCATTGTGTGTGACTATTTGCAGACCAGTGTTGATGACAATGTCGGCGGCTAATACGGTTAGAGGTGCACTCGACTGTGGGCGCTAGTAAGGGGCGCCGAAAGTGGGCAGTCGGGCGGGGTCTGGAATTGCAAAAAGTGGGACTAGTTGGTTTGAATTGTCCTCCAGAAAAAATTGATTTAGTTGGGAAAATTGTGGAATGGTCTAAAGTATTTCAATGTGTTATTGTTACACATGATCTGAATGGGTTAAGAAGCGTCTGTACAATAAAAGATTATTCTTTAATTCGAATTTAAGTCAAGACAGCCAAATGTAAATCTTTCTCTACCCAAAAGTTCCACTTCACCTGCAGTTCTCAGTATCATGACGAACCTTGGGCCCCGGATATAGGAAAGTGTTGTATCCTTTCTACTCACTTTTCACTTTCAAAAGCAGCTTAGAATCTTTTTGGTTCTACGCCCTTTTCGCATTTCTTGAGTTCCGTGCACTCGTCGAAACGTTTCTGACAGCAGACATTCTTGCGTGTGTAGTTGTTGTTGTTGTTTTTGTGGTTGAATTTTTGGAAACAATGACATGAAAATCTGAATCCTGATTGATGACGCAACAGCTTCAACAGCCTTTGTTTTCCTGACAGCAAGTGTTGACTTCGTTGACCACCTTTCAACGTTCGTTGCCTCTTTCATCTTTTCACCAACTCACCGCAAGCACGTTTCGATAGCCAAGCATTGTCCTTTCATTGTGTAAAACGTGAGTCGTTGACCATTTTTCTTTTGGTTTATGTTTTGTTTTGTGTTGTTGTTGTTTTTCGAAAAGTCGCATGAAAGCAGACTTTCTTTTGACTTTCGTGCCACGCACATGAACGGATTTGATTTCGTTTTCCACCGCCGACGGTGAACAATCAGACGAGCACACAAAAGCACAGCACCGGTGACCGAAACAGAAGCTTCACGCTGTTGGACTTAGCATGCGAACCTTTTCGGAGCTAATACCTTGTCGCGTTGTTTGGTGTTTGACCGGTGATTGCAAACGATAGAAAGAGGAGAGGGGGAAAAATGCGACCAATTGCCTTATGGGCCATTGCGCCATTTGAGCGCCAAAACGGAAACGAATTTACGCACTTCCGCCAAATTGAGCAAATTAATGTTTTGTGGCCGTCTTTGATGCAATTTCGGCCAATCCGGCGGCTGTATTTCTTCGTTTCCGTTGTTTTTGTTGATATTGTTTGCTCATATAGTAGCGGAGAGTTGTGGAAAATTTCTATAAATTTAGTGGATTACTCAGTATTACCTGCTGCCAGCCAAAATAAACAAGCCGTACCCTCCGTAAAATAATAACAAAAACAACAACAACAAAAACAATAAAACAGCACAACATCCACAATAAAAGTTTATCAAAGGCAACAGCGACGCCCCCCAAACTCGGCGCGCCTCCCCGCTGGCCTCGTGTAAATATTTAACAAAGTCAGTGCCAAAAGTTTTATTGCCGGCATTTAAGTTGCGCTGCAAAATTTACTGCCACAGTCGTGGCGGCTTATGTCGCTGCTGCTCTGCCTGCTTGTCTACCTGGCTGGTTGTTGTTTTTGCGGTTGTGCGGCACGAACGTCTGGTATCCCCATTTGGGTTATTAAAACACACACATGTGGCGAGGTGAAAGTAATTATTCTAATGCGCAAACTGTTAGTTGCCAAAAGCTGGAGGCGTGGCACAGGTGGTACCGCACAATTTGCAAGTTCTCTGCTCAGCGCTCCAGACTGTGGCTTCTTGTCATTGAGTCTATTGTGGAATCGTTTGACGTCTGATGACAAACAATGATAAGTTTAGTTGTGAGAAAAGAGCCATGCGACATATTATTTTATAACTGACTGACTGCCGTGCGTCGGTGTAGACGGTGTAGTTGGCGGCATGAAATACTTAACCTCATATTCGGAGTACATTCCGAGTACAATGAAGTTTTAAGGGTTTAATAAAAGAACGCGTAAACAGCATTAAATCACACCGAATCATCTTTTAATCCTTTCGGTACGGAGTTTAATTTTGAAATCCAAAATACTCTCAATAGAAATATTCCCATACTATGAAAGTTGGGGTAAGAAAATTATTTTAGATGCTCACAAACTCTGAAATCATCCTTTTATGCGGGAACACCAATATCGAAAAAATATTTTGCGTGGGTCGTAAGATTCCAATAATGGTTTTGAGGGGCATTAAAAACTTGCTGGGACGTATTATCCCAGTAGTCCTGAAAAGGTTAAATGTATTTATGCTTAAACGACATAATTTCCCTTTTAAAATCCATTTGTATAATTTCGCCAAAGTGTAAACAATAACCCAGCTTTGTGCTCTAACCATGTCATGTTTCTGCACAACACTGCTCGGCAACATGTTGCAAAAGTCATCAAGGAAATTATGGTGGTGCCTCAAGAGGTTGTCTTGTCTCAGCCGCAGTATTTACCAGATAGAACTTCTTCCGACTACCACTTGTTCTGGTCGATGACTCATGGTCTGGCCGAACTGTACTTCACTTCCGGTCGATGACTCATGGCCTGGTCGAACAGAACTTCACTTCTGGTCAATGACTCATGACTTGGCCGAAAAGTACTTCACTTCCGGTCGATGACTCATGGCCTGATCGAAAAGTACTTCACTTCCGGTCGATGAATCATGGCCTAGCTGAACTGTACTTCACTTCCGGTCGATGACTCATGGCCTGGTTGAACTGTACTTCACTGCCGGTCGATGACTCATGGCCTGGCCGAACAATGCTTCACTCCCGGTCGATGACTCATGGCCTGGTCGAACAGTACTGCACTTCCGGTCGATGATTCATGGCCTGGCCGAACAGTACTTCACTTCCGGTCGATGACTCATGGCCTGATCGAAAAGTACTTCACTTCTCACGGAAAAGTATAAAATTGTGTAGATTTTTGGATCGGCTCAAATGCGAGGAATTAGTTCAACAAAGAAGAAAGAAGAAGAAAAGTCATCTATCTAAGTCAGCTAACGATGGACAGTGCTTTGAATAAAATACTTTGTGGTCTGTAAAAAACTTTAAAGTTGGAAACAAAAATCTCGAAACTTCTCCTTTTCTTCTTGACTGGCACGACAGCCCGCTTAGCTACCCGCAACCATCCATGTTACAAGGTTGGAAGGGACCTACAGTTTTATGCCGATTCTGAACGGCGAGTTGGGAGCTTTTTCATAGGCAATTTTTACTCTCAGAGGTTTACCATTTCCAGCTGAGAGGACAGCCACCGAAAGAGAAATTGTTGTTTTTCTTTTTTTTCGGTGTTAACGCAAGGAGTATTGAACCTGCGTTCGTGCGTCGCATTTGACTCGCGGCCCAACGCACTAGCCAGCTGAGCTACGGCGACTGCCTCGAAATTACCCCAAATAATTGGAATCTTTTGCTGACCGAATAGAAATCTTATGGAGCAAAGAGATGTGCTTGATATTCTCTGATTTTTGCTTATGTTGGCTTAGTTGCCTAAAGTTAGTGATTTCTTAGTAAAAGAACATTCAAGAAGGCGACTTGTCAAATTCATTCGGAGCTTTCAAAGGGCGTTTTCCATACTTTCGATCAAAGATGCGGATGCAAATGATTTTAAGAAAACTGATTCCATGGCAGATTTCCAATGATCATACTTTTGAGTAAATTTCGTGAATTTTATTTTTAAAATGAAACTCGCTGTGATATATCTCAATGAAACACGTTAACAGTTTTATGGAATCCTTTGGAATCAAGGGCCAATCAACACACAATCGGAAGCTATAAAAGGACTTCAAACGTCCACTGTGCTGCAGTGGTTAGTGCCTCAAAACACAAGAAGTCCGGCCAATAAGTTACTGGATTGTGAATTTTAATCCTGGCTCAGCCAATATTAAATTAAAGATTACTTTTCTTTCGGCGACAGTTTAAGGAAGTGACCAACTTCTGAAAGTAAAATTTTTTTGAAAATTTTCCGAAGTGCAGTGGTTAGTGCCTTAGAAGACAAGAAGTCCGGCCATTGGAATCACTGGGTTGTGAATACGAATCCTGGCTCAGACATTGTGAAACAATTGATAACATTTTGCTTTCGGCGACTGCTCAAAGAAGTGATCAACCTCTGAAATTAAAATCTCTTATGAAAAATCTCCAAAAACGTTGTTTGTAGTCAGCACAAATCACTCGTTCTATTTTATATTTGCCAGACTGCCTCCATAGTCCAGCGGGTAGCGCGCTGGCTTTCCATGTCAGAGGCTCTGGGTCAGGGTGGGAGAACGATCAAAATACGATCTTTCTCACGAATAATCGCAACCAAAAACTGAGTGCTTCTAATTTCTCGCGAGCGATAAAGTTGCGCTGCGAGCAAAAGCATTTACGATCTCTCACGAGAAATATAAATGTTCGGAAAAATTGCGAATGGGAAAATGTCGCTGCAAGCGTCGTCAGTTCGATCTCTCGCGATCGTTCGTTTGTTGCGAGCGCTTGTTGTAAAACTCAATCAGTAACTCGTATTGTGAAGATTGAATCTTTGAACGATCGCGATCGTTCGTCTGGGCAATAAATTATGTATATAGGAGTTTGAGCAGTTTGCTATTATACTCGGCTGCTACTGACTGAAGTTAATTTCCTAAAGGAAACTTATGTATAGAAGTTTGTAGATTTTAAAGACCTTTTGTTAGGAAAATTATAACAAAAAAATAGAAAACTTTATGTTATGTTTGTATATGGTCTCGTAATGCCTTTTAGTGTTTCCTTATATGTATCCTTTAAGTTGTTTTCCACACAAAATGCACTTTGAAAAATCTGTGTCTTTATTATATGTAACAAGTTTCGTCTTGTCAATATTTGACACTTTGCCCATATTGATATAAAAAAAGCAAACGCACAAGAAAATAATTTCACAAATCGTCCTTCGTCCGTATATATCGCAAAATAGACTAAATTCAATGATTGTTTGCAGCCACGCTCTACCGACGAACCTTACAAAAATTCGTTCGCGATCGATCATACATTCGCTCGCGAACGATCGATCAAACATTCGCTCGCGAACGATCGAAAATTCGATCTTCTCATATTACCTCGTTTTGCGATTGTATTTTATCGCGAGAAATACTTGAGCAAACGAGCGGTTGCGAATGATTTTCTGCATCAGCGTTCTTCCCACGCTCGTTCGTTTGAAATGTGTATACATAAACTCGCTGCATACGATCTCTCACGAACGAATACGTAGGCAATGCATTCGCAACCGCTCGTTTGCTCCAGTATTTCTCGCGATAAAATACAATCGCAAAACGAGGTAATATGAGAAGATCGAATTTTCGATCGTTCGCGAGCGAATTTTTCCGCACCCTGCTCTGGGTTCGATTTCTATGTATTGGGAACTGATTTAGTAGTCGTCAGCTTCAATCGTTATTCACAAGAAGAACATACAAATTAAAAGGGACGCATAAGTGCGTTTTGGCAGGTAATAACAAAAGACAACAAGTTGCAAAGAAAAACTGCAGGTCTCCTTGTTCTTTCCTTCCTGATTCGTTTGAAATATGTGTTATAGCGCTGTTGATAAAACAGCGTACACATTTAAAACCGGTGGAATTGTGGTATCACAACAGTCCATGTGGGCGTAAATGTGTCTCATACAGAGGCAGTCCCCCTAACCCCACCTAAGCATTTCATAAACTCACCGATTTTTTGTATGTTTTCGTTTTGTAACGCAACACATTTTATTTTTGTTACATATGACAACCTTCGTATCAGCTCAATTAGGGCTGAGTTGAGTTGGAGAGCATTTCGGTCGAAATGAAATGTCACCTAAATTGGCGCATTAAAATTTGGCCCATTCGCATTGCCCAGAGTAACGATGCCGGCAGCCAATAAGCTGATTTGTTGTGATTTCATTTAACTTTATTGAATGTTTTTGGTCATTAATTCGGCCAATGCAGCAAGCAAACAAAATCGAATCGGTGAATAGCTGCGGCGAACTGTTGAGGCCGAAATTGAATAATAAACCGAAATTTCGACGCTGTGCAGTGCAGCCGAATGCGACTAAATTAATACAAGCGACACTCTAATTCGATGTCCGCAATTTAATGGGCATTGGTACGGTTTATTTTTGATATTTTCGGCAGTTTTAATTGGCAACGCGTGTGCAGCTAAACCACCCACTGACACACAAACACACACGCACATAGAATTAATACTTGTTTTGCAGTCAAACGCATTTGGCTTGCTGAATGAAATTCCCAAATTGACCTAATTTTCGGGTGGCTTCGTATGAGTTTGGTTTGAACGTGTGTGTGTGTGGTTGCAACTTACTTACTTACTTACTTACTTACTTAACTGGCCATAACAACCCGTTATCGGGTTACGGCCTGCCGCAAAACTTCTCTCCAGGCGCCTCTGCTTCGCGCGCGCCTTCTCCAGTTGGTCACACCAAGAGATACCAGGGCCTCTTCCACTTGGTCCTTCCACCGGAGACACGGCCTCCCTCTTCGCTGTCGACCTCCAACCATCGCATCGAATACCTTTTTCGCCGGAGCTTCGTCGTCCATGCGGCAGACATGACCGAGCCAGCGTAGCCGCTGGATGTTAATTCGCTGCGCTACGTCCATGTCCTTATACAGCTCATACAGCTCGTTATTGGTTCGTATGCGATAGTCGTCACCAACCCGAACAGGGCCGAAGATTTTGCGAAGCACCTTCCTCTCGAACACTCCAAGGGCCGCTATGTCGTTTCGTGTCATTGTCCATGCTTCAGCGCCATAGAGGAGCACGGGCAAGATAAGCGTCCTATAGAGTGAAAGTTTTGTCGGTCGAGAGAGGTCTCTACTTCTCAATTGCCTACCGAGACCGTAGTAGCACCTGTTGGCAAGAGTTATCCTTCGCTTTATCTCCAGACTGACATCATTGCTGCTGTTGATGGCGGTGCCAAGGTAGACGAATTCCTTGACAACTTCAAAAGCATACCTGTCGGCCTCGACGTGAGACCCTAGCCGCTGCGAGTCCCTGCGTGTAGACAGCATATACTTCGTCTTGCCCTCATTTACCACCAGACCCATTTTGGCAGATTCTCTTTCGATAGCCGCAAAGGCAGCGGTGACATCTCGCTTGTTACGTCCGATGACATCAATATCATCAGCGTAAGCAAGGAGCTGGACACTTTTGTTGAAAATTGTGCCATTACGATGTACACCGGCCTTGCGCAGCACACTCTCCATGGTGAAGTTGAAGAGGTCGCAGGACAAAGGATCGCCCTGTCTGAAACCTCGAACGGTATCAAAGGGGTCGGAGAGGTCACTTCCAACCTTGACGGAGCTGCGCGTATTGCTCAACGTCGCTCTGCAAAGTCTAACGAGCTTTGCAGGGATACCAAGTTCAGACAATGCGGCATATAGGCGATCCCTTATCGGGCTATCGAATGCTGCCTTGTAATCGATGAAGAGATGGTGTGTATCGATTTGGTTCTCATGGGTCTTCTCCAGGATTTGGCGTAGAGTGAATATCTGGTCGATGGTGGACTTACCAGGTCTAAAGCCGCACTGATAAGGTCCAATCAGCGCCTTGGCGAGTGGCTTTAGTCTTTCACATAATACGCTCGTCAGGACCTTGTATGCAATGGGAAGTAGGCTGATACCCCTGTAGTTGGCGCATATTGTTGGATCGCCTTTCTTCAGCACAGGACAAAGGGCACTGAGGTTCCAATCGTTGGGCATTCGTTCCTCCAGCCATATTTTGCAAATGAGCTGATGCATGCACCCAATCAGCTCACCGCCGCCGGCCTTGAACAATTCAGCTGGTAGCCCATCCGGCCCTGCAGCTTTGTTGTTCTTGAGTCGCTGGATAGCGACCCGGACCTCGTCATGGCTGGGCGGTGGCACATCCACACCGTCGTCGTCAATTGGTGCCATCTGGACATCTTCACCACTGGCGGTATTGTTCCTTTCGTCGCCTGCGAGCAGCTTGGTGAAGTGCTCCTTCCACAACCTCAGCACACCCTGCGCATCCGTAACCAGATCCCCGTTTTCGTCTCTGCAAGAAGATGCCCCAGGCTTAAATCCTTCCGTAAGACGCTTAACTTTTTGGAAGAATTTTCGGGCGTCATTCCTGCTCCTGCACTCCTCGATTTCTTCACGCTCGCGCCTTTCTTGCTCCCGTTTCTTGCGTCTAAAAAGGCACCTCTCTTTCTTCCTCTCCTCCCGGTATTTTTCTGTCATGGCTCGCGTGGCGGCCGACTGCAGGGTCTTCTTGTATGCAGCATTCTTCACTGCAGTGGCTGCGCGACACTCTTCATCGTACCATTGGTTTTTTGGTGGTGGGCGTCGAAAACCAAGGACATTTTCTGCGGCGGCGCGCATAGAGTGGGATAAGTGAGCCCATAATCCGCCGATGTCATCAGGTGGAGAGGGGGAGCGACCGAGCTGGTTGGAGAGTTGAGCGGAGTAGACTTCGGCTACCCCTTGTGATCGCAGCTTACTGATGTCCAGCTTTCTTCGCAAACTAGGTTGTGCGGTCTTCGCTGCGCAAAGACGCATGCGTACCTTGGCTGCAACAAGGTAGTGGTCCGAGTCGATGTTGGGTCCTCGGAACGTGCGCACATCTAGAATGCTAGAAGCATGCCTTCCATCAATCACAATGTGATCAATCTGGTTGCGGGTGGATTGATCGGGGGATAACCAGGTGGCCTTGTGGATATCGAGGTGCTGGAATCTGGTGCTACTAACTACCATGTTTCGTGCCGCGGCGAAATCGATCAGCCTCAGACCGTTGTTCGAAGTGGTCCCATGGAGGCTGAACTGCCCGACTGTGGGGCCAAAGATGCCTTCTCGCCCGACTTTTGCGTTGAAGTCCCCGAGGACAATTTTGACGTCATGGGCCGGGCACCTGTCGTAGACGTCCTCGAGCTTCGCATAGAAGGCATCCTTGGCCGCATCGTCCTTCTCTTCCGTCGGGGCGTGCGCGCAAATTAGGCTGATGCTAAAGTATTTAGCTTTGATGCGGATCGAAGCCAGCCGTTCGTTCACCGGAGTGAACCGAGAGACGTGGTGGCGAAGTCTCTTGCTGACCACAAATCCGCAGCCAAATTCGCGCTTCTCCGCATGGCAGCTGTAGTAGATATCGCAGTCTGCTCGCTTGGAGCAACCTTGTCCTGTCCATCGCATTTCCTGGATGGCGGTGATGTCAGCCTTACATTTCGTGAGGGCTTCCGCCAGTTGGATAGAGGCACCTTCCCTATAGAGGGTCCGGACATTCCAGGTGCATATCCTCAAATCATGGTCCTTGAATCGTTTGCTGTGGTCGTCAACATTGTGGGTTCCTTCCGAGGCTTGCTTTTTGGCTTTCATTGGTATTTGGTTTTCCGTGGCGGGCACCAAACCCTGCGCACAACCCAAATTTTAAGTCCTGGGGATAGGACTCGCTGCACACATTAGTTCACTATTCAGCGGATGCCAAATAGCTATCCAGAAGGGCCGCGCGGAGGCTGTGCATCAGCTTGGATTGGACAGGGACAAGGATCGTTCTGGCGTTCGCCAGGTTGAACGCAATCAGAGACTTTGCCTTGTATGTCCGCTCCCTTCCTTCCTGTTGTGTGGTTGCAACACTTTCGATAATTTCACTATTTTTTTTGTTGGTTATTTTTGCAAATAGAAAAGCAAAACAGTGAAAGCAACGAAAAATTGTATAGCAAACACGGCATTGCAACACGTTTGGGTGAAAAATAATAAAATTTCAAAAAAATTCCTTATTAAAACAACAAAAATGGCACATAGACGCAATGAGAGCAGCGAAATATACAAAAACGGCAATGGTGGAAAAACAATAAAAATGGTTGCTGAAAAATCAACATTGTTGCTGCGGTCAATAGGAAGAGAACTAATAACAATTGTACAGTAGCGAAGTTAACACTAGAATGCCTGACCAATCAATCCGTTTTTTAAGAAAATAATTGTAGTGTAACTATTAAAATTTTATTTTATTATTTACATTGCTGATGATTGTTATTTAAAAGAAAACTTTTGAATGAATTATGAATTGAGTTTTAATTGTTTAATTGTTGGTAGAAATGGGTTTTCAGCAGTCAATTTGCGTTTGTCAATTTGAAACAATTAAAAATCAATTCATACCCAAAATGTGGTAATTTAACCCATTAAGCCCTGAGCGTTGCGTTTGCGCAACGTTTGGGAATTTCGCTACATTAAGTAATTCATAAAGATATAAGACTTGAAAATGGGTAGAATTGGATTCGAATTGATCGTTTTAGATTCTGCCATACTGAAATTTCTTTTTTTCGATCCAAAGTCAAAGGTTTTTTTTGGGGAATTTTTGAAATTCAATTAAAAATACTTATTCTTCAAACCTATCAAAATCCCTTTGTGGGCTGCATTTTGTAATGCTAAACTATTTAAAAATAAGTTTTAAAAAATTTTTTTTTTTTTTAATTTTATGTTTTGTATGTGACTAAGGCCCAAATTGCGTTTGCGCAACGTACCCTCCTGGTTCAGGGGGTGGGGGTATGAATTATTTTCTTGATTTTTTTTCTTGACTAGGTCAATTACTAAGATTGTGCAAAATTTTATGGAAATCGCACAAGCCCTTCTGGGGTCAGGTTTTAATGGGTTAAGGTAAGAAAAATGTTTTTGCAAAATAATAGTTTTCAGCAACGTATATTAAAAAAAATCATAAATAAATGTTATGAAACAACGTAAAACAAAACTTTCTCAAAATAATAGTTCTTGGTAACGTAAATCAAAAAAGTCATAGATAAAAGTTATAAAGCAACGAAAAACAAAATCCTAAAATAATACGAGGGTTGCCTTTTATATTTTTTCAAAAAGGCTAAAAATGCACTTTGTTATCATCAAAACTGGTTTTATTGCTTTTAAAAGTATTCTCCTTGAAGATTTATATACTTTTGCATGCGCTCAAACCAATTGTCGAAGCACTTTTTCCACTCTGATTGAAACACCTCCAAAACATGGTTTTTGAATACTTCAGCAGCATCTTCTGGCGATGAAAATCGTTAACCATGCAATTTGTTTTTTGATTTGTGGGAATAAAAAGAAGTCATTGGGTGCAAGGTCAGAGCTGTATGGCGAATGACCCATTAAATCGATGCTTTGGTCGATCAAATAGGCGATTGTTTGAGTCGATGTGTGAGAGCGCGCATTGTCCTGGTGAAGAATGATTCGGTGTCGGCGGTTGTTTTTCCGTATTTCATTGAACACTTCTGTCAAACAAATTGTTGTGTACCACTCAGAATTGACCGTTCTATGTTTTTCTAACGGCACAGTAGCCACATGACCAGTTTTGCCGAAGAAACAGGCGAACATTTTCTTCGATGTGCTGCGTGCCCGAACAACTTCTGTGGGATTTGGCTCGTCTTGGAAGCCCCACACGGTCGATTGTGGTTTTGTTTCGGGCTCATACACATATATCCATGATTCGTCACCTGTCATGATCTCATAAACGTCTTTCGAAGTACCGCGATCGAATCTTTCCATAATTTCTTTGCACCAATCGACACGAGCCTTTTTTGAGCGATTGCAAAATTATGCGCGATCCAACGAGAAAAAATCTTTCTGACAGCTAAATGTTCATGCAATATCGAATGCACCGCCGTGGAACTAATGCCCAGGGATGCCTCTATCTCACGGTATGTCACATCGATTGTTTTGGATTGATCGATTGATTTTGGAGGACCTTCACGACATTCCTGGAGCAAGCGGCGACCACGCTTGAATTCGTTAAATCAGTTATAAATTGTCTTGAGGTTTGGTGCGACATCATCAAATGCGGAATGAAGGCGATCGAAGCACTTAACTCTTTAAGGACAACATAAACTATGCAACAGTTCGGTGGGTTCATTTTGGGGAGGGGGTGTGCGTACAACTTTTGAGCCGAAACCATATTTTGTATCAGCAATTTTTGTGTTTTGCGCCACTGCAACAGTTTTACAACATTGAACATTTGAGTTCAAACTTCATTATTCCTGGGTTCTTTAATACTGGATTTTATTAGAAATTGAAATTGTTTAGACTATGCTTTAAATTAGCGAAACTATCAGCTTTAAAGAAGCTACTACACATTTTTATAGAAAAAGAAAGATTATTGAGAAAATAACCTCATTATTTTATGATTTTTAATAGCAGCCACTCTGGGTTAATTTGAAATATTTGTTAACTTCGGTGCTAAAAAATGTACCCTAACTCACTTGATATCATGTATATACTTGTATATTCTTTGCTTGAACTCAATTGAACTCTCTTAACAAAAAATATATTCACTTTTATTTGATTTTCTTACTAAACCAGAGTAAAACAGAATAAAGAAGACGTATGAGTAACTTTTTTTAGTCCCGTGGAAATTAGCGCAAAGGATGATTTTATAGCCATGAATACATACAACAGCCTATTTAGTGAAAAGTGGGTTAATCTCAGCGAAACATAGCAAAAGGGTTAAATAAACTCAGTTTGAATACTAAGAACCAACAGTAAAACTTCCACGTAGGCCACTGCAACTGTTACAAAAAAATTAAAAAAAACCTCAACCAAAAAACAACTAACACAAACAAACAGAATACAACAACGATCGATGGCAACTGAAATAACGTCACAATAACAACAAGAACAACCACTGACAACTTAATATGCACATAGATGATTCGAACCTTTCAACAAACCCAAATAAATAATTTGAATTTTGCATGCAACCAGCACACATTGCCACATTCTCACCAACTGTGTTTTTGGGTTTTCTTTTTTGCAGCAGGTGGCAGCGCAGCACAGCAGCTGAAGGGCAACCAGGAGGACCCGTGCAAGGTGAAGGGTCGCGTCGTGGGCGACGAAACCTACTGTGATCGCTACTGGGAGTGCGTGAGCGGCCAGCCGGAGCTGTACGACTGCCCCAACGGACTCGTATTCGCGGGCAAACATCGCGGCGTCACGGAGGGATGCGACTACCCATGGCGAGCTGACTACTGCGACGGGAAACAGTTAGCAAGTGAGTAGTAGTTCAATGCTCAATTTAAATATTAGTTACTTCTGGCTGCTCAGAAGGTTGAAGTTGGCACCAACACGCGCCGTGTTTGCAGTTTGGCGTGTTGCGGCTATTAAAAGTTCACTGTTGCATGTTGCATTTTTGTACAAAAACACGGCCGACTATGCTACAGTGGCACACATATTGAAATGTTGTATCGAATGTGGCACATGTTGTTGCGACTGTGGCTTCCACTTGCAACGATTGCTGCGGTTGTGTTGTTGCACGCAAAGTGCTTGAAAAGTTTTGGCATGCAGTGCCAATTCGCGTCAACTTTTCGCAGTAATTGCGAGTGACAGCGCCCTTTGCATTTTGCGGCTAATTGTCTGAGCACATTAGACCATTTAAACTCTAATCTATCGACATGTGTTGGCATAATTGAAATATTTCAGTGCTCGTCGCAATTGCAGCGACGTGTTGACGCGCGCCCACTCGACTGCGGCGAGTCCTTCAGTCGAGTGCACTCGCGGTGGCGCCACACTCGAACGAGAACATTTTGACGTGTTAAAGAATGAATGAACATTGTACAGAGTTATCCATTTCGTTGCGTTAATAATGCAGCACTAGTGTGCACAGTGGTGCTTCGTCAACCTATTAGCATGCGAACTGTTGTGTTTGTCATTTGGTAAAACCAGCGCTTTTGCAATGTAATCCACCGCAACTTACACCCGACGAACAACCACTCAGCGCTGAAATACTGTCATTTCTGCGGGTACGAGCGACTGGCACACAGATCCGATTGATACTTTCAATTGCTATTCAATTCCACACAACAGCATCCAACTGTGTGTGTGTACGTATGTGTGTGTGGCGGTCAAGTGGCTGCGGAGCGCAAAGCGGGCCTACGTTGCGAAGCTCATTTCGCGCGTAATTCGCATTTGAATATTGAAACGTTCGTTCGGCAGTCGGCAGCGACCGCACTTATGGCTGGTGGCCAGCTCGCTGCAAAGTGACATACACACACACACTGATCCACTTACCGAAAACACACACACACACAAATCGGAACCTAAAAACACGTCCATGTGTTCGATGTGTGTAGTCTTGTGTGCTTCCGTGCGGCATTCGGCATAGATTGTACAAAAATCCCATTAATGACAATTTATTGCTGCCAGCAGGACAACACAATCGCCAGTCGGCACTTCGACACACACGAGAACAACATTTCAATTTCGATTTGATTTTCGCAATTTGCCTCAATTTCGCCGGCATGTTTGGCAATTCATTGCGTATGTCGCAAAGCGCTCCGGCTTCACGTTTAGTTTTGTTGCTTTGTTGTTGTTGTGGGGTTTTGTCGATAGCACGTTTGTTTGTGCTCTTTTCTAATGTTTTCCGCACGCACAGATGGACCCATTTCGACGGAACACTGCGACTGGCTGTACGGCATCTTCGGACACGAGACATCCTGCACGCGCTACTGGACCTGCTGGAACGGCACCGCCACCGAGCAACTCTGCATCGGCGGTCTGCTCTACAACGAGAACGCGCACAGCTGCGACTGGCCTGAGAACGTGGAAGGCTGTCAAAAGCATCGTAAGTGGTGGGGCGTGTGCGAGGCAAAGTCCAAGTGGCAACCTGTGCGGCCATGTTAAGCAATTCAAATTTTGACCATTCGCACGCACACACAATTTTTTTGCAACAACACCAAAAGCAGCATAAGAATATGCTTTTGTTGTTGTTGCTTACATTGCTAATTGCCAAAGTGTGCCTGCCGGAATCGCAATCGCATTGCCGACAGCCTGTGGCTGCGCCCGCTTCCCGCTTGCTTACTCGCCACCTGCGCTCAGGTTGGCGTATTGCACGCATAATGACATTTCCATCTGTATGTACGAGTAACAAATCTGTATGTACGCGTGTGTTCGTCTGCTTTCAGCTCTGTGCAACGAAGACGCCAACGGCAATGTGCCGCTGGGCAAATCCTGCAACCGTTACTGGCAGTGCCAGGGCGGCTATCCGCGCCTGCAGCGTTGTCCCGCCATGCTCGTGTTCGATCGGCACTCGCTGCGCTGCGTGGTGCCGCCGACGGAGGAGTGCGATGTGCCCACAACGCCTGCGCCATTCGATGGCGAGGGCGAGAGCAACAATGTCGGCGTCGGCGGTCAGCTGTCAAAGGACGAACAGGAACGAAAGGTGAGTAGGAAGTGTGATGCCGTGATTTATGCACTTTGCATATCCCGTTGCGCGATATGTGTTTGTATGTGTGTGTGTGTTTGTGGAGTGCTTACAGCTAGTTCGTGCTGCGTATTAACATATTTTGCGTCTGCCAATTGATTGATTAGGCTGACGAGGTGACTGCTTGGGTGGCTGACAGTCTGTTGGCTCGATGTTGCTTTTAATGATTGTCGCTGGGAAATGATTGAAGGAAATTTGGAGCGAAAGATATTTGCAGTTTACAATTTGGGATTTACATACTTTGCCACAACTATTCAGCGCTGCCTGGGGAGGTCAAGTGGAAGCGGTAGACAAGTAGAAATGAAATTTTGACACGTGATCAAGCAGATCTTGGGTTTTAACATACTTATTTTTCAAGAAAATTCTTTATAAATTTTCAAGGATATAAAGGATTAAAATTTTCAAAAGACCTTTTTCCCATCCTTTTGTACAAATAGATAAAAAAATCAATTTTATTAAAATTCTTGAGCCTTTCCCCTTTTATGTGACATAAATATCGCCATATTCTTACAAGGTCAAGTATTTTTTATATATTTTTTTTTATGTTTTGTCCCCTTCAAAATTTAGAAGTCTTTTTAAAAAGAGAAAGGATGTAGAAATGAAAAATTGAGTACGAAGAATTACAATTACATTAAAGATTTTTTTCCAGTGTGAACAATTTTTTTAATTTCTGTTGCACGGTGATATAGTTATGTATTTACTGTGTTATAGAGTTTGCAGTGACCCAAAGTCGACTTTTTTAGCTGGCCAAAGGAACTTCTTGCTGCATTATGGTTTTAGAAAAATCTCTTCAAGGATGCTCTTTTTCAAATGATAATATCGAGCATGAGAGCATTTTTCCTACCTGATCCTTAAACCATTGACCTGTTATCGTCTATTTTTAACAAATTTTTCAAATGTAATGCCTCATTGTGACTATTTGAAGATGATGCTTGGACTTTGACGCAGACTTAGACATGTTTAAGTTCATATAATATTGAATTGCAAAATAGTTGTAATGGCTGAAAATGGGGTAAAATATGAGCGGAAGTGGTAGCAAAAAACAAAATAAATGAAATTAGAAAAATAGGAAAATTATAAGAGCAACGCCTGAACTAAAAATAAAGACTAATTTTGGACATGAGAAATATAAAAAATTAGCAAAGAGATAAAAGAAAAGTTTGGCGTAGGCATGTACAAGTATGACTCATACGCCCAGTTGGGCAGTTTAAGTACTTTTCTTTTCCATGAGTTCCGACTGCAGTAGCGCTAACTTATAACCGTTGAAATAATTTTGAATAAATATAAAATAAAAATAAAAGAAAGCCTAATGATGCCACTTCAAAATGACGGTGTTGCCATATGAAAAAATAAAATAATAAACTAGTAGCGACTTCTGTTGACAAAACCGCATAATTTATAATAATTAAAAATAATAAAAATAAAATCAAAACAAAAATAAAAAAAATTAAATAAAAATAATTAAATTAATTAATTAATATATTTCATTTATAAGTTTATAGATTACGCCAAAAACTTTTATTTGAGGTAACTTTTTGTGAGGTAGTTAGTTAGATTGTGTGACCGTTTCAAAGACATTATTTAGGTAAAGAGCTCATCGTTTTGCTTCTCCAATCACATTCGAGTACCAATTGGTCTTTCTTAAGAATCGTAATAGATTTTTTTTGGTGGCCTTCTAGATCCGTCAGGCATCTCAACAAGGTTTGCCCCAAGAAACGGAAACGCATTCTTTTTAACACTGATCCTTTGCAAAGAAAAAACACTTTCCTCGCAGTAATCGTCTCTGTAGCTTCGGCTGTCATTGTGGATTAATCTAAATATGGTGTCGTGTTGACCAATACAGAGAAGCTCAGTTGTTTTTGCAAGCACCAACACTAGAAGAATTGTTTCGTTGGATCAGTTCAGTGAATCAACCAGATCGTTGGCCCAATCTGTCTTGTAGTTTGGCATATTTTTTCTTAGATCCATCTTGTTTGTTTTAGGAGTTTATGTGCTTTGTTGAAAAATTCATCACACACTGTTCCGAGCCCAATTATGAGCTCCTTTCTGAAACGTTGATTTAATGTTTATTCTTTACCGCAAAGCTTGGTTACACCATGAAAAATGCAATGCTCCCAGGCAAGTAAGCCTTCTGGCCATCGCTAAACTAGAAGCAATCCAGGTAGCTACGCAGTCTAGACTGGAACTTTATGAGCTTAGTGGTTTTTGTGCTCATCTTCTTCTTCTTTTTCTTTTGTGCTCATAGGGCATTGAATAATGTGAAGAGACGCCGAAAGATTGGTGTTGCCACAAAATGACCTTTGATGCAAGAAAGATGAAACAGCTCTCCAGTTTAAGTGACAGTGTCTATTTTTGTTTAGGAGAAGACTATCTAGAATCTTCCTTTTATACATGCTTAATCGACATTTCAAGTCTCTTGATATAAGGAGGAAGCGAAGTTCATGTTGGAATACTCGTGATTTCCTGCGTTCCAAAGAGGAGTAGCACCACACCACTGTGGTATCATAAGGAGCCATTTGTTTGTGCTTAACCCATTAAAACCTGACCCCAGAAGGGCTTGTGCGATTTCCATAAAATTTTACACAATCTTAGTAATTGACCTAATCAAGAAAAAAAATCAAGAAAATAATTCATACCCCCACCCCCTGAACCAGGAGGGTACGTTGCGCAAACGCAATTTGGGCCTTAGTCACATACAAAACATAAAATTAAAAAAAAAAAAAAATTTTTTTAAAACTTATTTTTAAATAGTTTAGCATTACAAAATGCAGCCCACAAAGGGATTTTGATAGGTTTGAAGAATAAGTATTTTTAATTGAATTTCAAAAATTCCCCAAAAAAACCCTTTGACTTTGGATCGAAAAAAAGATATGAATATTTAAAAAATTTTGAAATTTGAGTATGGCAGAATCTAAAACGATCAATTCGAATCCAATTCTACCCATTTTCAAGTCTTATATCTTTATGAATTACTTAATGTAGCGAAATTCCCAAACGTTGCGCAAACGCAACGCTCAGGGCTTAATGGGTTAAGTGAGATTTTTCAGTATAAAACTACCACTTTAACTGAATCTTAACTAACCTAACCTAACTTAAATAAGCCTCCTTCTAGAAACGGTGAACAGAAACACATCAGATGCTTCAGGATCATGCGATATTGTAATCAAACAGATTTGCTACTTCTGGACAACTGCAACTTGGTGTGATGCTATGAGTCATCTTAAGCCATTCCTTTATGCCTACAAGTTATTTTTTTTGTTGAAACGTAACTATATACTCCCAAAACTGCAACATTCTGACCTGTTATTCATTTTCATTGTCATTCGTTCAGTCGGGCTCCTCCTTCTCCAAAACCTACTTTACATATAATTCACAGCCATTCTGCAGTCTGTTGCATGGCTGACTCAGCGGCAGCTGTCAATGCCAACTGTTGCCGCAAATGCACACAGCTGTGTGCATTTCAATGGAAGAAAAAAATCGTTTTCATTTTCATTTATTGTCAGCGGCATTTTGCATTTTGCACGCGCGCCAACATTGCAAATGTCAGTGACAGCAGCACGCAGCATGTTGTCAGCATGCTGCGACTCTCACTCCCACGATGCGACGACTGCTGCTGTGTCTGCGAATGCGCTCGCAGTGCAATCGCTGCCAACGGTTAGCGACGGTGAAACTCTGTTATTGATGACAGCGACGCTGAAGACAAGATGCAGCAGCAGCGCGGTTGCACTTGTTGCTGTTGTCACTTCTGCCGAAGACAACATTAATCGACATTTAATCATGTCGAATGCTGACGCCTTACTGCGTGCAACTACTGCATCAGCGACAGCAACAACAACAACAAAAACATTATGAAGGGAATAACAGTTGCAAGGAAATTGCTGTTGTATTGCAGGCAGCCGCAAGATGTTGCCGTTGTTGTTGATGACAGCCTTGACAACAACAAGAAACAGTTTAAATGAAGAAACTAACGCATGAACACAATTTGAAGAATATCTTCATTTCGAGCATTCAGTGACTGAAACAGTGGGACAAATTGTTAGTGTTGTTGGGATCAAAAGTTGTTGGGACAATTTTTTGGACATTTCTTCCCTTTTTTGGACATTTTATGAAGCGATTACTATGCAACACCTTCACCTCATCAATGGCGCAGTGATTTGGCTTGGGGCAGTGACTTGAAAATGGGGGTTGGAAATAATTGTCAGTTATGCAGTTGAAGCGCTGAATGACAAAAGCAAAAAGTGTATAAGGAAGTGAAACCTTCGATGTTGAGATAGCGCACGTTGTCGAGTTGGTCTTGGTATCTTTTTCTCTGCTCTTGATTGGCGTAGTAAAACCATATTTAAGTAACTAAAGGCCATGCAAAATGTGTTCAGTTGTGGGTGGACCGACTCCCCATCAGCAACAACAGTAATGTCACGCTTCTCCCCCTTCGTTAACTCAATTATGCTGCACCTTACGTTTGAAACGATTTAACTGTCGTCGGTCTATGCTTCCATCTGTGTGGCTTATCGCTCTGCCCGCGTTGCTATCTGTCTGGGCAAGGTTCGTTTTCTTGTTGTTGTAGCCTTCTTTTGGGTAAAGATTATCTTGTTGTGTACTTTAATGCAGCTGCGGGTTATGAACGCGAAGTGGAGTTGGGAGTTTAGTTGCCTTCGGCCATGCCGCCTCGGCGCCTTGCGACTGCATTGTGTCAGTCTTATCCTTCCGCGCTAACAACTCCTCACTGCATTGTTGCTGCGGGCGCATTGTTAATAATTCGCTTCGAGCTCTAATACGTGCGACAGCCGCATTGCCGTTGGCTGAGCACTAAGTCAAATAAAAATAATAAATTTATTGCAACCAAGTTGTGGTGAAAAGTTGTGATTTCTTATTCGTCCTTTTTGATTTTGTTCCTTCAGTCCCATCAAAACTATTGATTTTTTATTTTATTGTTGCCATGCCAATAACTACATTTGCCAGCACTGTGAGGGTGCGTTGAATTTTCACTTCACCTCAGCCTTGAAGAGTTTCAAGAAAATAATTGCAAGTTATGTGTCCACGTGCGCCGCCGGAAGTCGCAGGCAGCTGCGGACAGCATTAACGCTTCCGCTCGAATGACTTTGCTCGCTCGAGTCGTGCGACTGTATTGAAATATGCCGGTGTGGTATTTCCTGCATTTGCGGCTGAATTGGCGCACAGTGAGAGCTCCGACAGTGAGCACAATGCCAAAACGTTTGCCACCGAAGCAGAAGCGCGCGCCGCAAGCTCGGCCGCCAGCGCAGCCACGACGCGCTGTATAGAATATTTCATATTGAATAAATTGAATGCCTTCGGCGTGCTGACAAAACGATGGTGATGGCAATGGGGAACGACAAGCCAGCAAGTCGTCGCGGCACAGCGACACCCACACCGGCTGGAAGCAGGAAGTTGCAACTTGCGCCAACTTTTCAATTTTTTCTTCTGTCGCGCACTTCACTAGTTTTATGTTGTTTTGCATTTGATATTTTTTTTGTTGTTGCAAAGACATAATCGTACAAAACGGGAAAATGCTGCTAACAATTTTCATGGCACACCCCCCGTTGCCGCCCACAGCCGGCAACCGCATGGCCCACATTGCTGCGCCGTTGCCTGGGTTACACGTTTCGATGTGACAGCATTTTGGTTGAGCAGAAAAAAGTTTGAGTGGGCGTGAGAGCTGAATAGAAATGTTGGCGACAGCAGCGACACCGAGCGGAAAAATTTCTCAAAGGAGACAATTTTCAATTTCCGCTTCAAAGCGACGATATCGGCGATATTCGATATTGCTTTAGTGCAGCGCAGGAGAATCAAAGTGAGTAGTAGCAGGAAAGCGAGTTACAGCGAGCAAAATACATTGTATACGACAGATACATACACACATACACACCCACAGACACAGGCGCACTCAGTCGCACGTACACTTTTTGCTGCATGAAGGTGCAAAGCAAGTGGCAGGTTGAGGTTTGCGGGGCTGCATTGAAACATTAAACTGTATACAATTTTTGTGTTCATTTTCTGCGTATTTTTTTGCTTGGCGCACTTCACGCTCTGTGTTTGGAAAGTCATTTTGAGGCAGCAGCGAGCGAGCGCAGCGGCTGTGGCAGCAAAATTTCAAATTAAAATTCGTACGAAAATTAAATGCAAATATGTCTTTGTTGAGTTCAGTTTGCAATTGGAGGAAGCATTCAGGTTGTTGTTGTTGGCGCAATTTTTCAAGCTTTCTCCGAATTTAACGCAAAAGTTTTGGACGAACGGAAATTAGTTTCTGCAGTCAATGCGAGTCTTTTTTTTCATTGAATTATTGGTTTGAGTTGGGTTGACTGATTACTTGCGTTGAATGCAAACATTATTGAAAATGTAAAAAATTAAGCTTTCCAAGTGGTTTCTTTTAAGAGGGGAACGTTTATTCTCAGAGGTTTGCTACTTTCTGCTGACGAAAGAAAAAGTTTTTCTAATACAGTCAAACATCGTTCAGTCATCTTAGTCGAACCAGAAACCATTCGGGATCACTTTGTTACATAGAAAATGGGTCATACAGGACTGATCTTTTTTCTGTTTTACTTAAAGTAAAATAGGAGGAAGAAAATATACCTCACCTTCTGTTTTTACCTAAAGTAGAATAGGAGGAAGAAAATATACTTCACCTACTTTGCATCTGTCCTGATTTATGCGGAAAAGGAAGAATTATTGAGGCAAATTCTCCTTTGATAGTCTAGGGGATCCAGCTCATAGGACCATTTGCTGTCTACTAAGCTTCGTAAGATGCTCCAATTGGTTCAATGAGTGAACGGTTTTGGCCTGACTGCATGTGGTAGCACATTGCGCTGACGTGGCCTAAGTGTGCTCCTCTTGGGTCAGCCACATTTGTCTACCTACCTTTTCTTAAAGTAATCAGTACCTTTAGTTTTGAGTAGTTAGTAGTAGGTTTTGTGCTCAACAATGCCTTCTAATAAATTTAAAGAAGCAATTACGCGGTTCGTCATCACCAGAATGGTATGAAATACATTTTAACTGATGAAGAAATTCGTTCCGACGAAATAATAGGTTCGAAATAAATACAAACTTGGAAGAAACAACAATGTCTTCTAATCTATCTAACCAATATGTACCTTTTTCAATCACGTGGCTACAGATTCTTCTTCTTCTTCTTCACTGACACGACAACTCGATTACGAGACTAAGGCCTAGCTATCCGCAACCAATCGTGTTGTGCGTGCGAATGTTTTCAAGGTTGGAAGGGACCTACAGTTTTATGCCGATTCCGAACGGCGAGTTTGGGAGCTTTTTCATAGGCAATTTTACTCTCAGAGGTTTACCATTTCCTGCTGAGAGGACAGCCGCCGAAAGAAAAATTGTTGTTCCGGTGTTAACGCAACGGAGTATTGAACTCGCGGAGTCTTGACTCGCGGCCCAACGCACTACCCAGCTGAGCTACGGCGGCTGCTACAGATTGGCTAAGGAAAAACAGGACCTCGATTCGGGATTTGATGTATCTATGAGTCAGTCCACTCTGAGGGCTTTGGTTTTGTAACAACAGAAACCCTAACCCTATCTCCTAACCTTTATATCCTTTATATCCGTCCTGAACCAACGCAATGCATCGCATTAATAGAGGTCATTCCCTGCGCGTTTGTTCGAGTTAAAAAAAAAACCAGGAGACTGTTTTAATCGGATACATGTCTTTCTTTTAGACCAGATAGCTTCATACCCAACTTCCCTGGGTTCCAGGACATAGGAACAATTTAGGTAGCTGAAGAGCAGGTGAGTTTGCTAAACAGGGTATTGTCGTGTAGATGGGCCAAGATGTGGCAATGCTAAAAATGTGTCCCCCAATTGGTAAACTTTGAACTTGAACAAGTTGAAGTTAGTACTTCAAATGGGATATAAGTAATACTGAATTAATTGCACAACCTGCAAAGTTCTACAGAACTTTTATCCCTTGACAGGGATCAGTTGGGACCATTGTTGGTTTCGCCGGTAACAGGTCATTGTTCAATGGCCACCTTCGCAAAAAGTTAAGACATATTTTGCAAGGATTTTTGCGGAAGCTGCCTGGATGAGGAAGAGAACGAAAACTTACTTCATATTCTATGCTTTCTGGGAGTAGAAATATTCACCCTGGATGAGTTCTTTTTGGACAACCTAAGGGATCCAACCGATAAGACTTTTTACAGTTAATTTAGCTTAGTTGGTTTTGTAAGATGATTTCAATAAATTGTGATACCACAATGGGCCCTTTTGGACTAAATGCGATCTCTTTGAAGCAGCCATGACTATCAAACACTTAATTACGTAATATAAATTTTTTTCATCGGTTAATTTTTCGCTGTAAAAAAAGTACGCAGCTATACTTTAAATTTGATCACTGAATACAGGTAACTGATGTCTAAGTTATTAGTGAAGAGATTTTTTCTTTCTTTTGCCCAAAATATGTTTGAGGCATTTTTTCTCACTACCAAAATTCATTGATATTTCTTTGATTCACAAAATTAGTTATAGGTATAAATATTAAAATGAATGAAAGTTAAATTTCCAGTTACAAAATTGGTTCTTTGTAAAGAAAAATATAAATTAAATTCATTAAATAAGGAGTTAAAAACACACTTACAGGGTCATTCTGGCAGCTATTTTCAACTCCCCACAATCTTTCGAAGTTGAAACGTTTTTCCAAAGATTTTTTCCACTATCTTCAAAGCTTCTTTTTGCAACTTGAAAGAAAGATTGCAAGATTAGCTTTTGGGTTCGTCTTTTAGTTCTTCAGGGCCATTTTGGCAGTATCTTCCTCAGAATCTTCGAAGTAGAAACGAGTTTTGTAAGATACTTTGTTTCTGGCAACTATTTTGAAAGCTTTATCCGTCTTACAGATTGATAGATAGAAGATTTTCCCTTAGAGTCTTTCAGCTTTAAACTGTTTTAAAATTATGATCAAAAGATTTAGGAAAAGTAAATTAAGATTTAAAAGTAATGGCGGACAACGTTAATGTGCTTTTTAAAACACTGATACTTTGTTCAAGACATGAGCGAGTTACAATTTTGCGTAGAAATCGATTCAGATCCACCGAATGCGGAACAGAAAGTGTCAAATCTCTGTGATCTGCAGAATGCTTATGTAGCTTTCACGAAAGATGCCCGGACTCTGAGCAGCGTGTATAACCTTTTTGCTTGCAGTGGCGCACGCAAGGAGGGTTTGTGGGTTCAAATTTCCCGAATTTGTCTGTATACTGCAAAAATTGTGAGTAACAGTTATAGTTTCGAATAGCATTTGGCTCAAAAGTTAAGTGAATTCCTGTGTGTTTAAAACCAAAATTCACTTTAATTCTTTTATTGTTTGAATTTTTGTTTTTAGCTTTTTAAGTTGGCTAATGTCTGTGTTTTTCACATTGAATGCAGTATGTCAGAACTTTCTCTGAATGATTTTTTTGTGTGAAATAACTAGACTCTTTCAATCTGCCTCTCAAACTATTCTTTAATAATCTTTCAACTAAATACCTTTTTCCGAATATATTTGATAGTAAGTCGAACAAGTTGTGTTCCTTAAATCAACTAGAATAGAAAGAGTCTATAGGTAGAACATCGCTTAACATGTAATTCGATCCCTTGACCATTAGACTAACTACTCACTCATGTTTTTGGCCATGTTTTCACACTAAACACTTTTTTCTTTGAAAATTTTCTACTATCAAGGAACATTTCAAGTCATCATGGATTACACCGTGCGACAAAAATGAAAAAATTTGTTCATACTAAAAGAAATCCATATGGGCGTGAAACTAAAGACCAAACATATTTATACTGCGTTTTTCATTTCCACACCTTTATCCTTTTAAAAGGACTTCAAAATTTTGAAGGGGATAAAAAATAAAAAAAATATAAAAAATACTTAACCTCGTTAGAATATGGCGATATGTATATCAAATGAAGAATTTAAATAAAATTGATTTTTTATCTATTTGTAAAACAAGGATATGAAAACGGTCCTTTGAAATTTTTAATCCTTTGTATCCTTGAAAATTGATGTAGAATTTTCTTGAAAGTTAATTGATTTTGTATCTATTTATAATTTAAAATACTGATACGCAAATAAATTAGAAATTTTTTACTTCATTAGACTTGAAGCTTCCGCCTTTTTTTTTAATAACTTTCGAACCAATAAAGTTAGAGTAATACAATTTTGAAATGTGATTAAGGAGATTTCGGGTTCTAACATACTTACTTTTCAAGAAAATTCGTTAAAAATTTTCAAGGATATAAAGGATTAAAATTTTCAAAGGATATTTTTCACATCCTTTTTTGACAAATAGATAAAAATTCAGTTTTATTTAAATTCATCTGATATTCATATCGCTATATTCTAACGAGGTTAAGCATTTTTTATATTTTTTTTATTTTGTATCCCCTTCAAAATTTTGAAGTCCTTTTAAAAGGACAAAGGATGTAGAAATTAAAAACTGGGTACGCAGTATAACTATGTTTGGTCTCTAGTTTCACGCCCATATGTATTTTTTCCAGTGTGAAAAAAGCTGTCGCGCGGTGTTATTAACATTTAAAATTTCGTTTTAAAAAAACTTTCACTTTCATACTGAATTGCAGGGTTTCCAAAGTGTTTCAATATTTGTGTGCACGCCCGTTACACGTAATCGAAGCAAAGTGTTTGGTGATTTTGCTGATTTTTACAGCAGAACCGTTTTGTTGATTCTTGATTTAAATGCAACAATGAAAATTCAGCGCCAGCACGACGATGCTTTTGCCACCGAAATTCCGGCAGTAATTTCGTAACTGGATATTTGGCAATTACGGCGTTGCGTTCTTCGTTTTGGCAGTTTCTTTGCCACAACGAGCAATTCGCTCGCAAATTGCAGCCTGTGGCGGCGTTGTTGGATTGCGGCTAATGCTCCTACAAATTGCATTAATTAACACCAATTAATTGAAGGCAACAGGGACATTAAGTGCACTTGTATGGGTGGAGTAGACGACTTCCTGCTTAGCGCGAAAAGTCTTAATTAAATAATTAAAAAAAAATGGCATCTTCTTACGGCGCTTGGACTGTTGTAAATTGTGACCAGCAGCAGGCGTACAGTGGTGCAAAAGAGAACAGAACAGAACAGCTAACAGACTTTTCGTCACAACAATAAAATTTTATTTAATTTATTTATTTTATTTAATTTATTTCAATCTGAAATCTATGAAATCTATTTAATTTATTTTATTTGTTTTATTTATTTTATTTATTGTACTTATTTTATATATTTTATTTATTTTATTTTTTTTATATTTAATTTTTTTATTTATTTCATTTATTTAATATATTTAGTTTTAATTTTAATTTATTTTTTTTTATTTAGTATATAATTATTTTATTTTATATTATTTTATTTTATTTTTTTCCACGATTTATTGAACTCCTTAAGGGTTAAATATTACATATCGGTTGTTTTACAACAAGATACATAAAACTATTGCAGGTACATGGTATTTTCTTAAGCATATATACAATTTAACTTTCAATACTTAGAAACGAACGAACAATTGACGTTGTTGACAATATAACTGATTTTTGTATAGTCAAAAATTTGTCCGCTAATTGAAGCCTCTCCAGTGTCGTTATTTTATTTTATTTTATTTTATTTTATTTTATTTTATTTTATTTTATTTTATTTTATTTTATTTTATTTTATTTTTTTTTATTTTATTTTATTTTATTTTATTTTATTTTATTTAATTTTATTTTATTTTATTTTATTTTATTTTATTTTTATTTTATTATATTTTATTTTATTTTATTTTATTTTATTTTATTTTATTTTATTTTATTTTATTTTATATTATTTTTTTTTTTTAAATTTTCATTATTTAATTATTATTTATTATTTATTTATTATATTTTTATTTTTTCATTAAATATTGCTTTAAAATTTCATTTTTTAAAGTAAGTGTCTGTTACTTTATGGCTTCTTAAACTTTTATTTCTGAACTTTTATTTTATCGCACCATTTCCACTGTTGGCTCCAATGTGCGGCGTACAATTGTCGGCATGTTTATTTATGAAGAAATTCTTTTCGCTCTGCCGGTGCCAGCGCCGGTGTTGGCACTGCGCGTAATTGCTGTAAACACAACTCAGGCGTTTTTCTTACTTTTGGCTAGTACGACAAGATGTTTTTCTGTGTATGTGTGTGTTTGTTGTTACTTTTCATTTGTATCCCTTTTCTTGTTGTCTTTGGGGCGTGGGGCGTTTCCTTCCGTCTGCCCGCCCACTGGCTGCACTTGTCTCAATTTGTTTAATTCCATTTGTTTTCATATCTGTTTTTTGTTTGTTTCTACTTTTATGTTTTTCTACTTTCCGGTGTGCAGCTGGCCAACGAAGGTGTGCCGCCGTTGCCGTTGCAGAGTAAAAATTTCCAACGTGCAAGAAATTAGAGACGGAAGCCAAACGGCGGTTTCGTGCAGGAGCACTGCAACAACGCAGCAAATCACAAAAAACAAGAAACAAAACAAAGTGGCGCTAAGCATAATAAGCAACAAAAACAATAACAATAATAATAATAATAACAATCATAACAACAACAAAAACAACAGCAGCAGCATCAGCTACATCTACTTTAACAAGAAATTCAACAGCAAACTGGGACAACATAAAAATAACAACAACAACGTCAACATTAACACCAACACCAACACCAACAACAACAATCACTGTCAACAATAATAATGGCAACATGAAATAACAAAAGCGATTACAACAAAAACAGCAATGTTATCAGTTACGCACAGCGTAAAGTTTGCATAAATTCCATTTCCACATTTTCCATTTTCTATTTTCCATTCCTGGCGCGTGTTGGCAACGACCGAGCATTGCAATTTTTTTTAATCGCTTCAACGCGCCTACAACAACAACACCAACAATAAAGAAAGTATCAACTTTAAGCTGTTTGCACCAGCCATCAGCAGCCAGCTGCCAGCTGCAACACCAGCAGCAACAACAACAAACTAACCACAACCATATCGTCTGGCAGCTTATCGGTGGCCGAATCGCGCCATATCGCCGGACTCGTTATTATCAACCGTTGTCGCAGCCAACCTTAACCGGAACAGAAACAACAACAACACCATCAACACCATCAATGACATTTCACGCGCCCACCACACCCACTACGATGGCTATGGCCCCACTGCAACCACAACCGTCGCGTCGTAGACAGCAACTTTGAACAATTTCCTTTGGTTTTGTCGCCTCACCGCATTTCAGGCGTTCACTTTCGTGTCACTGGCCGTGTGACCTTTCCAAAATCCTACACGTTTCTTCCCCCCTTTCGCCACAAGGTATTTATCCTCACATTTTGCACTGCGGCGGCGAAAAAATGCACGCGTCCCATTAAAGGAGCAACGCAAGAAATGTGGCTGAAAAATTTCTCGCTCAAGTTGGTTTTTACAAAATTCAGCTGCTGGCATTTCCACTAACCGCTCGCCGACAGGGTGCGCCCGACTAACGGGTTTAACTGTATTGTAGAGCGTAAGTATTGACATACGAACGATTTGTAAATTAAAATAAATATACAAATAAAGAAGATTGTTTTCAATAAAAAGCGACAATTCGCTCAACAACTAAATGATGCTGTCTTGTTTTTCGATGTGACTGGTTGTGGTCTTACAGAGAGAAGGTTTAAGTTTTACGAGCAACTTTTCGGAGGCTCAGCGCCGGTTTAAAACAAGAAAAAAATTATTGAATTTTCTAATTTTTTATTTAAACTTTTTAACAAAACAAATTCGTAACTGAACAAATAAAAACAAAATTATTTTTAATGGATTGACATTAGGTACTTAAAAAAACTATTTTTCTTAATCTTTTTTTACAACAACATTGCTCACAAGCAACTTTCTCGGTCGGACGGAGGGATGTGGCAAATTCAAATTTTGCATTAAATTGCTTCACGTAAGCAATTTATAGTTTAAATATAAAACAACTAGTTTTCACTGAAAGCCAGTGGGGGTCAAAAGGGTTAATTGGCATGCGTCCAATTATTTAACAAAATATTTAAGAAATCAAATCAAATATTCACAAAAATAATTAAAAAATTTCTTTAAAGAACCTCTTAATAAAGCTCGGTGCTAGGAGGAATAGGGGAGTTTTAAGATATAAAAAAATGAGTTTCCCCTGGCAGCCAATAGGTGGTCAAAAGGGTTAATTGTCAAACGTACGAGTATGTAAAAAAAATATTTTAAAAATCGGAAACTTCTTTAAAAAAGCTTTAAATAAACCTCGGTGCTAGAAAAATAGGGGAGTTTTTTTTTAATTTTTTTCACACCTCTGCAACCGCAGGCATTCTTTCCTGAAGATAATAAAACATGGTCAGGGTGTTTAATAAAAAAAATTTTTTTACCAGAAAAAATACGAGACGATTTGGATTTTAATGTTTTAAATGTTATTGTTGTAAATATGAATGTTGTGCAAATGTTTTTTTGTAAGAATACATCGAATAAATAAAAAAATATAATTGTGAACGAAAAGTGCTGCGAGTAAGTATGTAAATTTCTTTGGAATATAAAAATTCAGTTGTGTTAAAAAATATATCGCATACTAAATAAAAAAAAAAAAGGTTTCAAACATCTCAAAATTTCAGAAGAGTGCAGTAATTTTCTAGTTAAAGAAGATAGGGATACGAATGAAATTTTTGAAATAATTAGAGATATGTATTGTGAGTTTATTTTGGAATATTTTAAGTGGTGACCCTTTTGTATCTAATTTGCAATATATATGTTTAAAATTTTTTTAAACCCTCAGATATGTTTGCTAAACCTAAGCATTGTCCAACATCCTTTGAGTCTATGGGTGAAATATGAAATCTAACAACCATTAGAGCCATCAGAGTTAAATTCATGTAACCCTTCGCTGCATGTCATTTTGCCTTTATGTAATGTTAACTTCTCGTTGTTCTGGGATCTTTTCTAATCAGCATTTTACGGTCGTTCTTTCATTTGTGTCTTTTATGTTAAAACATTTGATATTTAACATTGACAGTATGTGCAAAAGATTCGAACAAAGGAAAGTCGATCGCTTTGGTGAAATAATTTTTTTATTAATGGCAATGGTAATATGTGTTGCTGCTGTTGCCATCGCTCAACTGTTTAGTACGTTGAATTGCTAGTATACAGTGACGCTCAACCTAGGTTCGAGTCCTTGTAGCCAACATCAGCAGTTCAGCAGTTCTATGATAAATTTCAGTAAAACTTCTTCCGTATATACGCGAAATTTCAACGATAATAATAAACACACAAAAATACAAAACAATTTTTTCTCTACGGAAATTGAATCATGCAATGAAGGATTAATTACAACCTGTGAGCATAAAGTTGGATGTTTATTCTAAGCCCTCCATATAGATCTTTATACTGAAAACCGTGCAATGCATTTTCATTTCACGGGGGATTTGTTCAGGGGCGGATTTAGAAAAATATTTCGGGGGGTTTCAAAAAGTAATTCTTTGATATTCATAAATTGTCTTTTAATTTGTATGAAGTTTTAATGTCGATCCTAATATTTCGGGGGGGGGGGGGGGGTTTCAACCCCCAAAACACCCCCCTGAATCCGCCACTGGATTTGTTACTACATGCTACATGCATTTAAATCTCTTGGGGGGATTGTACAAAATCAGTTTTTACTTCATTCACAAACCGCCCAGTGGCCACAATATGACAATTTACCGACTGCAAATATAATCAACGAAAGCTATTTGCATGGGAATGGGTAGGGGATCACAAGTGTTCATCGTTTAATTTTATTATTGAACAGAATAAAACAACTTTTGCTACTCCGTAAAGCTATGAGAAAGAAGTAGGTAATTTTACTATTAAAAAATTAAGAAAACATTTCTTAAACTGCTTCAGAAACAAATTATAAAAGAGACTACAAAAAATAAAGTTAGCTGGGCAATCCAATACTCCAAAGACGGTTCTAAAATTAAACAAATCATATGTATAGCTCGTGGTTCATTCAGATGGGATAAACATTGGCAGCAAAAACAGATCCGAAGAGTTTGCCTAATGTTAGTTGGTTATTTTAGGTTAGAGAGTAAGCTTTATGAAAATCTCATTAGCGCCCAGACAAAGTAAACAAAGTGATACTACAAAATTCACACGGATGGATGTGGGAAGCTGCTATGAAGACCGAAGTTCCTAATCTCTTGGAAGAATTAGAGAATTTGCTCAAGCAGGAAACATCAGTTTGACTTTTCAGCAAAGAATGAATCTGACGTTTTAAAGATTATAACGAATTGTTATTATTTTTGTAAGTAAGGTAAGTAGTAACACAATGGGCCACCAGGCCAAAGTGGTGTCCCAGAGGCGGCCACTTAACCTTAAGGGGACGTTCTCATTCAAAATTTTCAAAAATTCGATTTTTTTTTCTTTACATTTTTTGAAAGGTATTAGTGTCTACTATATTGCGGTAAACCGATTTTCCGATCCGCGCATCAGAAAAGTTTCTACAGGCCATCCCGCCATGGGGCGCTCTCGGGTCGGAACGCGCGCTCAAAACTTTAAAAGCGTTTATCTCAAAACATGATTTTTCTAAACTGCGTACAATCTCATTTGAAAACGGTTCAACTGAAAGACTTCATGTTTTGTTTTCTCGAAAGAAGACCCTTTTCATTGGAGTAATGACCTATAAAATCTACAAATTCTTTGTATTAACTATTTTTTGAGAAGCTTCAAAGTATAAAAAAAGGGCTAAAAAATCGATTTCAAAGTTTGAGATCGCACCATTATGTCAAATTTGAAGTTTTTTACCCGTTCTTAGGTCATTCCTCCAATAAAAGTATCCTACTTTCGAGCCTTATAATTGGTTTTGTGTTTCAGATCGATCCTGAGGCAGCAGGCTGTACGCAGTTTTGTTATTCCACGCGAACCGCATCTTAGACGGAACGTCACCACGGGCGCCATTTTGTTTTTTTCGTCTTGAAAAACGTTGTAAATAATGACGAAAATATAAGCTTTTTGAATCCTAAAACTGTTTTTTCCTGTTTTTTTATTGGCCCACAAAAAAATTCCAAATTTTGCTTACTTTTTAGTCATTTGAATGAGAACCTCTTACCTGAGGTAAGTAGACAACAATGGACAGCAACGTCTAAGTGCCTGATGGACTCTTTAAACAAAGTTTTGTTTGGATTTTTTTCACCATATGTTTTCCTTCATGTAAGTAAATATGAAACTATTAACGTGTATACATTTATATAGTTTTTATGAATAAGTTTTGTTAGCAAAAACTTCACTTTACTAACAGTAACTTAGTAGGTTCCCAAGTACAGGAGGCGGCATTCCTGAGGCAGGACAGCAATGTTTTGCCATTGTTGAATGATCTCCCAGCGAAAATTTTCTTAAACATCTCTGATCTTGGCGTATTCAAGTCAAGCGTCTACAAATTATTCCCTCAGCATTGTGTTTCCTGACTTCAAGTATTCAGAGAAAGGGATTGATTCGCAATTATTATTTGAAAATGTGGTGCAGTGAAACCCGCTTGAAGCATCTCCCTTCTTAAGTATTTCCTCTCATCATCATATCTTAACACTACAGAGCCAAGAAAGTATCTTATTTCCGCGCACCTGGTGCAAATCTAACTCCTCATTAACCCCTTACGGGGCTAGTCCCTACTGCACTCCCTCCTATATTTTTTCCAATCTTCCAACTTTTCTATAGTAAATTCGCAAATTACCCAAATTTTATTTACGCTTAGCACTCAACCCGCTTCCTGGTTGACCCCACTGACCGTTCAGCAATAGACACAGCCGACCTTGTTCGGTTCGTCGTCTACTTTGGAGCACCCTGTTTCACATGAAAAATCAGAGTTAATGTTTAATCTACAGGGAAATGCCAGCGACAATCTGCCGAGGAACTCACGCGTATTAAAACAACTTCAGTGCCACATTCGCAAATTAAATTAGTTTTGCTCGCCGCCAACAAAGCCGATTGCATTGCAGGCCGGCCGCTGTCCCAGTCCCGAGCGTTGACTCTTCATTACGCAATGCACACAGCGAAGACCACAACCCACTGGAGTACAACAGCAGCACAACAAAGTCAACAGCCATGCGGTTCTGCAAGTCATTTAATTTCTATTTTTCCGCCCGAGCCGCTTTATTTGTTGCGGCCATTTCTGCTCCGCCACGCTGACGCTGAATCGTTGCGCAGTAGAATTTTGCTGCCGCTGGCAAGGAAAATTAAATAAAAATAATTAAGAAAAACAACAAGACACAACTACACAAATACATCCACGACACCGGCCCAGCGACGGTACGAGTGGGTTGGCGTGTGTTGGTGCGTAGCGCGGCCAGTCGGCAGGCGCTGTGACTCGGCCACTTCCTGCTGCTGCTGCTGTTGCCTGACTAATGAACACGCGTCGCACTGTTCGGGCGCGTGGGTGCTGCGGCCGACTAACGTTCTGCGCGAATTGAAATGTGCGGGCGAATCGTTGCTGCAGCGTTGTGCGCAATTCGCTCGCACAATGAACTGAAACAATGTGGCAAGTCGTGGTAATTTGTATTAATTGGCAACTAATTGTTTTTTCCTTTTGGCCATCTTGCAATCACGATGGCAAAAACAACAATTACAACAATGGCAACAGCAGCAACAGTTGTAAGACAGCAACAATAACACAGAGCAACAAAATCGACATTATTTTTTTTTTCTGAAATCAAACCATACTTTTCTAAAGGATTTTTGGACGCTGATCACAACTGCGTCCTTAGTTGTTTGATTGTTTGAGCGGCTTAAGAAATATTGATGGTTTTCCTCGGAGGGCGTTTTCCATGTTTTTTGACCATTATTCGTATGCAGCTCCTACAAACCTGAAGTCTAAAATGCCATTTTTTTAACATAGATTAACAATACTGTAACTATGTATTTCAAATTTAAAACATTAAAATTGGTTCAAATTTGCAAGAGTTATTCATTTGCAAAGTCAAATTTTCAGTTACTTTGCAAGATTGCGAATACACAAAAGAATTTTTCTTACCAAACATATACATGGTCATATAGTGAAAGAAGAATGTTGGGGCTTTCAACCAAAAAAGGAATTTTTGAAATACGATGTTTGTAATAGAGTATATGTACAAATATGTAAGTTCTCCATTGATAAATTCAGCAACAAAAGCAAGGATTTACTTGTGAGCTATAATATCGGAGCACACTTTTAGGCAGCGGTATGAAAATGCTCACATTCATCAAATGCCCTTGACTCATAAAATTTTCAGCTTTGATTTTGATTTTTTGCGCCCTAAAAATATGTCGCAGTGAAATATGGAAAAACAGCAAGTAGTTTGCTAAGTGTGTGTGGTTGAAATTTTTGCTTGTGTGATGCAACTCTTTTTAGAATAGCTCCTACAGTAATGAACCAATTCAAATTTTGTTAATGCCCTTGAAAAGACAAATATTGACGCTTGCGAAAATACTTTAGCTACTTTCGTCAATGACGCGAAAAGCATTAGGGGATTTCAATACAAACACGTGTTCAGAAGATGAAGTCGCATTTACACTCTAACGAGCATAGGCCGAGAATGGCACATACAATAAATAAAATCTGTTCTATAAGTTTAAGTTACAACCTTACACTATACATTGCACACTAACTCCTAGTTGAAAATTGCAACACCGATTTTAAATGAATTTTTATGAAAAATTCGCGAAAATTGAACTTTGAAGGGCCATAGCCATGTTAACCCTTGACCAATCGAAATCCACTATGGTCAGAATTATAGCTTGAGGATTCGTTATTGTGTCATAAAAAAAATTATCGTGTTTTTCAACATATTACAAATGCAATAAAAATTCAAAGATGAAAAAACGTGGAAAACACCTCCTAGCAAAAACCCCCAATAACTTACAAACCGCTCAAACAATCAAAAAACTAAGTACGCAGTTGTGATCAGCGTCCAAAAATCCTTTAGAAAAGGTTTACTAGAACTCGGAAAAATTTTGGCTGTTGCTCAGTGTAATCACAACAACAAATAGCAAAAATAGAAAACTTGGCAGCTAAACAGCAACAACAACAACCAATTACAAGGACACTAGTCACACCATACTGAGCCCACTGTGCGCCCTGCGGTTTCACTGTCGCCACAGCAACGATTTACTGATGCGTTGTGCCGTCTGCTCTGGTGTCCTGTTCTGTCTTCATTCTCGGCTCCTCATCGTCGTCCTAATTATTATCCACTGTTAATGGCGTTAATGTTGGTGTTGTTTACACGCGCTGATGATTTGCATTAAAACTGCATAAACGCGAAAATTGACGCATGTAAAATGTGGCAAATGCGATTTTCATTAATTTCAATCATGAATGTCGCATAGTCTTACATTATATACTTACGTATCTACTATATATGTATACGAGCGACAAATTGGATCAGCATTGCTTTTGTTGTCTATGTTTTGAAATGAGGAAAATGGTTGTTCTTGCGCTTCCAAAAAGGTCTTAGTTGAATTTTTTGAATGAACTTGTTGCAAATATTTTTGTTATTGTTTTGTAAGAATTGTTAGTTCATAGACTTAAATAAAATATTTGCTTGAAAAAGTTCCAGAAATAATTTTAAGAAAATTGTATTTAAAAATAAATTCAATATCAAAAATGTTCAAACATGTTCCGAAAGCCTAGAAAATTGTATGTCGAAAAAAATGGAGGCTGATAATTATCGATTTTATTCGATCGAAAAAGATCAAAATGTCTCAGGCGCTAAGGGGTTAAAATGAATTAGAATGCTTTCAATCAGCTTTGTTTCACCTGATGCCGAACAAAAGCCGATTATGAAATTATTGGGCGATATCAATGTTGATTACTTGTTCGAACACTTTAATCAATAACATTGATTAGTCGCAGCGTTGTTTTTGCGATTTGGCTGTTTACTTTCAGCTACCAGCTTCAAATGTTCCATGTTCAGTTAGTTAAGCGCGACTGACGAACGCTGATAAGACGATACCCGCATATCGGCATTTCACGAGTCAAGTATCAACGTTCACGTTTGTTGTTGTTGTAGCGATAAGGTTATGCAATTTCTTTAATCAGCGCTCAGTGAATTTAGCGACTCAGTCAGTCAGTCAGTCATTGCCCAATAAAGCTTCACTCTTGTTCTAATTGTAGCTTAATAAAAAAACAACAACAACAACATCTATTCACTTGACTTGGATGCGCTTCACTTGAGAGCGGCGTGCACTGTGCAAACAGTCCATACTGGTGTCTGTGTGTGTTCGTGAAAGTATGCCAGAGAGAGACAAACCGACAGACGTTCTTCAGTTCAAAGCCCCAAAGTAGCGTAAGTGGAGAATGAACGACGCGTCGACCAAGGGACATAGGCCTGCAGCACTGCGAAGTGGCATCGATGATGGGCGACCGAGTGAACGTGATTTGATTCCACACTGACCGCCGGACCGACTAAACGACAACCGGTTGCGCATCGCCCGTCACTATCGTCGCATGCCGCACTTGCATGCAACCGGCCGGCACAGATTTCGCTGTTGACGTTTCGACGAGCTGATTTGTTGTTGCTCTCTGTTGTACTTTATGGCGCTGAATTTGATTTTTTTGTGCCGCTTATCGGCCAAGCGAATGAAACGAAACGAGTTGAAGAGCTCAAGTAAATATACATTGTTCAAGTGCCAAAAGAAAGCCCGGAGCGTGAGCGAATGTGCATGTGAACGGTGCAAGGTGAAATGAAGGGGGGGACGAACAGCGAACGAAACAAACACAATAAATATCGGAATTATGACTGCGTGTTCCCTCAGGCTGGGTGTTCAGTTTTCGGAATTCTCTGCGAGAGTGCGGTACGTACCACATGCGAGCCAGAGCCACAGTCAGAGTCAGAGCTCAGCTGACGGTTTGTTGGGCACAAGTGGTTGTTGTTGTTGTTGCAGTGTGTTAAGAGTGTCATTCAAGTGTTTTGTTGTTTGAGATATTTATGTCAGTTGGGGAATGGAATTTGTATGCTTTTCAGCGTCAAGTGAAAGCAATTAACTGGCTTTGTTGGGCCTTTGACATATTTGTTCACATTATTTACATTATTCGTTGAACTTAGAAGGCAAATGGAATTGAGTTGAGTGCAAAGTGTTGAGAGTATAATTTAAGCGCGAACTGAGTGAGTTGAGTGAGTTGTTTTTGACGTTTTGCTTAACCTTTGCATTACGAAAGCTTCGTCAGCGGCGCATTCTGTTTATTTGTTTTTGTACAATTTTTTTAATTTTGTATTTTTAGTGGAGGTCGTAAGTGTTATGCGCGAAAATTAAAGTTGCATTAATTGCAGCCTAAAATGTATTTTTCAATTTACATTTGACGCTCAAAAAACAAATTTTTTTTAATTTTATAAATAACAATTTTTCCTTGAGTTTTTTTTTACATTTATAAAACCATGTGTTGTGTATGTGTTGAATATAATTTTTCCTTATAAAGCACACATAGGGTTATTTTTTTTTATTCACTGTGTAGTTAAAAAATGTTCAATACTCGGCATAAAAATGTACATAACAAGGTTCTTATCATCAGTTTAATATTTAACTGAAAGTTAAAAAATTTTTTTTTTTTAATTTTGTTCTCTCCTTTTTCAGTTATGAGGACTTTTTTCACTTTTTAACTGGAAACATTTTTTTAAAATTTTTTTCTTTTTTAAATTTTGTTCTATCCATTTTCAACAGTTATAAGAAAAATAACATTTATTTTATTTAATTTTATTTAATTTTAAATTGAAAAAAATAATAATGTTTTTATTAACCCTTTCGACACCGAATTTTACCCTGTATCTCAATATTACTTTTTTGTATTTAAATCATAAAAAACATGTCTAAAAAGTGTGCACACCACATTTGAAGTCGCCACGCCTCTTTGTTGGAGTTCTAGAGATAGTTTAATTTTTAACAATTTGAGCTCAAAACGGGTTAAATCAGTTTTGTATCAATATTTTTTAATTTCAGACAAATTATTACATATTTATGGAAAAATACAAAATTATAATTTTTTGATTTTATTTAACCATTGTTAAAAAAAACAGGGTTTGGTTCAAACGCGCCCAATTCGTAGACTTCAATTAGAACACAAACTTTTCCTGATATCGCTGCAAATTATTGGAAATTATTTTGGGGATAACAGTAAAATGTTTGTAATTTGCTTTGAATTCACTTCTAAAAATATTAATTTGTTGGTGCCTACTCTTCGTCGGCTTCGATAGTCAAGCGGGTAGCACGCTGGCTCCTCATACCAAAGGCTCCAGGTTCGATTCCTGGCTCGGGCTGGTGAACAACTCATCTACTTCTATGGCTATCCACATGAAGGGAATGAGAATTACAAGAATCACAACTCCAACTCATCTACTTCTATCGCTATCCACATGAAGGGAATGAGAATTACAAGAATCACACAAGAGCGCTCTTGGCAGGCAATGGCAAAAACCTCCAAGTGTGAACGAAAAAAATTGCCAATCGCCGTTCGGATTCGGCGTTAAACTGTAGGTCCCCTCCCCCCCTTTCCCCATCCGCTTGAAATGTGTGCTGTAACATATGTTAGCAAAAACAGTGTTGCATACACAGTTCAAAAACGGGTGAAATATGTGGTATCACAATGGGCCTTTCAGGCCTCCGAGTGTGTCTCTTATAGAGGCAGCCACCGCAACCTAACCTAACCTAACCTAGTTGCCCTAATTGCAAAAAAATATAGAAAAATTTGTCAACTTAATTATTTGTATGATAACAAAGATAATAAAGATTAAAGATAACAAATTATTTTTTATTATACACTTAGGTGCAAAATTGAGTCAATAATATGAAAATTCATAATAATCGCATTTTTGTACCGGTCAATCGCAAAATTTTTATGAAATTTTTCGCAAGTCTATTAGATTATACCTTGATTAACCAGGATCCATCATAAAAGATTAAAAATTTGGCACATATATATGCATTTTGTCCAATATTCTAAATTAACACATTGACTCAATTTTGCACCCACATGATTTTAATAAGAAAACTGTAACTTTGTTTTAGTATTTTTTCCAATATCCTTTATTTTTTCTTAATTCTTGGGTTCTGTTTGGCATACTTTTATATAATTTGGTTACAAACTCTGGTGGAATGGCGTACCACTCTTCTTCCACTGCAAGCCAGAGATCGATTTGCCCTTTTGGGACAGAACTCTTTGCTAATTGTCTTTTTAAGTAAGCCCACGGGTTTTCGATCGGTTTTAGGTCTGGGCTTTGGGCGGGCTATTGCATTACACCAAATGGCTGTTCTTTCAACCAATCACGGACGATACGTGCAGTATATTTGGCGTCATGGTCATGATGAAAAATATTTCGTACTGTATTTCGCAGCATCATGTCCACTGCCACTGGCAAATTGGTCCCTAAAATGTGGACGTATTGTTCCTTACGCATTATGCCGTCAATTAGCACAATTGGTCCAACGCCATTTGGTGTAATGCAACCCCAGACCATAATTGAGCCGCCTCAATGCTTTACTGTTTGTTGAACATTTGAAGGCTTTAAAGGATTTCCGCCTTTGTCCCAGAACCAGGTCCTTCCATCTGTTTGGAATCTGTTAATCTTCATCTCATCCGACCAAATAACCTTTATTTGTAAATGTAATCAGCGCAAAGTTAGTAACGAAGGTATACTGCATTAATACCTGGCTCCAATCAAAATCATTCTAAAAAATGTGCCTTTCTGCAAACTCGCGTCTTAGTTTTACGTTCTTGGCCGATAGAAGTGGCTTCTTCTTCTTAACCATCGCCTTTAACCCAACTGTATGCAGCATTCTTCGCACACTCCGCACACTTACATCCCCAGTAACGCACCCCACAGCCTCCTTTGCGGTGGATATGTGCCCGGAAAAAATTAAACGGCTAATTTTGCGGCCCTCCTTCTCCGAAATTTTGGGTTTTCTTCCACCATTTTTCTTAAATTGTAAACCTTTTACAATTCGGCAAACGGACGACTGACTTACGCGCGTAAGTTTAGCGATATCTCGACTTGAAAGCCCATTAATGGCTTTTTCAATAATAATTTTTTTAATGCTCGCTGAAATCGCGTTCATTGCACTTTAACCTGGTGCCTACTTAAATTAAACCCACAAATCATTCGTAGCTTTTGCTATAAGATGACAAATAAGTGAAATTGCTCTCAGGCAACTTTGAGGTCGAAAGGGTTAAAAGTTGCCTAAGTTTTTACTCATGGCTGACATTAATTAAATTTCCAACTTTTTTAAAATGTTTTAAGTACATTTCGGCACAAATTTAAACAGTGTTGTTGAGTACTTAATTACAGTTTTGCAGCTGTTTATGTAGTGTGTGTTAATTGAATGTGAGTTTTTTTTAATGAGTATGTATGTAGTTGTTATAAAGTTTTTTGATCATAAACTGAATAATAAATAAAAGGCAAGTGATTAGTTCACAATCAACTGCAGGTGTACGACTAAAGATTGTATGCTCTCTAGACTTTTGTTTAATGTTTAAAATATTTGAGATAAAATTTGAGAACACCAAGTTTTTGCAACACCAACACCAACTTAATGGCATTACGGTTCCAAATGGAATTTACAGCAATTTTGAAAGTACGTTTGATGACTTCCACATGACTTCCAAGTCAGTCACAGTCAACGACTGAGGCAGAAAATAGTTGCTGACATTCGAGGAAATCTTAAGCTAACCTAACTTTTGTTTTGTTGGAATGAGAAATTTATTTGTTTAGAAAAAGGCTCCAGATAATCTTTCATCAAAAATTTTAAAATCGAAATAATTAAATGTTAAATGTATATTTACTATAAAAAGATTTCCACATTTAAGATCCAAAACTTCACCAGATCTCATGAAAAAGCCACCATTTCACAACACTGTAACTTTTTAGTGTTGCATATTTCTTACAGCGAGGCAATTAAAATAATGTACGAGCAATTTGTTGTTGTGTTGGAAATATATACCAACATATTTTGCATTTGACATGAAACTAGACCATTTGCACTTAATCGTGAACTACACTAATGTCTCTCATGTTTTTTCAACCATAGTGTTGGAAGGATTTTTTAAATTTTGGGTAAAAAAATGTCGGACTTAGTTTTGAGGCATAGAAGCAATGTTTGCTCAGGAAAATAACTTGAAATTGAAAGAATTCTAAAGTAAAAAAATTCTAAATACAGTCGTGTCTGGATGTAGTGAACTAATTATTGCAAGGCCTGTTCACAGTATTGAGGTTGTTCAGTATATTAAGGTTACATTTTTGTTCAAAAACTCTTTTTATTGGCTCAAAATACACTTTTTGGTTTTTGCTTGAAATTGCCTTCAAAATTTTGTTCAATATTCAGAGGCTCCATGTCAAAATTTGGGTGTTCACTATATGGAAGTGTTCACTATACCCAGCACGACTGTAGTTTTAGGAATATAGAAATATACACGTATAAAACATTATATAGAGACCCAATTTATTTATAGATCACGAACTCTTTTCTTGCATTTAAGACGAGTTTCCGCAGCCATTTATGTTTTATTGACATTCTTTGAATTATTTGTATTCAGTAATCATCGAACGTCAGCAGTGTTTTCTTTGGAATTACAATTTAATATTTATTTTGATCTTTGGTTGTAATATTCTTTTTAAATCCCACACATAAAGACACATTGTTAAGTTTTGCCATAAAATTTCACATTTTAATTATTTCGAAATATTCCCACCACACATTTTTTTTCAATTTCCACTCGCTTTAATTGACTTAAATGTGATCCTTTTTTCAGTTGCACTAAATTTCTCATACGCGGATTTCATATATGAATTTCGGTTGCGTAAAGTTTGTGCATCGTAAATCTTGGCAACAGCCAACCAGGCAGCACTTGTTTTGGCTCCTTTCTGCGCGCTCATTTCCGCTGCCGCTTTGGCTTTTATTGCTCTTTAAAAACACTTTTATATTTTTTTATGTGAAAAGTTGGCGGTAGTCCGCACGTTAACGTGTAAACAAAGAAACCGGAAACTACAAAATACATAAACAGTTGTAAATAAGTCTGAGCTGCATTCGGCTGCCATGTTCTCCTTCGCTTTTCAATGCACTGGCGAGCTGAATATGTGTGCGTGTGTATGTTGAATTTTGTGGGTGTGTCCGTACGGAAGCGAGTTTATTTTTAATTTAACGATTTTAGCCAAAGTTACGCAAAAACTGCCATAAAAAGGGTTTTTATTGCCTTTTATGAATTTATTTCAAAAAACACTGTTGGCTTTCATTTTTTTTCAATTAAAGTTGCAGTGCAATGGAGTCGCGTCATTAAGGGCGTAAATGTGCGAAGCAACATTTGTGATTGTGTGTGTGTTTCGACCACAATGGCAGACAGCTTGAATAATTACCGACAATCTCGTTGCAGCATTGCCAACAGTTCGAATTCTCGTAGCGCAGTGAGTCGAACAACAAGAAGCCGCAACAGCAGCAGCAACACATCTCAGCAACTATTGCAACAAAATTACACTTGGCACGGGTAATTGTAGCTTCCGCGAAAGCCACAAAACAACGCCTGTACGACGACGTCGACGACGACGACAACGCCGCCCACATCCAGGTTTCAAATTGCACTCAATCGGCAGTTGGAGTCCACCCGTTGTTGTTGTTGTGTTGGCTTTTGTAGTCTCGTGCTCGGTGTCGACAATTAACCACAGCGCCAGGAACAAACGTGCCGATCAACATGTCTTCCAAGTCGGCCGACGTCAGCGATTGGGGCACAACACAGTTGCCGACATTCGAGGAAATCCAGCAAATTGCCACAGCGGCGTTTCGTCAGAATTTTGGCTCACAGCCAGAGTTGGCCTGCTGTGCGCCGGGACGCGTCAATTTGATAGGCGAACATATCGACTACAACGATGGCTTCGTGTTGCCGATGGTAAGTGGAACGGCCAGTGGTTGCAACAATTTAGTGAAGCTTCAGTAAGAACAAACAGAAATTCTGAAGAAAATGCTACATATGCTTCTTCTTCTTCTCTTCTTCTACTGTTCTGTGATTAGGCTTTGCCAATGGTGACACTCATTGTCGGCAGTCGTCGTGAGGACAACCAGGCCGATGTGATTACGCATTGCCTCGGTGCCGATGAGCCGCGACGCGTAAAGTTTGCGCTGAAGGATTTGCAGCCAGGAAAACCAAAGTGAGTAGACTCTTTAGGGGAATCTAACTGTTGATTTATGACTGCACTGCACCATTTGAATGAGCACTTAAGATGTCACGGGTTATTTGTTTAGTTCAATTTGAAATTTTTAGTTTGATTTAATGTTTCGTTGGTAAAACTGATATTTCTTAAATTTTATTTTATTAATAAATTTTATAAATTATTAAAGAACTAATTTATTAGTTAATTAAACTAATTTATTAAATTAATTAAAATAATTAATAATTATGAATAATTAAATTATTAACTAAATGATTAATAATTAATAATGAGTAATTAATTAGTTAATTAAATTAATTTATTAAATTAATTAAAATTAACTAAATAAACTAAATTATAATCAAAACATTAATTAATAAAATAAAATGTAAGAAATATGAGTTTTATCATTAATACCTTAAAATTATTAGAATAAGTTATTCATTATTTAATTAATTAATAATTAATTAAACAATGAATTAATAATTAATTAAATAATTAATTAATAATTAATAATTAATTAAATAAATAATTAATAATTAATTAAATAATTAGCTTCAAGCACTGGAATTTAAGAAATATCAGTTGTACATAATTAATTTATCATTTTATATAAAATTAATTAACACAATTAATTATTAACTAATGAATTAATTAATAATTAATTAATTATTAATCACTTTTTTTAATGTAAAATATTTTGTATTTAAAGTTTTAATTAATTAATTGATAAAATTAATTAATAACTAATTAAGTAATTAATTCATTAAATTCATAAATACATTGAAATAATAAAATTAATTAATACTTTATTAATTTATAAAATTAATTAATAATGAGTCAATTGATTAAATTATTAGTTAATAAATCAATTAATAATTTATTAATAATAAGTTGATAATTAATGAATTAATTAATTAATAAGTAATACATTAATTAGCTTCGTTTAAAAAATATCAGTTTTCCCTCTAAAACATAAAATTAAACTAAAAATTTCAAATTGAATTCAATAACTAATGAATTAATTAATAACAATTATAATTATGAATAATTATTATTAATTAATTACTGCTATTATTAATTATAAATTCTAATTATTTATAATTAATTATTTTATGTATTTTTTTTAATTTTTCATAATTTTATTTAGTTGGAATGGACTTCTTGTCTATCAAACTTTTTTCACTCATAACCTACTTTGTTCAATGGGTCCGATATTTGCTACAAGTTTTGAATGTTTGCACATTTCTGAACTGTGCAGCTCCGGTGACAACTCAAACGTAAATTGCTTAGACACTTTTATCTCATATTCCGGCAGCTTAGTTGAACTTTTCCTTCCAATTTTCATTGTTTTTCCTATCTTTGGGGTTTTCGGTTGGAAGTTCGCAAATTGCTGTTGGTGCTCGTCACCTGTCATTGCGAGGGTCGCACCCTACCGGCAGTGACAGCGGAGCAGCAAACGTGTCAGCTTTCAGTTTGGTCGAGACCCAACCAACACCAACACCCACACCCACTCACACACACATACACAGACACACGAAGGGGTCGCTTTCTGCGGCTCGAAATTTCCTATTGTCGGTTGTGTGGGTTCGTTGCATTCTGTGATATTTGCATTTTGAAGAGTTTCCGTTTTGGCAAAAATCTTTTGTTTTTCCCTTTTGGGCGTAGGTTCTGTTCCAAAGTGCTTGTATGACCGATGTGTTCGTCTTGTGCCGCACGCAGGCAGCAGCGCATTCAACGAATCTACATTAACTGCCTCGACAGACAAACGAGCCAGCAGCGGCGACCGACTTACGGTTGCATGGACGAAAAGTCACTCAGACGGCCAGTGAAGATGTGTGCATTTGTAGTGGCAGTCAGTGCGTACGGCGCAAAAATTTGCTTGCCAAAATTTGTATGGCAAAAGGAAACCCAAAAACCAAACCATTAGAAGCGTAGAAGAGAGAAAGGGAAGGAAGCCAAAGTGGGCAGCCGGCACACAATTTTGACATGAAATCTGATTGCTGGTGCATGCCCCTGTGGTTTTTTTTCTTTTGCTTTTGGCCAATTTGGAAACTATGCGCTACGCTGATTTGGAAAGTGGCAGTAGATGCAGCCAGGAGGTGAAGCGCCAACTGCCGAGTGCACTTTGCCTGATGCGCATAAATTTGCACCTTTATGTGGAACTCTTCTTTGCATGTAATCGCACTCGCTGCTGTGTATGTTAGTCCGACGTAATGACTGTGCGTTGCTATGAGGTCTCTCTGCGTGCGCCAGTGGTGAGATGTGGAATTGTCTACATGTAGAGAGCAGTGCGCTTTAGGGGGTTTTAATAATTATTGAAGGATGTAGGACGAATCGATCTTTAGTAAAAAATTTAAAAGAAATTGACTAACTAATTACGAGCTTTTAACAATTATGCAACAAAAACGGTTTTTAATGAAGGAAGTAAAATTAGTTGATCTCTCCTGAAAACGAAAAACAAATTGACTTAAAAAATTTACATAGCTTGAAAACCTAATTTGCAGTGTTTTGGGGCAAAAGTTACACACAAGTTATGGCAAAAGGAAATCTTTTTGCTTCTTAATTTCTTTGTTATAACCCAACAGCTGCCAAAATCAAACAGAAAATACATAAATGAAGTCAAAAGTGTAAGTAAGACAGCACTGAGTCAGTCAGCCTGACTAAGAAAACTGCACACCATTAGGTCTCTTTAGTATATCTCTTGATGGAACTACGTACGAGTATATAGAGACAAATATCAAAGCATTAGTCACTAGTTTTCTATTTTTCATGAGTCTCCAAATGTTGCATTTATATTCTCTACATATTCCCACAGTACCATGTAAACAATTCCCAACTCTGCTCAGCTGTGGCTACGCACAGCTAACCGCTCAACTGGTTAACCTGCCAGTTTGCCAGTCAGTCGACATAACTGTCTATCCATCATGTTATCCAACTGTCGACTGATCAAACAAACAAGTCAAGTTGTGTGTGTGTGTAAACTTGCACAGTTGTCCGCCTAAAAGTATGCAGCGACAAAGGCACTGTTGGCCCTTTTATCTGGTCGCAGGCTCCGTCTGTATTCCGGGCACAAACATCACAACCATAACGCAAACAATAACAACAACAACAACAACAACAACAACAGTTCGTTTAGCCTTTTCAACTTTTTAAGTGCATATTTAATAAACTGCAGTGCAGTCAGTTGCACAATTGTGTCTGTGTGTGTGTGTGTGTGTGTGCTGGCGGTACATTTCTCATGCAATTTTCCAGATGGGCCAACTATGTTAAAGGCGTCATTGCAAATTTCGGCACAGCGCTGCTGCCGAACGGTTTCGGCTTCAATGCGGTCATTGTGAGCAATGTGCCAATGGGTGCGGGTCTGTCGTCGAGTGCAGCGCTGGAAGTGGCAACGCTCACGTTTCTGGAGCATTTAAGCGGCGCAAGCGTGGAGAGGTGAGTGCAATTGTGTTTATAAATAATTTTAAAATAATTTAAATTTTAATAATTTTCAGTGATATATTTCTTTTGTTGTTGCAGTGATGACAAACGCGCGCTGATTTGTCAGGCAGCCGAACATAAATTTGTGGGCATGCCGTGCGGCATTATGGATCAAATGATTTCGGTAACGGGTCGCAAGGATCATGCTTTGCTTTTGGACTGTCGGTAAGTTGTGTAATGTCAGCGAAATAAGAGGTTTTATATGGATATGAATTGGTTGCCATTTTTTTCATTTAACTTTATAAACATTGTTGGGCCAAAGAGCGAAAATGTTAGCTTTATGCTTTCACTGCTCTTGGTTTTAGTTAGCGCTGACCACAAGAAAACTCTTTACAAATAACACTGGACAACACAAAAAATAAATAACAAGGTTCTGACAACGGATTCTGGTAGAGAGGACTAAAAAAATATACGTCTATCGGCGTTCTCAAAGTTTACGTCTGAATTTTTTTTAGGGGGTCAAGGTTTCCCTTTTCTTCGCATTCTTATGGTGAATCGGCATACGAAAACCATGTAACTTCACAATTTAGGTATATGATGTGTTCAGCAATTTGATGTAAAAAACTACGAAGAACATTTTTGTGGAGCTTTTTATCCCTGTATCTCCTATTTGTATGGGTCAATTTGACCCTGTTTTTCTAAGATGCCAAAAATGTCCTGTAAAACAGGACTTTTTAAGGGCAAAATGTACCACGAATATATTCTCCATAAAATTTTACTATAGATGTCTGAATACATCAAAGCTCATAAATTGACACGAACGCCAGACTTAAGCCAAAAGTGAAAATGTGTTTAAGTGTTTATTTCGTACTTAATCAAAATTGGTACTAAAATGTCTTACGTAAACTTTCAAAACGCCGATACACGTATATTTTTTGTTTGCCCCCTCTACCAGAATCCGTTGTTAGAACCTTGTTGTTTAAAAGAAGTTTGATTTTGTTGTGCAGTGTAATTTTGGATTTTTTTGGCGCGACTCAGTGACTGCCTAGAAGAGTACTTGGGTTAATGTCTTCAATTGTAAAAAATTTTAAACACTTGGCCCCTTTTTCTACCTGTCTGTCGTCCAGTAATAAGTAAATAAATAAATAAATAAATATCTTAATAAATAAGTAATAAATCAATAAATAAATAAATAAATAAACAAATTTCATAGTACGTGTAGTGACATCAGCATCAGTTAAATAGGAATCGGTCATTCCACATGAAGCCTATGAAGCGGCTTTAACATCAACTAAAACATCGTCTTTAGTCGATACTATTAATTCATTTTTCTTTTTTTACTTTAAATTTTAAATTTAAAAAAAATATCCAAACTTTGCCAACTTAAATTGGCCAACTTTAAAATTCAATGCATTTGGTTACCACTAACCAGTTATATGACTGCTTTATTGCATAGCCTAATCACTTTACCGGCCCATAATCCACCTCAACAGTTTATCTTGCTGTAAAATATTTATTTCCATGGTTTTGCATGTTTTTGTGAAAACATTTTCAATAGCCATTAGTTGGCTTGGCCGGTACACGACCAAGCACACTGCTAACCTTTTGTTCGGACACCTTTTTGTGTGGATAATGGCAGTCAACTATAAACTTTAGCTCGAAATTTGTGTATGGGCTGTCACAGGCAAATGTTGGCAATGCAATGGAAATGGAAGTGGACAGTGCTGGAACGTGTCCGGGCAATTAGGGGCTGAACAAATTTCATTATGTGTAGTGCGAAGGCGGGGAATGTAGTGGATTTAAAGAACTTTTTATTTTTCAAGTGCAGCTGATATAAGTTGGAGGTCGGTGGAGAAGAGGAGAGTGGGATAATTATGTGTTGGTATTTGTGTTTTTTAGTGATTTCCTAAGTAGGGGAGAGAAGCTGTGCTACGAAGGTGTGAAAGCATTTCACTACACTTTTAAGGACTTTTATAAGCATTTCCATATTTTGACTTTAGTTATTGCTAGATGAGAGTGAGAAGGAGAAAAATTTATAACGGGAAATTATGTTTTGAAATGATCCAAAATTTTTATATATTTTTTTATTTAGCCAATGAATAGAGTCAAAATTCTTAAAGGCTAAGTTGAACACATTTTAAATGTATGTAAGAATTGGAGAAACTACTACTTGTAAAAAATATTACAAAAAAAACATGAATCAATTTTTTGCAAATGAAAAATCAATTTTGACAAACTTCTTGCACAATTTATATGGCATACTTTGAATAAAATTAGCAAGAAAATTAATTTGATTGTTGAGAAATGACCAACTTAGCGTCTTGGCACCGCAGGATCTACTACAGATTTTTTCGGAGGTTGGGTAAATTCATAGCAAATTAACCCTATTGACCCCGAATTTTATCCTGTGTCTCGGTATTACCCTTTTGGTATTTAAATCATGAAATATTTGCCTAAGAAGTGTGCACACGATTGAAGTCGCCACGCCTCTTTATTAGAGTTCTGGAGCTAGTTTACTTTTGAACAATTTTAGCTTAAAACGGACGAAATCATTTTTGTATCAATATTTTTTAATTACAGAAAAATTATTTAATATTTATGGAAAAATACAAAACTATCACTTTTTGATTTTATTTAATCATTTTTAAAGAATGAGGGTTTTGATCAATTGCGCCCAATTCGTAGACTTCAATTGGAACACAAACTTTCACTGATATCGCTGCAAATTATTGGAAATTATTTGGTGGATAACAGTAATTTTCTTGTAACTTGCTTTGAATTCACTTCAAAAAATATTAATTTGTTGGTGTCTACTTAAATTAAACCCATAATTCAATCATAGGTTTTGCTACAAGATGAAAAATAGGTGAAGTTGCTCTCAGGTAACTTTAGGGTCGAAAAGGTTAATATGGAACATTCGTAGTTACTATCAAAATCTTATCTATGTTCCGATAAGGAAAAAATCTCACGCAGATCAATTAAACTACTAATTCAAACGATCAATTAGTTAAGTTGAGACTCTCTAGTGAAATGTGGAAACCCGAAACAAAATTCTATATTAGTTTAATTTAATTTTTTCAATTTTACTTTATCTTCGCCCATTCACATACGAGTATATTTGTCTACAAAATGCTTGCTCATTCTATATGTTGTTGTTGTAAATGACCAAAATAGCTTAACTAACTTCATGTGCACAGCACAGACACTATTATTCCTTAACGCAGTTTTGTGAATTTTGCACTTTGGTGCATCCGTTCTTCATGCTCTGAAATTTTTTTTACTGTCCTTTCCTACTCATTCCTCAGCTTCGACTTTTTTGTTTGTGCTTTTTTGGATTTCTTGTGCTTGACCAAAAAACACAGCACAGCAAAGCCTGACAAATGGAAAGGACACTTGGCCGGACTGAATGGAGCATGTGGCAGGAAGCGTTTTTGTTCTCGTAATTGAAATGGGGGCATATGTGATTGTTTTATCTAAAACTATTCGGTGCACGAATACCTGGCGACGAAGAGCCAACTGTGCAATTGGAGGTAGTGGATGAAGAGCTGAAAGCAGCTTGCAAATACTAATTTATGAAAAGACTGACCAAGAGAATTAAGTTGTCGCCTTTCTGTTTTGTGTTGTTCGCTACGGCACAATTGTTGTGGCATATGTGGACACACAGGGCTGGAACTATTGAGGGTGCTGCAAGGTTTTTGAGGAGAATTTTTCTTACCATAGAATTTACAAAATATTACACCGTGCGACAACATATTTTATACAGGAAAAATCTATATACAGTGGTGTCTGGATATATTGACCTAATTATTGCAAGGCCTGTTCACAGTATTGAGGTTGTTCACTATATCAAGGTTCACATTTTTGTTCAAAAACTCAATTTATTTGCTCAAAATACACTTTTTGTTTTTTGCTTCAAAATTTTGTTCCATATTTAGAGGCTCGATGTCAAAATTTGGGTGTTAACTATACCCAGAGGGGACTGTATTCGCAAAACTAGGGGCCAAATGTAGTAAAACTGCATTTTAAGTTTTTCTCTCTGACGTCAGGATTTTTTTAAAAGGACTTTGAAATTTCAAGGACATGTTTATTTAAAAAAATTATTTAAAAAATTGAGCGCATTGTAGAATAACAATATGGGTATCAAATGAAAGAGAAAAATCCTTAGAATATTCGAAAATTTAATGTTTTGGGGCAAAAGGACGAAGAGGTATTGAAAATGTCCTTTTAAAACTTTATCCTTGAATATACTTGAAAGTTTCCAAAAACTATTGGAAACAAAATTTGAAAAAAATATAACAAGGATTAATACATCCTTGAATTTCGTCCTTCTAGATTTATTAGTTTAAGATATAAAAAATTGTATACTTCTCTGTTACTTCTGTTTTGGTGCAAAAGGACGAAGAGGTATTGAAAATGTTCTTTTAAAATTTTATCCTTGAATATTCTTGGAAATTTCTAATAGTTTTTTTTAATATATTTTAAGGACTTATAGGTATGTACACAATCACATCCTTGAATTTCGTCCTTCTAACTTTATTAGTTAAAGATATAAAAAATTGAATACTTCTCTCTATAAAACATAGATGTATTGCCCCGTACGACAAGGATTCTGCAAGTCTTTTGAAGAGAATTTTTCTTACCATAGAAGTTTCAAAATAATACCAAACATTTGAATAATGTGAGCCTGAGAACCCCTTCTGGCGCATTTCGGGCATTTTAAGCCAACAATGCGACTCTGCTCAATCCTTTGGAGCATACAGTGTATAATCCATATGTGTGTATGTGGTTGCCGTGGGTCGGCATCGGCTAGGTGGCACATTTATAATTTATTATTGGCACCGGCATCAGCCGTTAGGCGAGACATTATATTCAATTTGCATTTTTGCGCCACACGACAAATACACAAAAGTGCATTTCGGTTTTTGCATAAGCAGCCATAAAGAAAGCTCGAGCCACATCCACTGAAACGGAAAAGGCAAACGAGGAGAATGGGGGCCCGGGTGGGCCACAGCAGATTCACTGTAATTCGCTTGCATTGCTCTGCACTTTACCTGTTTTGTTTCGAGCGTTTCGTGTTTTTTGTTTTGTTTTGCATTTTATTGTATTTCATTTAAGTTGCATGTTGTGCTTATTGTTGTTATTGCTAAATGCTGTTGTTATTGTATGTGTGCATTGCAGCTCGCTGGAAACGTTCCAAATACCATTTGTTGCCGGCGAACAGGATCTGGTGGTTTTAATTTGCAATTCAGATGTGCGGCACGAGCTATCCAGCAGCGAATATCCAGCGAGGCGCAAACAATGCGCCGAGGCACTCGAGCTAATGGCACTGAAGAGCTATAGAGATGCAACAGAAGGCAACTTGTCAGGTAATTAATGCGCCGCTGCACTTCGTCGCATTCCAACTCCAACTCCGACTGCGACTGACGACGCGCCAGCGAAATGTGCTGCCGGCATTTATTTGTATTCTTTTGTTTTAGTGGCTGCCGCTGCTCGAGGGCGTGGTTGGCTTTTTTCAGTTCACATTCTTCAGCAGAGGAAGAGTTCTGTACACTCTGTGCTTACTTGATTCGAGTGTGTTGTTCACTGCTTGACAGGTGCCAGATTGGTGTAGTGAAATCAACGGAAACCTCAACAGTTTTTCCAACACTATTTAGTGTTTCTTGGCCTTAAGCCGCAGCATAAAGTTTAAGCAAGGAAATTTAGTAAAAACAGAGAGGGAGAAAGAAATTGTCTACAACAATTGCACCTGCAATTGTGCAGCATTCCAAAACTCTTATAGCCGTTACTGGTTGCTTGCTACTCTCCCATGATGCTTAAGTTGTTGTTGTTGGTAATGTTGTCATTGTTGCTGTTGCGACCAACATGTTGCTGGCCTACAATTAACAGATTGACACCGGCTGAAATGTGCTTGTCGCAGCCTTTGACATGTGAGATTACTGTACCTTACATGCAGCAGCTGCCCGGTTGAAAACTTCTTTGAGGTTTTCTTTGCACATTTTCGCCCGCATAGTCCGCACAGCACAAGAGTTGGCCACTTTTGTGTTTTGGGCGGCCCTGCTCTTTTGTGCACTTCGGGCACATTGTGCGGGACGAGATGAGAGACGTGAGACGCTCGAGCGGCTGAGAGATATTCGATTACTTGGTCTGCTTGGCTGTTGAGGCTGTTGGCCATTTGTTGCTTGTAGACAAGTAGGAAAATTCCAATAACATCATCAGAGTTCTACCAGATAAGCAAAACAATTGCAAGTGTCAGCTTAATAAGCTAATCTGGTAGAAGTTTAGTGAAAGTTAGAACAAAAAAAATTTGGTTTGGTTGGTTATGATTAGAATTTATTTCGCAAAAAACCCCCAAAAAAATTATATTACAAATTACACAGCGCAACAAAAAAACACTTTTTTTCTGTTGCATGGAGTTTTTCTACTGTTTCTTACTAATTTGGGTGCGCTGATTCCGAATCTACCCTCCGATTTTTTCTAGCAGCTCTAGTTTGTGAGATATAGGTACCCTGTCATTTTTTCAGTTTTTCCTCTACTTTTTCCATATTTTCGATCTTAGTTTCTAAACCAAATAACCGATTCACATGATTTTCACCTTATCGCATTAACAACACCGCACGGCTTCTTTTCCGATGCAACTTATTTTCATAAATGTTAAAATGCCGCGGTAATTGGACCTCAAAGTTGGAAAAAATGTAATTTTAAGGCGTTTTCTTTGATGGTCAAAAACATACACATTTTTTGTAAAACAATTAGAGTTAGTTAGTTATAACGAAAGTCGACACATCAAGCAATACAACACAGCTACATTATTTGGCGGAATACACATTCGCATCGAAATAACAGGAAAAATGTACCATCGCGATTTTCATCACTTTTCATACTTTTTCCTTAAAAAATTAGGGGCCTGAAAATATGCAAAGTTTTTAATTTTTTTTTGTTTTGAAAAATTCAAAATATTTTTGTTTTTGCTTGTATTCCAAACTATAAATGGAACATAAAAAAGAGCATATTTTGAGGCTCCTAATTTTTGAAGGAAAAAGTATGAAAAGAGATGAAAATCGCTATGGTAAAGTTTTGTTATTATTTCGACGCGAATGTGTATTCCGATAAATAATTTGGCTGTGTTGTATTGCTTGATGTTTCTTCTTAAGATATTCATATACTTCGAAACTTGATTTATGAAACATCTGTACAATTTTCGCCATCAGAAAAAACGCCTTGAAATTCAATATTTTCTTACTTTGAAACCTTATTACCACGCCCATTTAGAACGCATAAAATTTATTAATGTCAGGAAAGATGGCGTGAAATGTTGTAAGTGCAACGATATAAAAATTATGTCGATAGGATTATTGGTTAAGAAATAACAGTCGAAAACGAGAAAAAAGCCGAGGAAAATTCGAAAAAGTGACACGCCCATTTTTTGCAAAAACTAGAGCTGTTACATAAAAACGGAGTATGGTTTTGAAAACAGCGTGGAAAAACGATTCAGATTCATGTAAAAAACTGCATGCAACAGACATGCTGTTGTGCAGTGTTATATATAAAATAAAAATTTAACTTGTACATCGCTTTTCGCAGATTTAAAAAAATTTGTATGAAAAATAGACGGAGATCTTTATAGATTCGAATAAAAAAAGTGTTCTCTACCATATCACTTCCAACTTGATTTGAGATCTAAAGGCACAATATACATCTTTACTGGTAGAATACCAATGTCACTGTGGTCACTGTGGCATACGAGAAAAAGGGAGAAGGAATGGAAAGGATTGGTTCGGATGGGATCGAAGAGGGTAGATGCGAATGCGGCGACACCATTTCAACGGTTTAACGCTGAATTCGACAGAAAGCCAATTCCTGCAGGATCTCAAGTGTTTTGTACTCTGCTATTTACCAAAGCGAAACTTTTCATATTCATATGGCTAAGCAGAGTACTGCATTATCGATCTTTTTGCTAATAATCTAGGTCCACCTCATGGGGACTGCTGTTGTAGTTGCTGATGAGGAAATTGAAATTATTATATATAAAAACATTTATAAAAATCCAAAAAATTCAAAACAAAAAATTGTTTATCCTAAAAATATAAAGGACGAAATTCAAGGATGTGAAGTTATACATATTAGTCCTTAAAATATATTTTTTTCAAGAAAAAACTATTGGAAATTTTCAAGGATATTTAAGGATAGAGTTTTAAAAGGAAATTTTTAATACCTCTTCGTCTTTTTGCACTAAAACATTAAATATTCTAAGATTCTAAGAATGTTTTTTTTTTTCATTTAATACCCATATTGTTATTCTTCAATGCGCTCAATTTTTAAAATAATTTTTTGAAATAAACATGTCCCTTTCAAAGTCCTTTTAGAAAAAATACTAACGTCAGAGAAAAACTAAAAACGCAGTTTTACTACATTTGTCCTCTAGTTTCGCCATTATATAGGTTTTTTATTTGTAAAATTTTCTGTCGCACGGTGTTATATTTGATGTTCTGGGCATAGTAAGTTTTTCGTTATTGAGGGACATTGCCAGATTCATCCAAAGCTTAGGTTGGTTTCAACCACTACTGAACATTGGTTGAGAGAGCATGTCACACCCTTTTCGGGCATTAAAATTAGCCTCAAAGACCTAAGACTCCCTTAAAACTCCTTGTCTAACCTTACTTAATTTAATCTTACTTAATCTAACTCAACCTATCCTCACTATGGGAGGTTTCACTGAAAGAAACCACCTATCACGTGCTGTACAGATGTACTGTGCTGTGTATAGTGATCCGTCGATCCCATCCCTAATCCCAATCTTTCCTTCTCCTTTTGTAATCATGTTCCCCCTATTCTCTGCTCCCGGCTTCGGCCGCTTTGTATCGTTTAATGTTTCGTGTATACTTGTAATCCATACGTCGTCCAATAAACACCCAAACCCGACTCAACCACGGCGTATTTATTTCTACCGCTCCGCGTGAAACGAAACACGTGCCTCGTTCGTCTACGTCATGTTTAATGGTTGTCTAAAAGTAGATCTTTCTGTCAAATAAGTTCTATGACTTCTCCACTTTTTATATTGTAAATTTGTACTGTATTTTCTTGTACTCTCAAAGCCAGATAATAACACACTATATGCCAGGTGCATACGGCAATTTTTATGCCCAATTTCCTGAACTGGGTTTTCCATCGAAACTCCGGCATAGTCCAGCTGCTTTAGAGCTTCAAACTCGGCAGTTAGTTCTAGACACTTAAATGGAGTCAGTAATAAAAAATAGTAGTAAAATGTTAAAGCATAGAAAAACTTGAATTTTGCACTTTAGTTAAGCTTAGCTCACAAGTTGGCATGACCGCCATAACTTACAGTAGAAGGCCTTAAAGTTCGAAACAAAAGCACTAAGAATTTCTTGGTTTATGACTCAAACACATTCAGGACGGCAGCGACACGGCCACACAGCTTAAAAATGGCATCGACTATGGTCGTCGTCGTGTGGTCAGCTACGTGACTACAATGACAGCGGCAGCAACGTCAACACAACCACATTTTTGGGCTCTTAAACACAAACTTTAAAAAGCTTCCGCACTTTCTTACTAAGCATTTGTCTATAATCGTTTGATCCTTGTACTGTCAATTCAAAACAAATGGCAATTTGTAGAAATTTTTAGAACTATTAAGTTTTTTCTGAAATACAAAAAAAAACTTGCAACTGTTGTTCAAAGCAGACTGAAAAAGTTAGAAAAGCTCCATTAATGGCTTTGGTTTTGTCGCCTGGAAGTGGAGGATATTCTATGTTCTAAGTTTGATGAGAGCTACAACTGTGTTCGGTGTTTGTGTAGCCGTGCAATTCAAACGTATGTTCCATTGAACTTCATAGCTCATACGACAATGGTTTTTTCAGGCGACGAATTGTCAAAATAGTCCTCTTCATCGAAACGTTCTGATTCTATATTTTGACAGATGCGGTCGTGTCGCTGTTGTCGTATATGTGTTTGGGGCATTAAGCTTAATTTTGCTGACAAATCCATGGGGATAGTATTGGTTTTTTTATACCCTGCAAAATTTTTCACAACCATGTGCACCAAGTGCTTTGCCCTCGTGCCTGTGAACGCACACGTCACAACGCCAAAAAGTATGCTGCTCATAATTAAAGGATTTTTATTTCCACTGCGACGAGACGACACACTGCCCCATTGTGGTGTCGCTTTGTGTGTTTGTTCTCATTGCATTCAGCTTTGGTGTAGACGCCAGCAACAACGTACGCGCTGTGTACTATTGGTTTAATTTGCGCCTGCAAGTATGCAACAAATAATGCACATAGTTGCACAGCAAGTTGCATTGGCGAGACTGAAGTGACACCGCCAAAAGCTTTGAATAGCGAATATGTTTTTTTGTTAGTTGTGCCGTTCACACTTTGTGACTCGTGCAATGCTTTGACTCATTTCCCCATTTGAATATTTTGCGCATTACAATTTTGCTTAATTTAATGCGAGTTCGCTGCACTGTAAAAACGTCTGGCTGGCCGTTTGCGTCTTTAAAGCAGCAATAAAGCTTGTTGCTTGTACCTATTTCTGTCTATTGCTGTGTTGTTGTTTTTTGCATTTTCCGTGCGGTTGACTAGAAAATAATTTCAATTCATTTGCATATTCTAAGGGGCAATTCAATTGCAACATTCGCTTCAGTTGCACTTAATGTAAAAATTACGCGAAAATACGCGCCGCAATCTGTGCGCCTCGAAGCACACAATTCTCATTCGCCTGACCCCCGCCCCGCCCCTTCCTTTTTCAAAGCCTCGGTTGCGTGGGGCACCGAGTGCCGGCTGATGGTGGTTGGTATTTATCTGCGTTTGAATGGCGCCGTTTTCGTTGCTGCTGCTGTTGCTTTTGTTGTTTTTGCCAGCCTACGCGCGATTACAGCCGCGCAGCACACAGCGGTTTTAATTTATAATTCCCTGCTAGGCGCCCGTCTTGCGCTGCGCCCCGTCTCGCCGCACGGCACGCGCGTTGTAATGAAATTATTGCCGACACGCTGGGGTTGGCAAATGCGGCGCAGCAACTTTTTTCGCTGCGGCAACATCATTTGTATGCCTGAATACTCAACAATGTACTTGACTCCTGCCACGCTGCCAGCAGCAACTTTGGCGGATGGCTGTCGTCGCTCTGTTGCTGCCGACGCCGAGGTGCGGGTGTAATCGCATCGGCAAAGCGAAATTCTCGAAACATATACACTCCACTTGTTCCGGCCGTGGCATTTTTCTGGACTTTTTGCTCGCTGCTTCGCGTTCTTGATTAGAATGAATTGTAATGTGCGTCGCACTCATTGTTGCCAAAGCAATTCGATATGCAAAGCGGCTATAAGCGACAAGTGGTAATGATGATGAGTGTGTGCAGACAGCGGTGCGTCGGAGAGGTGGCGGCGACGGGCACTGACTTGCCTGCCAAGTGCGTGTTGTCATCGAGTGTGATTACGAACGGCATTAAGTCGTGGAGCGGTGAAATCGGATACGCTTTTGTCGCTGAGAGTTGTGCGACAAGCACACGACACGACAGACGTACGTACGAGTAGGTAATTCGATGCCCTTGTTGGGGCTCAGCACTTGTGTACACAGACAACAACACATCCCCCAGGCCGTAGCGTCTCGTTTGGGACTTTGACGAACGTCTTAGTGCCGCATTTTTCTTCGATTCCTTGGGAACACAATCTGAAGTGGTGTCTCGAAGGTGCGATTCTGCATATCTTTTAAGCATTGTTCCTTTTAATGAGGAAGATAAAAGTTGATTATTTAAAAATACAGTCAAATCTCGATATGGTGAATTCGCACCGCAACAGATCGCTTCGTTTTATAGGAAATCTGTTTAACAGAAATGGTGAATTTTTAGTTCTTGAAATTTTGAAATATTTTAAATTTTAAACATTGTTCCTTTTAATGAGAAAGATAAAAGTTGATTAAATATTTAAAAATACAGTCAAACCTCGCTATAACGAATGCGCACCGCAACAGATCGCTTCGTTTTATAGGAAATCTGTGATTATTTATAAATACAGTCAAATCTCGATATGGCGAATTCGCACCGCAACAGATCGCTTCGTTTTATAGAAAATCTGTCTAACAGAAATGATGAATTTTTAGTTTTGAAATTTTGAAATATTTGAAATTTTAAACATTGTTCCTTTTAATGAGGAAGATAAAAGCTGATTAAATATTTAAAAATACAGTCAAACCGCGCTATGACGAGGCCGCACCGCAACAGATCGCTTCGTTTTATACGAAATTTGTTTAACAGAAATTATGAATTTTAAGTTCTTGAAATTTTGATTTAAAATCAACTGCTCTAAAAATTTGTGGTGATGGGACTTTATTTTTCTTTATTTTTTCTGGTTCGTTTTGTGTTAATTTTTGAGATCTCTTAAATATGTTAAACTTATTTTTTGGTATGTTTCTTTGATATCGTTGACATAAAATGATTTGGAAAATTCCTTATCTTTCGAAGAAAGTAATTCATTTTTATTTCTTTAGTTCTTTATCCAGTGTTGCCAGATCAGGAGATTTCCTTCTAGATTTAGGAGATTCTTGGCCTTTTAGGAGAATTTTTAGGAGAAAGAATTGCTTAGGAGAAAGTTTAGGGGATATAGTTTTATGTTAAGGGAATTTTTCGGATCCTTAACGACGCAAATTATAACAAAATTTTTGCAGTTTTTTTTTAACTTTTGGGATGAAATTTCAGTATTTTTTTAAGATTTAGGAGAAAGTCATTTCAGGTATCTTGCAACACTGTCTTTATCCAAGGTTATGTTATGTTATGGTGGCTGCCTCTATAACAGACACAATCGGAGGCCCATATTTAACCCGTTCTTGAAATGTATGCAACACTGTTTTTTTTTCAAACATGTGTTATAACACACATTTCAAGCGGATGGGGGAAGGGGAGAGGGAAAGAGACCTACGGTTTAACGCCGAATTCGAACGGCGGTTGGCAGTTTTTCTTTCACACTTGGAGGTTCTGCCAAGAGCACAGTTGTGCTATTCTTGTAATTCTCACCTACTTCATGTGGATAGTGATTGAAGTAGAGGAGTGTTTCACCAGCCCGAGCTAGGATTCGAACCTAGGGCCTCTGGTATGAGAAGTCAGCGCGCTACCCGTTGTACTATCGAGGCTATCTCTACAAAATGTATATACTGTTTGAATTCCATCAAGAAATCAGGCGCTTCACCTAAAAAAAGCTCCTTCTTCCACATATCTACAGAGATGGTTCGAAGCTAGTCAGTAGACAATAGACGGTATACTCTTTAGAAATAGATTTGAATCTATTTTTCCGCCTTCCGGACTCTTGTAGCGTCTTCCAAGTAGAGGTGATCACTATACTTGAAGCTTTCTATTAGCTCTTTCCAATAGAGCAGAGGACCGTGTATGTTCTAAAGAATTAGTTTTGATTCTTTCATTCCGCTTTCTGGAAATCCAAATCCAAATCAATAGATTTCAATCAAATCAATCTATTGGAATCCATAATTCCGTCTTCCAGAGCTCTGTAGCTTCTTCCAAGTGTGGCGGCGGACAGACAGTTCGAAGCAAATCAACAGAGCAGGGAACGGTGTATGCTCTGAAGAATTAGATTGGAATCTATTATTTCGCCTGTCGGACCCCTGCAGCTTTTTTTAAGTAAAGGTGGTCACTATACTTGAGGCTTTCTGTTGGCTTAAGAAAACGAAGAGGCAGTTCGAATCAAGTCAATAGGGCAGGGGACGGTGTATACTTTTAAAAATTAGATTTTAGTCTATCACTCCGCTTTTCGGACCCCTGTAGCGCCTTCCAAGTAGAGGTGGTCACTATTCTTGAAGCTTTCTAGTGGCTTAAGAAAAAATATAATATCAGCAAATGAAATCCTTAATCTGTTGGAAAGCGAATCCGTTCTTAAGGATTCAGATCTCTTTTACATATCAGACTCTTCTTAGCTGCAGCCGAACACTCAATGAGATTACCGAGCTGCTACCGAACTGCACCTGTATTGGGTATTCGAACACATGAATACATAGGTGAATAGCAGGGCAGAAGTGTTAGCCCAGTAGGGACTTCTAACCGAATCAATCAAGATCTCCCAAATATCAGTATTTCCTCACTAACTGCACAGTTATTACAAATGCTACTTCTGTAAGCAAATCAGGTCAAAAAGATGGTATGGGGGTTAAAGTGGACACATGGCACTTCAAGTATGGATAAAACTGGAAAAAGCGAAAAAAAGTTGCAAAAGCAAACTGTTGTCCCAAAACAGAGACCAAATTTTCATAATTTTTGGGGTCCTTACAGGACACTGTCTAATTGAAAGTCATGCAAAAAGACTGCGTTTATTTTAAAGTGATTTCTGCAGACGAGAAGCAAACAGAGATTGTGGAACAGCTTCTGTGTAACTTTTCTGAACTCGCTTTGAAACTCAAACTTCATCTGGAAAGCTTCTTCTTTGACTTAGTGGATCGGGAGAATTGCATCTGCATGTCATAGTTGACTTCAATAAAAGCGCCAAATGATTCGCGAAGTAGTAGAACCGGACTGGTCTTCTGGGTGGGCGAAAGTCTGCTCTTGTTATGGGTAGCCACATGCCCGAGTCAAATCTATCGTTCGAGCTCGAATTCACCATCCTCGGACTCGCTATCCCAGGCACTGAACACTGGGTCTCAGTGACCGCTACTAAATGTTTCTATAATTGACCGACTGCGATTAAATTTTCTTTCTTCTGCCATTTTTCCAGTCACGCAATCATACATACAAACATACATGCAAATGTCTCGTATAAACCTCATTCGACATGCGGTGCAATCAGAAAATTCAAATAAACGGAAAACGTGAGCCACTCAATCAAAATCCCGCATACATTTTAATTTTGAAATATCGTAAGAGAATTTTTCATACTCGAACACAACTTTGGCAGCTCAGCGTCGGGTGCAGAATTGTGCAGCGGTGACACAAAACAGACAAAAATGCCACTAAACGGCGCAGCAACAACCAGCGTGCGGCCACCTTGGCGATGCATTCGAGCGTAAAAGTTGCAAGCTCACAGCGGTTGATTGCGCATATTTTCGCACTTGGCGAGGCGAGATGAGGCGTGGCGCTGCCACTTGCGGGTCGGTGCGAGATCGAGAATTGAGAAAGGTGCGCCCGAGTGGAGGTAGAGCAGAGGGAAGCTTGGCGAGCGAACGCCATTTTTCCAAATGACATTTTTCCGGCATGACACCGAGTTCCAAGTGTTCAAATGGCGCACGAACGACGCGTTTAGGACGCTGCAAAGTGCTGCTTTAGGTTCATGGTTGATGCGGTGAGTGGGGCGCAGGGTGCGGCGCCCCTTTGCTATTGTCACTTTGGCAATTACGGCCAACAGCTTTACGAGTGCCAGAAATTAAAATGATGATGACATGGCATGAGCTGCTGCTGCCCCAAAAAAAAATTAAAAAAAGAACAAAAACAACAACACATAGCAAAAATGCCGGCGGCGTGAAAAATGCTGAGTGTCTGGTAGGATTTTTGAAATTTTATTTAATTTTTTTGTTCTTACTTTTCTGGCACTTTGCTGTCGGCGTGTGCGAGACGGTGCACCAAAAACCGTGTATGGTCGAGTTGATGGACAGAATGCGAGCGTTTGTAGGTTGAAGCGGCACGTGCGGCATGCAGTGGCCAGTCGAAAAGAATTTTGTCACTATTGCGCACTGTTGACACAAACAACGCCGTCTTGCAGTGTCGTCGACACGTCAGCAAATTTTGATGAAAAATTCCTTTCATCCATCTGGGCAAATTTGTCCTTGTGCTTTGTTTTTGTTGCTTGTTTTTTGTTTTTAATCAAATAGAAAATGCTCAACAGTGGGCCGTGGGCGGGGCAAGGGGGTTATTTATAGTAGTTAGCTTTAATGAAACCGCATTGCGGCAGCTGCTGGCCACAGCGAAAAGAATATTCGGCAATCACTGTCGATGTGCTGCTTGGGGCGTTTTTCACGTTTTGCACGTTTTGCAATGGTTTTTGGTTTTTTGGTTTAAGAAAAAAAAAGAAACTTACCTAAAAGCAGAAAAGGAAAAGTGTTGCCAACTTGTCAAAGGCAGCGCCAGAAAACGCCCAAAAAAATGCGCCGAGAAATTGCCTTCAGCCGAAACGCTTCATTGAGGCGATAAATTTTTGTTTCCTTACCTTTTGTGACGCTTCGCCGTGCCACGCCTCACCGCGCCCCGCACTCGGCCGTAACTCACGCTGGGCAACCGCAATTGCTGCACAGTCAGTGTCGGTGCCGGTGCGCCTCGCTGTTTCCGCTTTCGCAGGTGATGCGGCCGGAAGTGAAGCGTCATTTGCCTGCGGCGCAGCGTTGCGGCGAGGCAGGTAAAAGCCAATTCAGCGCTCAAATTGGCTTTATAGCAAATTGCGCGCCATTGACCGTTGCCAATGATGTTGGCGACGGCGAACGCAAGCGGGCGAGAGCCGCTGAAAGGATATAAAGCACCGCAAGCGCGTCGACTCTATAGTCGCTGTAAGTGCCGAAACGGCGACGATGGCGTCAAATGTTGATGCTGCTGTGGAGAGGAGATTGTGACGCTCCAAAAAGCCAGACAAAATTCCCAAGTCTGCAATTCAAATTAAACGTACGGCAAATTTTTGCATATCCGGCACACACATACACACACACAGTGCAAACACATGCACACATACATGCAGGTGCAGTTATACAGAGGGACATGGCGATTTATGCGCTTCGCTTTTTGCGCAATTTGACGTTGTCCTTGCTCAGGTATATTCACCGACTCACACATACACAAACACACATACATTGCTCTGGCGAATTCTCAAAATCATGCACAGAAATTGCAAAATTCCACACAATTTCCGCGTCCTTTCTCTGCTGTTCCTTTTTTTTCTTTTTCTATTCCATTCGCTTTTTCACCTTTCAACGACTATGTGCTGCTTGTTGTTTTTGTTGCTAGTCTATGCACAAAAAATTATTCGCGCTTGATTGATGCGCAGCATTTACTGCGACGCGAATATAGACGACAGTGTCGACAAATTTTTGGCACCGTTTGCCTTCTTCGTTGCGGTTGGCACTTTTGCTTTTTCATAAATTTTTTTTTTGTTGGTTAGCTTTTTGTTGAAGTCTGGTTAAAATTAGAATTTATGATTTGTTCGCTAGGAATTTGCAATAATAATTGTACACACACACACACACACACATGTAGGAGAACACAAACTCGAGCAGGGAATATTTTGTAAGGTGGGGAAACAAAAGACATGCTGAGACCATAAGTTGGGCCCTTTTTTGGTATCAAAAGAAAGGAAGGAGTTATGTATCCCTACTACAAGTCATTCAAACTTCCAATTAATTCAGATTGATTCGTGGATGCATCCAAGGAGGTCGCGTAAATCACTTCAGGTCACCTCAGAAGAAGTCATTCAAGCTGTCAATACAAGGTGAGCCTAAAGCTTTCCATGTCCGTATAGACAGAAGCGGTCAGGCGCGAAAAAGAACACTTAAAGTCTCCTCTTCTTCTACATTTACTTATTTTTTTTTTGCATTGTGAGGTTTTGCTCGAATACACAGTTGTCTGAACAAAAGGAGCACTGTGTATCTATATATGTATATTTTTATGTATACAAATATACCAAACTTCAGTTTTTCCCGACGTAAGACCTACGGGAGTGACGCACACAGGATTTCATTTAGGGGGAGGGGGTTTTGCGTACAACTTTTGAGTCCAATACCATTTGTAACCACATTTTGCACCAGCAATTTTTGTTTTTGTGGGGTTTGAACTTCCCAAACCCCCTCCATGTGTGAGCCACTGACCTACGGTGGGCGCGGCAGTGATGCCATGCAACTATGGAGGAAGTTTTTGTGGGTTTATGTCTCACATTACGATGAGGCTATGGAAAGCTTTAAATTTCTTCCTCGATAAAAAATAAAAAAAATAAAAAATACATATGTTCAGTTGAGGTTTTGTTCTTTGTCTTTTCTTCCGTAAGTTGACGTAGAGACAAGTTCTTACCAGATCTTACTTTTGGAATCGCTATGACTGCTGAAATAGGAAACAATCACATTGTATCTTCTTGTTTCGCAAAAAAAATACACAGTGCTTATGAGAATACGATGTAGTCTGATGCGAATCTATAGTCTAAAAGTTCAAAAATCCTCACATTAATCCAATTTCATTGATCCAATTTCATTGATCCATTTTCACTTTGTCCCGTCCTGTCCACGTCTTACATTGATTTGTCCTATTCAGTTCCATTCCAATTCCATTTATTTATTTCATTTATTTCTTTCTTTTTATGAGTTTTGACTGACATTGTTTCAGCTTAAAATCTGTTTAAAAAGTTTTTAGTATACAAAGAACCTTAACTTTTTATTTATAAAAAAAGTCACAATGTTATGCGAATACGATATGGACCTGTACGAATCTGTAGACCTAAAATTAAATAATCCTCACATCGATTTTGATTCTATTTCGCTCCGCCCTGTCCTCGTCTCACAGTGATTTGTCCTATCTAGTTCTATTCAAATCCTTTTTCATGTTAGAAAAAAATTAGTTTTTCTACTCCGAAACAAATTCTATGATTTCTGATTAACATTGTTCCAGTTTAGAATTTGTTGAAAAAGTTCTTAATATACAAAAATTCCTCAAATTCATATTCAGAAAAAGATCCACAACGTTATGCGAGTGCAATATGGATCTGTACGAATCTGTAGTTTCTTAAATCAAGAATCCTCACGGTGATCCCTTCCATCCCGTTTATCCTGTTCCCGTCTCCCAGTGATTCATCTCATTTTATTTCATCCAATTCCATTTCATTCCGATTTCATGTTAAAAAACCGACCAGAGTTGTCGCTTTTGGGCTTTTCGGACCAAATTTGGTCAGATTTTTTTTACTTTGGTCCGCTTAAACGATTTTCGGTCCATTTTGTGATGTGAATATCTTTTCATTAGTACAAAAAGTTTACTTAAAAAAATAAAATTGTAATTTAAAAATTAAAAAAAACTTTCAATTTGGTTGGTTGGGGTCGGAATTGATCGGAAGTTTGGTCGGAAATAAATTTTTTAAGTGGCAACACTGAAACCGACTAATTTGTTGATTCTATCCCAGAAGCGATCTATTTCTTTGAATCCTCGTACGATTTGGAAGCTTGTGTAGCCGTGATTTTTGACTAAATGTTGATATTAAATCTTTTTATCGTTTCTCTGCTCATTATGCAGTAACTTTTCTTTCAATGATGAGTTTATAGCGACTTTCCTGATCGTTGTAATGCTTATCGACACTAATCAGCCTCCAGCTGCTTCAATGAAGCGCATTTAATTTGTTGTTGTTGTAAATACAATTTTCAAAATATTACAGCTAAGGTGCACACTGCGGATATGACAACATAAAACCACTGAATATTTGAAAAAATTATGCACAGACATTCGGCAAACGCGACCGCTGGCAATGCTAATGCAATTGTCATATCCGCATCCGTTGCAATAAAGTGAAACTATTGCGAAAATTTGCCAGCATTTCCCCTCAGCGAATATGAAATTCTTCCATTCGTGTGCATGTGTGTGCGTGTATGTGTGAAATGAAATGAAAGCGTATGAGGCATAACAAACAGCCGAAATTTCTTTTGTAACGACTTTGCATCCTTTGCAACGCAACGACTGAGCGACACAAAGTAACACAATCCGGCGCGGTTCGTTGTAAATAAAATCTAACTGCGGCTTGCAGTCAGTTTGGCGCGCGGCCAAAGCGAAATATTAACCAACGAAAAAATGTATTTCGTGGAAAATTTCGACTGCGAAAAACTGCAATGCGCCCTCAATTTTCAATTTTTTTTTCGTGTCTCCCATTTGGCATAGCGACGCTTGCAGCGCTCTCGGCTGCTGTTTGCTATGCTTTCTCATCGTTTGGCGTTGTCATTTTAGCAGCTAATAATAAAGTTGTTGGCTCTATGTTGTTCCATTTGGCTGCGGCGTAGCGGACTGGCAAAGGGGCTGATGATATTTGGCGCTTTATTTGCAAAATTGCCTCTCTCAACTATAATTGCGCCACACATTTGCCATGTTGACTGTTTGTTGCCGACGTGAATCGACTTGCAGTGCGCTGCGTTCAGGATATTCGGTCATAGTCCTTACGATTGGATTAGGTGAAACGAATCAATGTTGAATTTTTTCAGAATTTTTACTAAGTCGAACGAATTTAAATGCCAGTTTTGGCATTTTGCGGTTTTGTTGGTGTTCAGTTTTGATTCTCAGCTACATTGTTGTGAGCTAAATTAGGCCGAATGTGGTTTATTTTTTTATCCGGTGGTTTCTTTCATTAGACTGCTAAGTTAGTTATACTGTCTGGATACATATATACTTGTGGTTTCAGTGGCGAACACAGGGGGGTTTTGGGGGTTCAAACCTTCCAAATTGCTGGTGCAAAATATAATTTCAAATCGTATTGGGTTCAAAAAATAAAAATAAAATAAAATAAAAAAATGTAAATAAAATAAAATAAAAAAATGTAATTAAAATAAAATAAAAAAAATAAAATAAAATAAAATTAAATTAAATTAACTAAAATAAAATAAAACAAGAACATAAAATAAAATAAAATAAAATAAAATAAAATAAAATAAAATAAAATAAAATAAAACAAAATAAAATAAAATACAATAAAATAAAATAAAATAAAATAAAATAAAATAAAATAAAATAAAATAAAATAAAATAAAATAAAATAAAATAAAATAAAATAAAATAAAATAAAATAAAATAAAATAAAATAAAATAAAATATATTAGGTTTGAGACCACATATGGACACAAGAAAATCCAGACTGAGTTCTGTTTAGGAGTTTTTGAAGTGGTGAGCTGATGAAACTTAACCTACAACCTAACTTAACCAGAGACTCCTGAGTAGGTTCTCGGTTATTTCGTATTGAATACTGAACTCTTATATTTATTCAAAGGACCAAAAGTGTTCTCGGTTAGGATTCATTATGAAAGTTAAGCTAAGTGGATTGAATCCCTTCATCGTAATCAAAGAAACCTCGTCATTTTTATTCAAAGACAACTTATTTTAACTTTCAATAATCTGCTTCAACCATATCTTTCCATCCATTTGGCTGCCATGTATTTAGCTCACAACCAAGTCGCCTTCTACCCAACGCCTCCGAACGAGCTCAAGGATGCTTAGTGCAAAAAATTACGCCTCCTCTCGGCATGTTGCCGCAACAGCTAGTATCCTTTTACAACATTGCCCGAAATATTAAATAACCACTACCACAACCACAACAACAATATTATCCGCCAAAGAATAACAAAAACAAAAACCCTAAAATGGCGCATCACACAAACATCAGGCAGGCAGTTTTATGTTTGATTTGTTTGTCCTTGTTCGGCTTCCACTTCTCGGCCGATGAATGCATTTCTTTATCCGGTGCCGGTGCCATCGCTTCTTCGTCGACTTGTCGTTGGCGGCGGCCGCAATGAAGCGCAACGCTGCGCCTGAAATGTGTTTCAATTTTTGTGGCGATTGTTGCATTCTTACAGCTGTCAGCCAACTGTTGTTGTTGCCGTTGCTGTTGCTGTCATGGGCCGTTGCAGCCAACAACAGCCACATTGCTGCCCGTTCTGTGTTCTGTGGCCGCTCTGTAAAAGTGCTTTTTGTGGTGTTTGTTTTTGTGTGCTTGTTTGGCCAAACCTACAAATAGATAAAGTACAAACTTAAATTGAATTTCGTAAAAATGCCTTTTCCCATTAACTTTTCATATTTTTTTTGTCATTGTTGTTTTTGCTGCCTTCTTCATATTTCTTTTGGCTTGCCGACTGTGAGGCTTGGCGTTGCTTTCGCTGATATAATCGCTTGGAGACGATTTTGTCTGCTGATTATTTTTGCCAATTTTTAGTTTTGCTGCTTTTCACATATTTTTCTTTCGTCTCTTGTAATTGCGATATTATCGGAGCATTTCTCTGGTGATAATTGAAATTGTGGCTTTTCAGTTCTCGACTTTGCTTTTTGCAGTTCCATTCCAGTGTCCATTGCATGTATGAGAATATATTCTATGATTGTCGCTGTGGTGCTTATCGATGGTATTATTGTGAAAAGCTTTTTAGAACTTTGTAGATTTTCACAGTTCATAAAGCAGCTAGAATGGACAAAGACTTGGCTGGGCGGTGTCAATTTAAGTTAGGATAAGGCTTAGTTGGTTTAAGAATTTGTTTTTTAAAGTGTTTGGTGTTACACAAAGAAGCATTTATGAGCACATAAGACATTTGGATTTAGAAGTTTAAAATTTTGAATGACTCAATTAACTTTGCCACAAGTGAAAGTTTCAAATCAGTGCGTAGGCAATTCAATGACGATTCACTCAACTTGATTCCTGCGATAGTTATACATTTTTATAAGACATCGATCTCACAAAAGTTCTATGGCTGAGATCATCTATTTTTTATGAGCTGCAAGGGTAGATTACAATAGATCTAACAAGTCACAGCGAATAAGACTGTTTTATGTTATATATTTCATCTTATTAACTCTTCCGAGTGCCCCAGGTTCGATTCCTGGCTCGAGCTGGAAAAAACGCTCATCAACTTCTATTGCTATCCACATGAAGCAGATGAGAATTACAAGAATGGCACAAGTGCGCTTTTGGAAAAACCTCCAAGTGTGAAAGAAAAACTGCCAATCGCCGTTCGGATTCGGCGTTAAACTGTAGGTCCCTCCCTCCCTTTTCCCAATCCGTTTGAAGTGTGTGTTGTATCACATGTTGGAAAAAACAGTGTTGTATACACATTTCAAACGGGTGGAATTTGTGGTATCACAACGGGCCAATAGGCCTAAGTGTGTTTCATACAGAGGCAGCCACAAAACCAACCAATGAACCAACTCTTCCCTGGGGGAATTCTTCATTTTAGTTCTCTGTGTTCAGTTGTAGTAGTGTTGTAGGGAAATTCTTAATAATTTGTTCTCTCGTTTTTTGCAGTTTGATGAAAAAGTACATGAGACAAACAATTGTGAAGCTAGAGTGGGACAAAGTTCACAAAAAAGCTGGGAAATTCGACAAATTGCCCCACAGCTGCTCAGATGTTGCTCTTAGAGGGTTAAAATCTATGACTGACCCGCACTACTTTTCTTAATGGAACATTTCTTCCAAACATATTTTTACCCCATCTCCTACACTTAATGGGGCTCCCATACAAAATGATCGTTTTTATAAAATAGGCTCCAACTGCTACCAGGTTGCCGCCAGATCTGTCAAATGTATGACCGACACCCATTTATTTTCTTTTTCAAACGTTACTTCCAAACATGACTAACCGATAGCTCCAAGTCTTAAGGGGGCTGTCATACAAAATGGTCGTTTTCTATGGAATTGGCTCCCCACTTGTAAGTGTAGTTTTTTAAGTAAGCAAGGAAACATCGTATCTCGGAAACTACTAACCTGATTTTAATGATTTATACAGCAAGCGGCAACATTCTTGAGTGCAAAAAATACGAAATTAATTAAGGTTCAGAAAATTACCACCAGAGGGCATCTCCCATACAATCGGACTTGTGAGGTTGTCAACTTTTGGGCTCCTATGAAACTATGAACAAAATGTATTGTCGAAACCTCATTAATCTCCCCATTTCGAATATAATTGTAATATTAGTTGAGTGTTTGGTTAGATTAGGTTCAAAGGGCGTGTAGGGAAAACCCGTAGTTTTATTAATTAATTTTATTCTGAGGCCACATTGCCCATTGTGAGTCTATGACTGCCAGGAGGAGACACATCGCTCTAACTGGGGTTCCTGTAAAAAGTCAAGGAATTGTTGTTGTTCAATCATTTACTTTTCTAGATAAAAATGAGTTGAGTAACTTCCGTTATCTCTGTAAGATCTGTGAGAAAGCCTGAGCTTGAGTCGTGTAGCTCCGAACATCGACATAGAGAGTTCTAAGGTTCATGTACTTCATTGTTAAAATGACGACTTCTGCAGAAACTACTTGTACTGCAGCAGATCTGCTGTTTGATCATTTGCAGTAGCCAAACAAAGGCAACAACAACAAGTCATTTACTAAGTTAAGGCTAACTTAGTAAATGACTTATTGAAGACGCAAACCCGCCGATATCAACTTCTTCTACCTATCAGCAACAGAAGCACAGAGGTCGTTCATATCTACCAGACGTCTGCATGATTGCATTCAAAACGTGCTGTGACTAATTCACTCTAAATTACCTACTCACTCACTCACATTCGTTTTTGTGATTGTGAATGAATGAGTAATAATTTGCTCTCGAGTGAGATATTGTACTGTATTCATAAATGGAATGAGTCATTTTATAGTGTACTCAAACAGAAACTGTATTCACTTTATGCTGTGAATACAGCGAAATCAAATGAATGATTTGCATCATTCATGTTGAGTGGTGTGCTCAAAATGAAACAAAAAAATGCTTATCTATTACGTTCTATGAGTGAATAAATTGTCAACGAATACCAACAATGAAAACAAAAACGAAATAAACCGTTACTTTATACAAATGATGCTAACCAATGTTGATAATCTTACGAACAAGTGAGTAATGAATATTCACTAAAGAAAATGGTGTGTTATGACTCTCTCTATTTTGTGACTCTTTCTTTTTGTGTACAACTTTTGCTTTGCCTACAGCAATAACTGTATTCATATTGCAATGACTCTCAGAAAGTGTGCACTCAACAGAAGTGTCAACACTGTGGGAGAGAAAGTGAAAGGACTTATGCAGATATCTGATATCTACAATTTAGTTGACAAATGTTCAGCATAAGAAGGCAACTTTTCTAGAGAAACCCTGTCATTAAAGAATGTGAACAATAGGCAATCACTCACAATGGTAGAATTTCAATTCGAGTATAGCCCTATAGCCCTTTTGAGGCCCTATGCTCCCAAATGGAGTGAAAAAGGATAATAAATATTCAGATGGATCAGTTTTGATCTTTTTCTGCCTGAAATCTTCCCCCATAGTTGTTATTCTCAGACCTCTAGTGACATTTTATCAAAGTTTTCGAGCTTCTGCCCATTTTCATATTACTGATTTAATCGACCATAGTGACTTGTAAAATAACTACAGGCTGTGACATAGCACTCTGCCTCGCTTGCATATTCTTTCCAAACATTTAGCTATATCAAACATTCCGCTACTTGATCCTCTTCCCAATGGAGACACGGCTTCCTTCTTAGTTCTGTATTTTTTGTCGCAGCTTCGTTTCCCATCTGTAACATATCCAACTTAAATGCGAATAATTTGTATTAGCATTCTATGCTACAAGTTTTCAAATTCGATTAGTTACTAATACAACAACAACCATATTTAATACAACAATCATTTGATATTGAAAAATTAAATGAATTATTAATTTTTACATTATTAACTAAAATTGCCTAAAACTCTCTGTTTGTTTTAAAGATTTCTGATCAAATTTTTTAAAGAACAAATTTCCACCCTTTATTGAAGCTAAAAAATGCAGAAATTAAAACGTCTGTCTATCTCTCTCCCACCCACCTTGCTTTGCTTCAAGCTCCACTGACTCTGCTCGACGTTATAACTCGATTTTCTTTTCAATGTTTTGCACGTTGCGTCCTTTTTTTTTGCATAATTACTGCAAAAACGTCAAAAGGGGGAAGAGAAAAAAACCAGCCAAAAAATATATAAATTAAAAGAAAACGAAAAAAACTTACACGGAAATCATTAGGTGTGAATTTGCATTTGCTGCAGGTGCCAGTGCTGGTTTGAAATCCAATGGCAACAACAACAACAACAATAGTTGCAGCAAAAGCTACAGCTACAACAATAACAACAGCAACACCCAAAAACAACAACAACAACGAAAGTAGCAATTATTGCACATTAGAGACGAAACCAGCCGCGTCACCACTTGAGCGGCAACCCGACCGTTGGTTTCCACATGCGAAACTCAACTATAAAATAAAATCATCACCCCCTCTTCCGCCCACTCGCCACCGACCCATGCGCACGCGACAGTCTCATCCACTTGGCGTTTCTTTGGCTTTCATGACGTTGAAACGATTTCGATGATGGCAGCGCAGAGAGTGGGCGCGCGGTCGCAGAAGGGCAGTGCACGCTCATTAAAATTTTCTTATTCATAGTTTTGGGCCGTCGCGGCCCCGCACCAGTCATGTGCTTAGTATAACGGCTTCCGCTACTAATTTAATTACAGCGTTGCAGCACAGCGATCCGGTGTTGGTGTGCAGGGCGCGACACGTCATTACGGAAACGAGACGCACGCTCGAGGCGGCCGAGGCGCTCAAGCGCCACGATTTCAAGAAGGTGAGTGCAAATTACAACAACAACAACAATAAAACTGCCTCTAAAATACCCCACATCATATACATACACACACACACACATAATGCACACATACATACAAACAGGTAAAAGCAAAGTGCAAAAAATGAAGTGTGGCAGAAGGCTGTGGCTGACACGTGATCTACGCGGCACCTGCAACGTGTCGCCATTGTGCAAGTGTGTGGGTGCGTGTTTGTGTGCGTTACCGCAAATGCATTGCGAGTGCAACATATAATAACAAACACAACAACAACAACAACGGCTGCAGCAACAACAAAACAAACAAAGTGCCACCAAAAAAAAAACTAACAAAAAGCAAAAATTCACATTTCGTTTGGCGACTGGCGGACTCGCCGCCAACGTCTGCACTTTGCCTGCCCGCAGCACGGCGCAGAATTTCGCGCTGATGACTAAGCAGCTGCTGCCGTTCACCGACAACGTCAATGCAGGTCGCGGCGCGCATGGCACATCCAGCTGTATTTTGTTGCAACGCGGCAATACTGGCAACGTGCCGGCTTCCGCAAGTAATTAAAATGCGCGCGAAAAGCACACACACACACGAAATTTCAACCGATTTCAATTAAACACACACACACGCACACACACAAACACAGGCAGCCTCAGCACTGCGTGCGCGTGCAATTTCCTTGCCACAGGACAGGAAATTCAATTTCAAAATATCCTATTTGGCGCCATGCAGCTGGTTGTTCTTGTTATTTTGAACTCGGCCCAGTTTGTTGGCAATTTTCGGGCCGTTGTTTAGCACATCGAGTGGGCTTCGTAAATTTGTGCTGTCCCACATGTGGTCCACGAGTTGCCATAATGAGATGGACTGATAAATGAATAATAGGTGTTCAAATAGAAAATAATTGCTTAGCGATTGGTCGCTCATGTCACAGCTTTGGCGCAACTTGAAAGCACATTTCTTAAAAAATTGTATTTTTTATGGGGATCTCCTTGGAAGACAGTGGGTACAGCCAGGAAAAAGGGGTTGAAAATGATTTTAAACGATAAATTACGAGTAGTGGGGATCAGTGCTACCTCAGTGAGAAAGATGACTCGCGAGTAACGAAATTGCCATCACTGCTCCAAGAGTAACTTCTGGAACAATTTTGTAGATTTTCTGGCATCTTTGTGAGTTCTAAAACTTGTTCCTCCCTCTGACAAGGTTTTGGGGTTGATGACGGGCCAGTTTATATGGGAAAATCACATGGAAAAGGTAGACATACCTGACACTGCACTATGCCCTGCGAGTGGGGAGGACAATGAGACGGCGGGCCACTTTCTGTTTAGCACTGTTGCGTTGCATAGCGACAACCTTGGCTCCTTGACACCACAGGATCTACTCAGATTTCTCCGGAGATTGGGTAGACTTTACGCACATTTACGGGGAAAATCAAGTGGAAGTACAATGAAAGTGTCTAATGTCTGAGTGCTGCGCTTGCTGGGCTGTTCCGGCAAAAGAAAACATACTTTAGAATTCGAAATCTTCCTTCGAAACTTTTGGGCTCACATATTTATTTTACAAAACCTCACACAACAAGAAGTTTCGGAGTATCAAAATAAAACATTTTTGTACTTAATCTTCTCTAATGCTAATTTGTAGAAAATCAAATACATGAAATTCTATCCAAGTAGTGATGAGATAGTAGACATGGGTCGCTCTTAAGATCGTAAAGTTTTCATAAAAGAATATATTGCGATGTACGGAAAATGCCATTTGAGCTCTCAGCTCAAACTAATTTGAGGCATTTTTAATTGAAAATAGATGTGAATTCATTTTAAACGATAAATACTTGCTTTTTGTTATAAGAAAGAGTCAGCTATTAGACGTTACTTCACCGAAGCTTTGGGTTGGTTCTGACTGGATCTAACTGGCTGGTTAGGAAACGCGTTTTTGAAGGAAGAACTTATGAACACTTTAACTTACTAAGTTCATAGATGCTGAGAAAAACTTGGCTTCCCTTCAATGGCCATTCAGGCTGATTGGTTGAGACGTTGCACTGCGACACAGAAGAGGTTCGAATCTCGACTCTAAGTCGATTTTTACCAAGAAAAAACTAATTAACGAGAAATGGAATCACAAAATGGAAAGGTCCCTTGAGAATAAAATAAAATGAAATAAAATGAAATAAAATAAAATAAAATAAAATAAAATAAAATAAAATAAAATAAAATAAAATAAAATTTAATTTAATTTAATTAAATAAAATAAAATAAAATAAAATAAAATAAAATAAAATAAAATAAAATAAAATAAAATAAAATAAAATAAAATAAAATAAAATAAAATAAAATAAAATAAAATAAAATAAAATAAAATAAAATAAAACAAGAAAATAAAATAAAATAAAATAAAATAAAATAAAATAAAATAAAATAAATAAAATAAAATAAAATAAAATAAAATAAAATAAAATAAAATAAAATAACATAAAATAACATAAAATAAAATAAAATAAAATAAAATAAAATAAAATAAAATAAAATAAAATAAAATAAAATAACATAAATAAAGACAAATTAAAAAACAAAATAAAAAAAAACAAAAATAAAATAAAAAAACAAAAATAAAATAAAATAAAACCAATCAAAATTAATAATAAAAATTATTTAATTAATACAATAAAAAAGTTGAAATAACAAAATTTATTTTATTTTAAAATATTTTATTTTATATTATTATTTATAAATAATTTATTTATTTAAAAAATAAATTAAAATAAAAAAAAAAAATAAAATAATATAAAATAAAATAATATACATTCGTTTTTATAACCGATTCTTATAGTGGAAATGTCAAATATTGATACCAAGCGAAAGTATCTGGTCTGACTTTGAGGTGAAGTTGATGAGGAACCACCGACAAGTTTTTTAATTTATCGTTCAGCATTTCTCACAGTGTATAATAAAATAAAATAAAATAAAATAAAATAAAATTAAATAAAATAAAATAATATATATACATTCGTTTTTATAACCGATTCTTATAGTGGAAATGTCAAATATTGATACCAAGCGAAAGTATCTGGTCTGACTTTGAGGTGAAGTTGATGAAGAACCACCGACAAGTTTCTTAATTTATCGTTCAGCATTTCTCACAGTGTATCGCCCATCACAAAGCATTTTTTTCCGCAAAACTCATAACGCATAACAAGCAAAATTCTCATTAGTTGTGCTTTTGCAAAGGCCCTTAACCCTTAATCTACCCATTTGTGAGCTGCTCAGCTATTTTGCAGTCGAGTGTGTTAATTCCGCGCACAATTTCGACTGAAATAAAGAAAACCGACAAACAAAAGCAGAGAACGTGCGAAAGTGCAGCGCGCCAAGATGCCAAACCGAGCCAATCAGCCACTCAGCGGGCGCCATTAAGCAGAGCGGTGGCGATTATGTGAGCGTCGCTGCCGTTTGCCGTTTTTGAGCAATCGACGTGCATAATTTTGCATAATTCGGGCAATTTGAATTTGTGGAATTTGTAAAAATTCGCGCGCCAAACGGTCGGATGCAGCCGACACGAAGTGCAGCGCCCGCAGCCACAACTATTGCAGTCTTTGTGCGCTGCGCCCTAACGGTGCAGGCAGACTAGATAGAAGGTGCGGCAGCGATAGGGGTGAAGGGAGGGCAATCAAGTCAAGTGTGGCACAGCAACTAATTTCCATGTGGCTGATGTAAACGAAAAGAACGAAAAAATAAATGCACCAAAGCGCTGCACACTGGCCGCGAAGCCTTTTTGTTGGTGTTGTTGCGCCTTTTGCCGCTCGAGCTGCACAATTCGAGTGTATGTAGATTTTTTTGTTGCACGCTCGTTTGCCGGCACACGCTTTTGTACACGCCCACTTATAATTGCCGCATTAACTGCTGCGCTAATGGGCTGCAAGCCGAGCCACTCGTGTTGCTGTCTTTCACCGCGCGCGCAGCGAACGCATCCCTTCAATTGCCGCCCGCTGCTCGCTGCTCGGCACTCAAATTTTAAATGCAAATGTGGCTACTTTTTTTTTACTCGAAACGAGTCGAAAGGGGGCCACTGCATGTGTGTGTGTGTGTGTGTCTATTCAACTGCAATCAGCGAATTTGATTTGTGTACCTCACACACTCACACACACACTTACGTGTATACGCACATTCACACTTGCAGCCACATGCAAACATGCGCGTATCATGCAAACGGCTTTCGTTCTGCAGAATTGCTGGCGCATTCGTGTTTGTGGGCTATGTGCACATGCACACACACACACACATCCGAGCACAGTTCTTTTGAAAATTTTGTAAATGCAATCGACACAAAGCGTATTCGTGCTAAAGAAAAAAACCATCGACATCCTTTTTAAATACAAAATTCTTTGCAGCAAGTGGGAAAAAACGTGGCAATGATTGCTTGCGTGTCGATGAGGGCGAATCAGCGTTCTGTGCGCAAACGAGAAGAAGACCAAGAAGAATTTAATGTGCTAATTTTTGAGTTGCTTCTTAACTGTTGAAATATTTCGAATAAGAAAATGTGAAATTTATGAATTTTTTAATTAGATTCAAATCCAAATTTTCATAACATTTTTGTGTCGTTAGCAACATTTAAATGTAGTTGTATTTATTTAATTCGGTTGGTGAAAAGTAACCTCAGACCCAAGAACAATGTTTGCTTTTGCTTGTGGCACCACTTGGCATTCAGCTAAAGTGGATTCAGTCAGGTTTAAGGTTTTTAAAAATTGAAATCATCTAAGCTAAACTTCGTTTATATACATACTTATGTACATATATAAAAATGAATGTCTGTTTGTTTGTATTCTGTTGGTCCCACGACACTTAAACTCAAAAACTAGAAGGCCAATCAAGCTGAATCTTTCACAGAATGTTTGTCTTGACTAAATCTCGGCAGCCGCCGTAGCTCAGCTGGCTAGTGCGTTGAGCCGCGAGTCAAGACTCCGCGAGCAAAGACTCCGCGAGTTCAATACTCCGTTGCGTTAACATAGAAAAAAAAAGAAACACAAAAATTTTTCTTTCGGCGGCTGTCCTCTTAGCAGGAAATGGCAAACCTTTGAGAGTAAAATTGCCGATAAAAAAACTCCCAACTCGCCGTTCGGAAACGGCATAAAACTGTAGGTCCCTTCCAACCTTGTACAAACATTCGCACGCATAACACGGGTGGTTGCGGGAAGCTAGGCCTTAGTCTCGTAATCGGGTTGTCGTGCCAGTCAAGAAGAAGAAGAAGAAGAAGAAATCTCGGTAAAACACATAGAGCGAATACGACCCGACAGGTGGGCGTCGCTTTTTTATATAACCTACATTTTTAATATGGAATACCTTCGAAATTATAGGTTGGACCGCATTGAAATTTGGTGCAGGACCATCTTTTAGGTGTGTCGTTTTAGTGATAAAATTTCAAGAGGCGCGGCCCATTTCCAGTTACCCAAATGTTTTGAATAACTTTGAAAGATCGCACATCAGATATATTTGTTACAGACTTACAATTAAGTTGTGTCTTCCGACAGGGAGAATGTGGTGGGTATTCTACGAGAGGGCATGGCACCGCCCATACAACCCAAATTTTTAGTGTGGAATAGCTTCGAAATTCTTAGGCAGAAGGCATTGCAATTTTGTACACCGTTGTCCCATAGATGTTTAAATCTACTGTGCCACGCCCCTACTATTTGAGGGGCGTGGCACATTTTTCGTGACTCAAACTTTCCGCGTAACTTTGGAACTATAAGTCGCACATCAATGAAACTGAGTTGCACCCTTCGACTGGAAGGGACTGGGCTGGGCATTGCTTAAAAGGGGCGTGGAACCGCCCATACTACTCAAATATGCATACATGTAAATGTTTGTTCTGACTGGCTGACTGATTGATTGACTGACTCAACGCAAGCACAGCCCTGCCTGCGAGTTCAATGTATCTAGTACCGACAAAGGCCAGTCACGACTGATTGAACGATATTTCTCTCATAGGATGCACAGTCATTCGTTTCATTTACAAAATTCAAAAAATGTATAGTCCCAGAATTTAACGATTTTGATGTCATTTAAAAGGTAAAACCCCAAAAAATCTGTGCAAAAAATGTATTAGTGTGTGTGCAAAGGCGGCTCAAAGTTGAAACTTTTTCACATATTTTCCGTGTTTTAGTGTGAATCTTTCGCGGCGGGGCGGATAAATAATAGTCGTGTGTAGTAGGGGTTTGTGGTCTTTATTTCACGGAGTACGGATGACATGTAACAAGTATTACAATAAACGTTAAACGATACAAATGGCCAAAGCCGGGGAGCAGTAAATAGGGGGAACATTAGTACAAAGGGAGAAGGAAAGATTGGGATTAGAGATGGGATCGACGGATCACTGAAGACAGCACTCATCTGAACATAGTGTATTGAGTAAAAAAAATTTTAGAAATACATGGTTACCAAGAAGTTGCTAAAACTTTTAATATAGATTAAGAACTGATGTGCCCATTTTCGGTTTCAATGGCTTCTACTTTACTTTTAATTTAAAATATTTTTCTAAATTAAAAATCTGAAAATTGACAAAACGTAGAGGAAAATATTTAAAAAGTATGTGAAAGCATGTTCGTGGATTTTTTTTATTTTTACATCTTCCAATATTTTCCGTTCTCAGAAAATAATTCAATTTGAAAAGTGCTCTAAACATCTATTTTTCGACAAAATTTATTTTATTCATCCTTAAAAGTATGAAATCGTCATGAAAAATGAAAAAACTGCACAAATGCAAAGCATACATCTTTTATTATCATTTTTATTGCAAAACTAAAGGGTCCTCATACAATTTCACTCTTTGCAATGATTAATCGTAGCCTGAGAAAACAAATATCGTATGTCTTACTAGGCTCAATGGAATATACGACATTCGTTTTTTGAGGCGACGTAATGTTGATGTAAGTGATTAAATGTAAAATCTGAAAAATCTAGCCAACACCTTTGTTGCTATAGCTAAACAAAAATTACGAAAATCACAAATTTAAGTCTCAGGTATTGCCAAACTACAAAAGTTTAAGATTTCAATTCGATAGACCATGATTAAGTAGTATACCAAATGTTATGAAGAACGGACCACTCCTTCTGATTTTGTCCCGCGGTTGTATGAACTCGAATCACTGTGCAATCTGGCAAAAGCAGACTAAATCGCTTACCCATGAAATCGATCCTCGTACTATCCTCAATTAGTTGATTTCAAAGTGCGAGTATTTTGTATATTTTTTTTAATATATATTTTGCTAAAATATCAATAAAACACTCTTCTAAAAAGATTTTATCTGCAATATTCACATTTGAGTTAGTTTTTTTTTTTCGATCACTTAGTGCCTGTCAGATTTCAACTGGCACCTCGGTCCATTTCGTATATGGGCCGAGCTTTTGATGTCAAAAATAATGTGAGATGCAGAATCGAAACGCCCACAATTAACGCTGACCGTATGTGGCCAATGTGTTGTTGTGTGATGGCAGCGCGTGATCGTCTGCTGTCGCGCGAGTAGCTTTTCGCGCGCACGCGGCGAGACAAGCGAGCAAGATTAATTGCCATTTTCGCCCGTCACACGCCCCAAAGGGCACTTAGTGCTACGCTGATTATTCGCACAGCTGTGTGCATGTGTGTGTGTGTGTGTGTGTGCATTAAACGTGTACGTGTGGCTGCTGACAGTGCTGGCAGTGCACAACGTGGGCGTGACCGGCGCGGCCGCAGTCATTTGTAATAGATATTCCCCGAGCAAAGTGCGGCATTAACTTTTTAACCGAACAATAAGCGCCGCTGAATGTGTGAACGCCAACACAATTCCCAATGTTTATTAATAAATGCACACCGACATTAAGCACACTTGTACCAGTCGCACGAAGCCGCACGCGCCATCTCACACCGCCGCACAGTAGTGAGGCGGGTGGACAGCCGGTGGAGACTGCCACATCCGCTGTAATAAGTGAAAGCTAATTTCCGTTTCCGTGCTGCGCTGCGATGCGTTGCGGTGGAGAGCAACTGGCGACTGGTGAGTGGTGAGTGCTGCGCTGTTGTGCTCGTATTGACTTAATTTGGCCGCGTTCCGATTTCGTGCGCGTCACACACGCACGTGAGCGCGTACCGGGCTCGATGCCCAGGGCCTGCAAGACTTTGTCTCGTGTACTTGTGTAGGTGTGTGTGTGTGTTTTGTGTCTTATGGGAATATGGGCGGCGTTTAATAAAAATCCATATGGAAAAGTAATAACTCGGCAGCAATGCAACGCGGAGTCTGCTGGTGGTTGGGTGGTAAAGAGCTCAAACATTGTTGCCACTGTTGTCAGGACCTTTTATATGTTGAAGTGGCCCAAGGCAAATGTCTGAAATATAAGTTTCAGGTTTAGGTTTAGGTTTAGGTTAGGTTTGTACTGATTTGGTGAAGGATCGACACAACGAGTCGTGTGGTTGAATCCCGAGCTGAAGCAGTCGCACAAAGATGTCCTCGTGACCAAGAATCAGACATATTCCCACAATTTGTGTTGGTTCTCAATAAGAATTTGCCGATTTTTTAGCAAAATTTGTGGCTTCAATATTTGATTGCTTCAGATTTTCCTTTTTACAACACAGCACCCTGTATTTGATTAAAAAGCCATTTGTATTTGTTTTACATTTTTTACAGTTTTCTTCACTATTTGCGCATCCAACCCACTGCAAATATTTCCAATATTACATTTTCTTTGTTTGCTCTATTTTCATTTCGCATGTTGGAACCATTACGGCGCTCGGTGCCACCATTACGACCGCTGCTGTGTTCGCCTCTCATCACCGCTGCATTGACGAACCGCCCACTAACCACCGAAACCATCGCCATTGCCACTGCCAACGTGCACCGTGTTTGCCTCTGCCGCTCGCCAGATGGGCGAACTAATGACAAAGTCGCATACATCACTGCGTGACGACTTCCAAGTGTCCTGCCACGAAGTGGATGTGCTCGTGGAGGCGGCCATTAATTGCGCTGGTGTTTTGGGATCACGTATGACCGGCGGTGGCTTTGGCGGTTGCACTGTGACGCTGCTCCAGCGCGCCGCCGTCGCCAGTACGATTGCGACGATGCGTGCGGATTTCATCAGCAAATTCAATAAAAGCGCCGGCGACCGGCTCGAGTTCTACACGTGTACGCCCAGCGAGGGGGCGCGACGTGTCAATTTGTAACGACGGCGTTCGCTGTTCGCAAAACAGCAGCTGGAGCAGTTGGCGCATTAGTTGCATGCGTGGCGCTTTATTGGCTGTTGCACGTCGCTGGATGTTGACTGTGGCGGCGTGTTGGCTGTACGCGTGTTTCCTGTGCTGTGCTTCATTCATGCTGGCTTTTCTTTATTTCGTGCGGTTCGTTTATGTTTACCAGCTTAGTAGCATTTGTAACGATTAAAATGAACCATAAAGTTTGAAAATATTATGTTGAAAAGTAAGGTTAGAGTTTGGGCTAATCGTGAAATATTTTTGAGAGAAATAAATACAAATAAAATTACATAAATTTTTAAAAAATATTTGTTTTACTGGAATTTACTACTATTTATGACTTGAATTTTTATGAAATGGGTTGAACATGGCTAAAGTTCTTGAAAGTGAGATATTTATGTGTTGTAAGTATGTGTTGTATTTGTTTGAATTAGTGATAGAATGTATTGATACTTTTGATAATCGAGTACTGAATTATACAGTACAAAGTACCGGGTACTTTTTTAAAATAATCGAAAATCTTGCGGAACTAGCTTTTCGATATATTGTTTTTTGTCCTCTTCTGACGCTAGACCTTTGTTTTTCTTGCAAAATTCTTGATGGGTTTCTTTGATATTGAGTACTTTTTATTTTACAGAACTTTCTGGTACCAAAGTTTTATTTAAAACTGAGTAGTTTGCAAACTGAGTACAAGTATTGAGTCGTTACTGAGTACTTTTCCATATTGAGTAGATGAATCGAATAGATATGCTGTTTCTTTCGATCCTGAATAAGAAGGTACTAAGTACAAGTATCGAATCGATATTGAGTACTTTTCGATAATGAGTAGAAACATAGAACGATGTTGGATTCTGAATAAAATCATACTGAGTTCAAGTTTTGAATCGTTACCAGTACCTTTTATACTTAGTAGATGAATCGTATAGATATGTAGTTCCTTTCTATCCTGAATACAAAGGTACTAAGTACAAATCGAATCATTACTGAGTACTTTCGATAATGAGTATAAATATAAAATCGATGGAGTACTCTTGGATTCTGAATAAAATCATACTGAGTGAAATTATTGAATCATTACTGAGTACATTTTTATAGTTAGTAAATGAATTGAATAGATTTGAAGTTGGTCTCGATTCTAAATAAAAACGAACTGAGTGCAAGTATCGAATCATTACTGAGTACTTTTCGATATTGAGTAGATGAATCGAATAGATATTCATTTTTTTTATTCTGAATAAAAATGTACTAAGTACTTTTCGATACTGAGTACAAGTTTTGAATCGTTACCGGTACTTTTTTATACTTAATGGATGAATCGTATAGATATGTAGTTCCTTTGGATCCTGAATAAAGAGGTACAGAGTACAAGTATCGAATCGTTACTTTTCGATATTGAGTAGATCAATCTAATAGATATGCTGTTTCTTTCGATTCTGAATAAAAACGAACTGAGTACAAGTAACAAATCCTTACTGAGTACTTTTCGATATTGAGTCGATGAATCGAAAAGATATGCGGTTCTTTTCTTCCTTCCTTCTTCCCTTAATAAAATCTTACTGAGTTCTTTTTTAATACCGAAACTTTTTGTACTCAATGAGGAGTACTTTCTGGTTCTGAATTAAAACATACTAAGTATAAGTATTGAAGCGGTACCGAGTACCATTTTATATTGAGTAGATGAACCCAATAGATGTGCAGGTCCTTTCTGTACTGATAACTTTTCGGTACCGAGTACAAATATAGAATCGCTTTGGAGTTCGTTTCGATTCTGTATAAAAACATAGCTAGTACAAGTGTTGAATCGTTACTGGGTTCTTTCGATATTAAGCAGATGAATCGAGAATATATGCAGTTTCTTTCGATTTTGAACAAGAAAGTACTGAGTACGAGTCTCGAATCGTTACTGAGTATTTTTTTTATACTTTTCCACTAGATTCTAAAAAACGAACTGAGTACAAGTATCAAATCGTTACTAAGTACTTTTCGATATTGAGTAGATGAATCGAATAGATATGCCGTTCCTTTCGATTCTAAATAAAATATAACTGAGTACTTTTTGATACCGAGTAGTTATAAAGAATCAATGAGGAGTACTTTTCGGTTCTGAATTAAAACATATTGACTACAGGTATTGAATCGTTACTTTTCGATATTGAGTAGATGAATCGAATAGATATGCAGTTTCTTTCGATTCTGAATAAAAACGAACTGAGTACAAGTATCAAATCGTTACTAAGTACTTCTCGATATTGAGTAGATGCATCGAATAGATATGCCGTTCCTTTCGAATCTAAATAAAATATTACTGAGTACTTTTTGATACCGAGTAGATATAAAGAATCGATGAGGAGTACTTTTCGGTTCTGAGTTAAAACATATTGAGTACAGTTATTGAATCGTTACCGAGTAGCTTTTTATACTTAGTAGATGAAACGAATAGATATGCAGTTTCTTTCGATGTTGAACAAGAAAGTAGTGAGTACAAGTACCGAATCATTACTGAGCACTTTTTGATGTTGAGTAGAATCGATCCTGGAGCGATGTGGACTTCTTGTCGATACTGAATAAAAAAGTTATATGTATTTTTGAGTACTCAAAATTGTTACCAGTACTTTTAAGGCAATTCAATTCAATTCAATTCTTTCGATTACTTTGAGAATCAACTACCCACTAGGTTTAGTGTCTTTTGTATCCAATACTAATGTTCCTTTTTATATAATTTGTATATCCGAATTTAAAACAAGAATTCCAGTATTTAAAATGGCATAAACGACACCAAATTGAACTCCATGGACTCTAAAAACTCTCTTTCGAATCAGTCTTTCCAATCGATTTGAAGTATTTTCAAAGCATTTATTTCAATTTCAGAAGATTTTTTTACAGTGTATAAGTACATACGAATACACAAACATATGAGTACCAATACATTACTTTAATGTGCCAAAACCTGACCTAATCTGCTTAAAACATCTAAAAGTAATCATCTTCGATAAAATTTATTAGCACATCACTAGTCGTAAATCAAGTTTCAATGCAATTTTAAAACAACCAACTGGGAACAGCGACAGCAACTAAAGTCCAACTCGCCAAAGTAAAGCGTCAAGTTAAAAGTTAAGTTGACAAGCATTGCAAAATGGCGTCCGAAGGCGTTGGCAACACTAGCGAGATGATTGAAAGTTTGCAACAAAAATTATGTAGCAGTTGAATTTTATGCATCTTGCAAGCCATGGAAATGCAACAAAAACAAAAACAGCCGTATTTTACCAAAGTTAAAAAATAAAATGATGACAGCTGTGCGTAAAAGTTCGATGCGGAATAACTGAAGAATACGAAAAACTGTTTTTGGATAAAGTTTTTGCAGCAATAAGAAATTTCAAGTAAAAGATTTTTCCATAAAAGGTAAATAAAAAATATCATAAAATTAACACCAACCAAAGTAAATAATTATACGAAATTTTAAATAATAAAAAGACCTTTTTTGTTAAGAATTTTTTAAGAATTTTTTTTTTAAGAATTTACAACGAATTTTGCTCGCGGCAATACACGTGAAGTTGTTTGCATCAAAGTTTTTGACTCGTTTCTCGTGAGCTATGAATTGGCGCGGGGTGGGCAAGTCTGAGAAACTCAAAAGGCTGAAATTCAATACGCGTTGTAAAGTGGGAAAACAAAAATACAAAAACAAGCAGAAGCTTGTTGAAATTGTTGTAATTACATTGTGACAATGAGCAGAGTTGAAGCTGCAGCGGCGATGCGATTCGGCAGCCGAGCAGTCGGGCGCTCTTTCGTTGCGTTACTTTGGCGATGCTTTAGCGATACTTTAGCGATACTTAATCGCGAACACATTGAGAGCGAAGATAATTTTTCCAATTATAAATAGTTGCTTCGCCTTAAGGTGTGTTAACAAAAAGGATGCCAACTTTTAGCTGAGCGTTTGTTAAGTTTTCTTGCGCTCGTTTCAGTGAGATGCAACGAGAGGATTTCATATCATTCGAAGAATTTCGCACACTGAAAAAACCCGTAACTGTTGTAAATAAAATTGGAAAAAATTGCAACTAAAAACTTATTTGCCGTTGAGCAAGAAGCGAAAAAGAGAAAAATAGCAGAGAGTGTAAATGTCTATTAACCCTTTCGGGACGGAGTTTAATTTTGAAAACCAATTTTCATATTAATATTTTTATATCTTAAACTAATAAAGTTAGAAGGATGAAATTCAAGGATGTAGTAGTGTACATATTAGTCTTTAAAATATATATATTTTTTAAATTACTATTGGAAAATTTCCAAGGATATTCAAAGATAAAGTTTTAAAAGGACATTTTCAAAACCTTACCGTCCTTTTGCACCAAAACATTAAATGTTCTAAGATTCTTTCTTTTTTTCTTTTCTCTTTCATTTGATACCCACATTGTTATTCTATAATGCGCTTAATTTTTAAAATAATTTTTTGAAATAAACATGTCCTTGAAATTTTAAAGTCCTTTTAAAAAATTCTGACGTCAGAAAGAAAAAATAAAAGCCCAGTTTTACCACATTTCGCTTCTAGTTTCGCGAGTGTATATGTAGATATTTTCATGTGTTTTGAAATTTTTTGATTTTTGTCACACAGTGTTATCCTAGTAGTCCCGAAAGGATAAAAATGGTTTATCTATGGATATTGTAATATTTTAACAGAAAGGACCTTAAAGATGTTGGAAAGGCCTGTGACCTGCTTTCCACAATGTCAACAGGAAGAAAGCGAAGCAAAGTACAAAGCCTGTTGAATGGTGTTGTTCGCATGTCACCAGTTAACATACTATGAGTGATGCCCTTTGAACCGGATCCACCGAATCCTTCTATGGGCCTATTCAATGAAATATTGATTCAATACACAATTCTTTGTCCAATCAAATCTTTCAAGTCAACAACACAAATGCAAACAATACATCGCACACCCACTACAAAAGTGACACAACTCAAAATTTGTTAATTTTCGGGTTTATGTGTTAATACTGTGCACAATACATCAATCTACCAATAAGCAAAAGCTCAGTACACCTAAGTCTGTTTTTACACGGTAGATTGGTTCCAGAAGAAGCCGTGTAAAAAAAAACCGTGTAAAAAAAGACATTGATCGTATACAAAAATGGGTGATTTGTTCCTAATCTCTAAAACCTATTAAAATTTCTTTACCAAACACGTCTTATTGCATTGACAGTTCACAAAATATTAACACGTTTCAATTGCTCTGACCAGTAAATTTTATTGTATGCACATAAAGGGAATTCCCCTAAATTAGTGCTATTCACATTTGCTTTGACCAGTAAAAATTGCTTGTACGCGCTAAAAGGGAATTCACTTAAATCTTTAAGCTAGTGTTCGCAAACTATCGATAGCACTATCGATACTATCGATGGTTTCAGACTTTTTTCTTTCATAAATACTTTTTTGTGATATGAACATACTTCGCAAAAATTAAATTAGACAAAAAAAATTTAAGTACATAAAATTTCAAATCGTGCTAAATGGAATAAAATCGTGTAAAAAAATTAAAAATATTCAATTTTCAAACCGTGTTATATCAAAACCGTGTAAAAAAAGACCGTGTAAAAACAGACTTAGGTGTATATATTGTTGTTGCTAACTGTTGCAAAAATACAGTTAGGTCTCTCTTCATGTCAGAAGTTCATTGCAGTTCAATGCAAAAGAGTACTTTTGACAAAATAAATGTTTGTTGAAGTTAATTTTAAGCACAGTTCTGACAATTTTAGTATATATTTTTAAATAAAAAAATTAGCTTCGAATTTTCAAAAATTTTCTTTCGACTTTTTAACTGTCATTTATAATTATGAAACTTAGCAAAAGTGACATAACTTAAAATAATTCCGTAATTATTGAATTAAAATATCATCAAAAACGTCAGAACTCAAAATTTTGGATTTTCTAGTGTAAAATAAAAAATCTTTTTAACTTATCCCAAAGCTCAATCTGTAGGGACTTTTTACTAAACGTCTATACGTCATTTTAATTTTCAGTTTTATTCAGCTCAAAAACAGTTTTTTTGATTTTTCCTAAAAATTAAAAATTTGGAGTTGTGTCACTTTTGCAGTGGGTGTGCGACATATTCCTTTTAGGTTTGGCATACTAAGACCATATTCAATCCCTAGCGGTACCAGTTAGAGCTCCTTAGTGCTGTGAATGGACTTAAAAAGAGATCTGTGAGAATTAAACACGAATTAAAAGATCCGGCAAGTGGGAACGCGTCTCTGATCACTGATCCTTTTTTAGAGTTTTGATGACATTTGCAAAAAGATGTGGACCTACCTCACGGACGACGCTTTGAATATGGACCATGAGCTTAGTAATTGTTTGTGTTTTATTCGCATAAACCAGAGACTTTACAAAACATTGAACATTGAAACAAAGATTGAAATCGTACGGCATTAAATTTCACAATCTTTGTGGCCAGTTGACATTGAAATTTCGGGAGATGATTCGATTCGGCAAATCATTATTTCAATAAATATATTCTTATCACAATGATAAGAAGAAATTGAATCACGGCTCCGCACTTTTAGAGACATGTTCTTCGAAGTCCTCGTCAAGACCAAATGGTTCCGAAACCTTCTCGTCTGTATCCACAGGAAACCCAACAGATATGAAAGGGAACTAGATTTCTAAAATGGACCCAACAGTGGTCTCCTACGACCTAACCCAACCATTGCATGGCACACAAGTTTTTGATTTTCTTCAAGCAACTGTTGTGCCCACTGCCGTCGAATCGTGCTGAATCTATTCAACATCAAAGTTATTCTTATTCGCATTGACGTTGTACAGCATCGACGACTTAGCGCCGAATGCCATGTTCCAGCTGTCAGCTGCCAGCGGACGCTGCCTGTCAGTCAGTCTTTTGTGATATTTGCCATATGTGTGTTATTTAGTAACGAGCGAGTCCCTTTCGACGTGTCAGCTGGTGTGTGTATGTGTGTGTGTGCGTTGACAGTAAGTTTTATTTATTGGTCTTCATGTTAGTGTTGTTGTTGTTCGTCTTATTGTTTTATTGTCGAGCATAACAAAGGCACCGAAAGGGGCGAATGACGATTGCAGTAAAAACGGAAAATTGCATGGGAGTAATTTCTTGTTGTTAGTCGACGACGGCAGCGGCAGTGCGACGGTCTGATGAAATGTACAACGTCATCAACAACAGCAGCAGCAGCGCAATGTGTGCGCGTGTATGTTTGTGTGTGTGTGTGTGTGTGTGTCTGTGTGTGTGGGTTGCACAACATCATAAAAATAATCCACTCATTGTGCATGGCCAACAACATGAACGAGCAGCAGCAGCAGTGGCAGCAGTGAACAATAAAAAAAATGCCACAGACAAAAACAACAAATTGCCAACATTAGCCGAGTTGTAAAATACATACAACATTCGGCATTACGTTTATTAATCCATATTTGTTATTGCTATTGTTGTTGCTTTTGTTATTGTTGTTGGCAATATATACGTGCAATTGTTTGCTTTATATGTGTGTGTATGTATGTATTGCAATTTGGTTTTGTTTTTGTGCAGCTACGTTGGTTGTGCTTTTTTATTGTTGTTATTGTTTTTATTTGCCCTTTGTTGCCGCTTGTGCAGCTCGGGGGTTAATAACTCATCATAATCACTAAATTTATCATCAGCGCAAAGTCGGCTACTACTCCTGTTGTCTGCTCGCACACACATACACATACACTCACATGTCCACCGCCATTCGCTGCTGCGCTCTGCTTAAACACTTTCAGCTCGCTTCAAATATAAATGTCTGTATATGCAACTGTGTGCGTGTCAGTCTGTCAGACATTTGTTTGCATGTGTAAGTGTGTAATTTTGATAGTGCATGTGTGTGTGTGTGAGAGTGTGGCTCTGGTTTGTTGTCATTGCTAATGCGCTTTGTTGGGATTTCAACGCTGTCTGTGTACTCTGCGCTTTTTCCTGCGACGCCTCTACGCCCGCACACGTTCCATTGTTGCTCTTCTTGTTGTTGTTGTCTCTTTTGCTTTGCTGCGCTTTTTCTAATTTTTTTTTCTACACACCGACAACAGTCGACTCTGTTTGCGGGCACGCGTGTCCTTTGTCCGCTATGTCCACCGTTCGGTCACCGCATTAATTCGCAAAGTAATCAAATGCGATTTTTCATCACATGCTTCCCACTCATAAATCAGCATTTTGACTATCACTTCCATTACACACATTTGCACTGTGCGCAGCTTTGCTTAATGAAAATGTCAATTGTTGATTTTGTGCTGGCGTTGGATGTATTTCGTTGCTCGATTGTGTGTGCAAATGGAATTTGGTTTTTTGTATAAAATACAATAAAATCTAATAACAATTTGCATTGAGCTGTCACTAATGCCAGCTGGTCACATCAACTATGAACTATATGAAACTCATTACTGACGGCTGATTATTTACATATCAACAAAACACGTAATTTTTTTGTTGTTAAAGGTCAGTTCTCGGTATTGATAAGAGTTCTCAAGTTTTTTTATTTTGCTCAACTTTCACGAAAAGTTGGGCCAATTCATTGTACCAAGTTATATGATGGGAAATTTAAACAAATGTTGTCTAATTAATGTTTATTCATTTAATTATTTATTAATTCATTGATTATAAATTGATTTGTTTATGAAGCCTTAGAGAAAATTGCATCATACGAAATGACCAAAAAAAAATATTTGTAAACAGGTTTTCTACGTTATTTACTGTTTATAGGGTGTCCCAATAAAAGTAAACGATAAAAATTTGGTGACAAGTGACAGCTGTCGTCAACAATTGTTTCGATTATTGAAAATGAAATGAACACGTTATTAATTTCGATGTCAACTGGCCATCGAGTTAATGCGATAAATTTTTTTATTTTTGGTGAGTGCGGGTGGCGGGGTTTCGTAAAATCTCTGGTCTAGCAAACAAATCTCAAACACTTCCTAAAGTCAAGACTCAGCGATTAGTTTAGCCACATCTTTGTCAAACTGTCATTGAAAACTTTATGATAGCAAAGCCCTTTGATCAGAAAGCCGATATGTTATTCCATATTTAATCACATTTAATAGTCTTTTTTACTATACAATGGAAATATCAACACTTACTGAATAAATATGTGTTTTATTTTTGAGCTAAATCGTGTGTTGGGACACCCTGTAGAATATTCCAAATAAATTGTCGGTTGCTCAACTCACTTGAATTTAGGAATTCATTTCATGAAAGTTGTTTGGATTGGTATTTTTAGATAGCTTTCTTTTTGTTGATGACATTGAAAATACATTGCCCATCACTTGGGTTAGGTTAGGTTAGGTTAGGTTAGGTTAGGTTAGGTTAGGTTAGGTTAGGTTAGGTTAGGTTAGGTTAGGTAAGGTTAGGTTAGGTTATGGTGGATGCATCTGTAAGAGACACACTCGGGGCCAAAAAATGGGTCCAGTCACATGGTAAATTAATTCTGCAGAAACCAAGAGATGAACAAGAGGAAGAATGAATCTTCTCCCCAGCTCTTTGCCAGCGCAGAAAACACATTGAGTTCTTCTCCGAAGAATCTTGGAAGTAATATCTCAAATCATGCATCATTTTAGGTTCTAAATTATTCGAACTCTTGTAAGACTAACTACTGAGGCATCACTATGCGACAAATTGACTTATGTTGGTTATAAAATCTAATCTGACTTATGCCTTCAGTCAGTCAGTCTTCCACTAACTACCTACTTATATTGAATTTCAAACCTTGTCCAATTACCAGCCAAGTTTTCCAGTAGAAAGACGCAACTAAGTATTTACAAATGAAATAAAAGTCGAATGATTTTTCCTACAACAATACTTAACATTGTTGCTCGATTATTGTTTTTTTTGTACAATTTCTAATGTTACTATACTAAGAAAAATTCGCAAAATATTTATTCTCGTGTCAACACATATGCAAATCGAAGTACAAACAAAGTTGCTGCAGTGAAATCCCCTGTGGCCGGTCATGAAACCGCAACCGACGAACGAGCAAGAAATTCAGCAGCAGTTGGCTTCAATGGTGGTCTTGTTGATTTTGGACAACCTCACCTACATGCACGCATACATATGTACACAACAATACACACTCGTCTACATAATCGTACGTGTGTGAAAATATTGATGTGAGTCAAAAGGAGCAAAACCGCCAATTCTTATTGCTACGTTTTAGATGCTTTAACCGACAAACAGGAACCGCACACGCACACACACACACACAGCTTCTGTGCACAACAGTTAAACTTTTAATTAAATAAATTCAGCAAATTTTCCGCAATCAAACACCTCGGCACATATTTGGACATGTAGGCAAATGTTTGTGCAGTGGATGCAAGCAGCCATTGGTGGCTTAGACAAATTAAATTTGCCCAACAAAAATATTTAAAACAACATAAAATGTAAAAAAAACAACTGTGGAACAACAAGGCTCGAATTTGTGTTGTGGTTGCATGCGATTTTTTCAATCACTGCTTACATGTGTGAGGCCAAGTTGTTCTTACATATTTCTGTTGGCTTATTTTTGTTATTGTTTTGCTGAGGTGAGGTCGAACTGATATCACTGGCTTGTTGTTCTTTTTGCAAATCTCCAGCAAATAAAGTAAAGAAAATATATATTTTTTGCAAACAATTTTCACACATACATAGAAAACACAAACTTCACTTCCTCACACATAAACTCACCTGTGAGTTTTCCATTAGTCCGCACTTGTACAAAAATTGTGGGCATGGCTCTCACGCCCATTAGGCATGTGTCAGCCATGCTGTTGCTATTTGAAATCCTCTTTGGATTCCGTTGCGCCTCTCGTGTGTTGCCGAACAACCTGTCATTCAACTTTCTTCCACCACTGCCGCCTTTGCCAAACACTTTGTTCCGCTGTCCAGTTGATTTTCATAACGAATCTTAGCAATTTGTTTCATGCTGTAACCAACGGTACATGGAAGAGGCTGCAACTTTGGCTTCGCAACAAATTGTGGCCAGTTTGGCAAATGAAAAGGACATCCCAACTGTTGCGGCATGTCGAGCGAGTTGAAGCCAGTGTGGCATCTTTAGCTGATCGTGTGGGTGAGATGGGCCCATAAGCAATGTTTGTCCCAAATGCACTGTGGACAATTTGTAACAAAATACTTGTTTCTCTCTCACAGATTTAATGATTTTTTCGGTAACTTTTTATATGATTTAATTTTTAACTTTTAGTTTAGTGTAATTTTTAATAGTTGTTCAATTTTTAGTTTTAAATTATTATTTCTTATTTCTTTAATGAATTTTCATATTTTAATTTTTAAACTTTAGATATTTTATTCAAATATTTTGTGTTCATTTTTTTAATTTTATTCCCTAATTTCCATCTTCTAACTTCGGCACATCAGCCTAATTTAAAACAAACGGCAGTTTTTTTTAATTCTATTTTTTTTATGAAAATCTATGTTAACATTATCATTTCGAATATACTTCTAGTAAAGAGGGTCAACGTATTTGAATTATTCTATGGCGTATCTTATTAAATAAATGTTTAGCGGCCATAACCGCCGCGTGAGCCGTGCGAACCCGCATAGCTTGAGCCCGATGCTGAGGAGCCAACACCGAGTCCCAGGCCGCCGCCGAGACCTAAGCCAAGGCCACCATCTCCGTGGCCATGTTTGTCATGTCCGTGTCCATGACCGTTGCCATGTCCAGAATATTTGGAACCGCCATAGCCGCCGCCATGTCCGCCGCCATGTCCGCCGCCTGCACCGCCGCCTGCACCGACACCTAATCCGCCACCCAATCCCAGACCGAGACCGAGCCCGCCTCCATGTCCGCCATGACCTTTGTCATGGCCTTTGCCATGACCATGTCCGCCACCATGTCCGCCACCATGACCGTCACCATGACCGTCACCATGACCGCCACCATGACCGCCACCATAACCGCCACCACCGATGCCTCCTCCTAGACCACCTCCGTGAGCGCCTCCTCCAATTCCACCTCCTAGACCAGCGCCTGAGCCAGCACCAGCTGATGCTGAACTCGATGCAGATGCGCCAGCATTAGCCGATCCCGCGCCACCTCCTAGACCACCGCCTACACCACCGCCTAGACCGGCACCAGCTGATCCTGAACTCAATGCGGATGCGCCGGCATTAGCCGATGCTGATCCCGCGCCACCGCCAAGACCTCCACCATGAGCGCCTCCGGCACCATGAGCATCTCCATGAGCGCCTCCTCCAAGTCCATCTCCTAGACCACCGCCTATACCACCGCCTAGGCCGGCACCAGCTGATCCTGAACCCAATGCAGATGCGCCAGCATTAGCCGATCCCGCGCCACCACCAAGACCACCACCATGAGCACCTCCGGCACCATGAGCATCTCCGTGGGCACCTCCTCCAAGTCCACCTCCGAGTCCACCTCCTAAACCAGCGCCTAGACCGGCACCAGCAGCACCAGAGCCAGAGGCAGATCCTCCAGAGTGCGCCGATCCTTTGCCACCTCCAAGTCCTGCACCGAGTCCAACACCAAGTCCACCGCCAATGCCGAGACCAGCTGAACCATCAGTTAGTGCTGCACTATGTCCACCACCAAGAGCTCCACCAATAGCACCTCCATGGGCACCACCTCCGCCGATTCCAGCTCCTAGACCAGCGCCTACACCGGCACCAGCTGATCCTGCAGCATTAGCCGATCCCTTGCCGCCGCCATAACCGCCACCATGAGCTCCTCCGGCACCATGAGCATCTCCGTGAGCGCCTCCTCCAACTCCACCTCCTAGACCACCGCCTAGACCAGCGCCAAGACCACCGCCTAGACCAGCGCCAAGACCGGCACCAGATGATCCTGAACTCAATGCAGATCCGCCAGCATTAGCCAATCCCGCGCCGCCGCCAAGACCACCGCCATGAGCTCCTCCTGCACCGTGAGCATCTCCGTGAGCGCCTCCTCCAACTCCACCGCCTAGACCACCGCCTAGACCAGCGCCAAGACCACCGCCTACACCGGCACCAGCTGATCCTGAACTCAATGCAGATCCGCCAGCATTAGCCAATCCTGCGCCACCGCCAAGACCACCGCCATGAGCTCCTCCTGCACCGTGAGCATCTCCGTGAGCGCCTCCTCCAACTCCACCGCCTAGACCACCGCCTAGACCAGCGCCAAGACCACTGCCTACACCGGCACCAGCTGATCCTGAACTCAATGCAGATCCGCCAGCATTAGCCAATCCCGCGCCACCGCCAAGACCACCGCCATGAGCTCCTCCTGCACCATGAGCATCTCCGTGGGCACCTCCTCCAAGTCCACCTCCGATTCCAGCACCTAGACCACCGCCTAGACCGGCACCAGCAGCACCAGAGCTTAAAGCCGAAGCGTCAGCTTTAGAATTGGCCGCACCCGATAGTTCTCCACCATGACCTGCGCCAATGCCGAGACCTAAGCCAGAACCGACTCCGCTTCCCGCAGATGCTGAACCGTCAGCACTGGCTGACCCATGACCACCGGCCGAAGCGCCTGCATTCGCATTGGCTGATGATGCCGCACTGCCGCCTGATCCTAGGCCAAGCAAACCGCCTGCGCCCGCCGAAGCGGCAGCATTGGCCTTTGCGTCGGCAATGCCGCCATGTCCAAAGCCACCCAAGCTGCCGGCCGATGCCTTGGCCGAACTGCTCGCTGAAGCGCTGCCGCCGTGCGTGACGCCGTAAGCTGCAAGTGTGAACAATTCGAAAAAATGTTATACGAAGTGTCTATACGACAAAAAACAGTGCGTACCGTTGATCAACGCCAGCTGTACTACAAATAATCCAAATACTGCTACCACTCTCATGGTCAAAACTCTATTGTTCCGCGCTTAGAACGTCGACGCGCTTTTATAGAATTCGCACTGGACTACAAACCAGCTCCACCCCGCTCGCAATTCTAGAGACAAGGCAACATCATTATGATGTATGAAGTGAATATCTTCGTAGAGCTGAAGATCGCTGAATTCCTAAGTAAAAACCTCTCTGTCGCGATTTACGTTTGTTTTTTGCATATAATTTTAAGTGCTTAACAGTGCTCGGCACTGCCCTCACACCATGTGGTGAGTTTCCTAATTTGTTTTTATTTCGCACGGACAGCACTCTACGCGCCGATTGTTAAATAAGCTAAAGTATTTGATTGTCTTAGAACCAATAAGAAAATATTTATTCTTTGTTATTAACAGTTTTGATAAGAAATCTCGTTATCTCAAACCTCTGACAGTAAAATGATGCCATATGAAAAGGATTCCAATTCATCCTTACTTTGGTCTCTTTCAAGCGTGAACTCTATATAAATGGTTGAAGATAAGTCAATCTTAGTCTTTCTTAATGTGGCTGAATGTAAAATCATTGAATCACAGAATTCTTAGCGTCAGGTATCTTGGATCTCACATTTCAACATCTGTGATGTGATTAGTCAAAAATCGAAAAACCTCTTCATCAAACGGCTGAACTGTACAGAGAAAATATTTTGACTAATTACTGCATTGATGAAGAAGTCACCAAAGCTACGACCCAGAATCTAATCTACATTAAAATGATCTCAAAAATCTGTTACGGATTTACTGTCTGCCACAAAACCTTGACCCAAAACCTTGACCACTGTTCCACGCACATCTTTTTAAGTAAGTCACATTAAAAGTTGATAGGACTTTCTCTAGTCGGCCTTTCTTAGAAAGAAATCAATTCCGTCTTTTTCGGATACTTTTTTGTGTGATCCATCTGGCTTCGTGTTCCAGCTGAGCGAAAGATCAACTGTGGTCCACAATTTTACGAATTAGGCACTTTGTTGATGCATTGAAAACCTAAAAGCTATGAATAGAGGAGAAGTTGATTCATGCAGTTGTTGGTACTGCTCGATCTATTTCTAGGACAGTGAAAAAGTTATTACTGATCACTATTTTGACCATCTGACCACAGGACCCCCAGAGCACAATGTGAAAGACTGTGAAAGAAGAATACAGATTAGAATATGAAGAGGAAGTATAAGAACAAGTTGAAGAAAAACAAGAAGGACAGGAACGATGTTTGTTGAGGTTGGGTATGAGGCACATTTGGGCCCATTCTAATACCACAATTTCACCTCCTTTGAAAGGTGTCTGCAACACTGGTTTAACACACTTTTCAAACGTATGAGGGAAAGGTCCTACAGTTTAAAGCCGCAGCCACACTAGGACTATACATTTTTGGGATTAGAAAATTTCCCGGAGTTTCCCAGGATTAATTTCGGAATTCAATTAACCATAGATCGAGCTTCAAAAAAATTCAGGAATTCTATCCGATGTATACAAAGGAGAGAATTATAAACTTTTCAATTTTCTCAAGACCTCTTTCATACAAAAGTGTGAAAGATGGTTTTGAACAAGCATAATCCCAACAATCCTGAAAAAAGTTATAATAAAACAAATAACCAAATGTATCATTTTTGATACAAAGCTCGATCTACGGTTAAACAATAAATTGTTGTATGAATTCATACTTTTTCACAATAATTTTTTAAGAAATCCATAAAAAAACTACCAAATATTACAACAAAACAAAAAGACGAAGACTGAAGTAAATTGTATTCAAATATTACAAATTTCGTTTTTGTTCCCTTTTCTTGATTTCTCATATAGACAGATTTTTTACCGAACTGAATTTTCAACGAAACTTAACTGAAATTTTGAAATTTAAATAAAAAATTTTAAAAACTTGAAATCTATTAATCCACTGTGTTTACACTGTAAATCTTCCATCTCGCCATTTCAAATCGGCACAAAACTGATAGTCCCTTCCTTTCGACCTTGATGGTCTTTAGTTTTGTCATGCAAGTCATGTTTCTATGTGTATGTGTGCAGTGATTTATGACCTGAGTTATTCAATTCACTCATATTACATTCTACCACTTTCAACTTGAGCAAATTTTGAAGTAGCAAAATGCAAGTTTTTAGAAAAAAGTATTCAGGAAAAAATTCTTTTTGAGCTGGTTAGAACATTGATGATTGATTGACGTAAGTCATGAAAAATTAGATCAAGTTTTACGCATAACTAACCCTTCGATGGGCAGTAACAATTTACTACACATTTGCTCATTATCGTCTGGCCAGACGAAATCTGGGTTAGGCTTTTGACAGAAGCAAAGCGCAATGACAGATGAAGTATATTAACTTTATATGGTAGGCTACGTATATAAGTACATAAATAAACAAACTATGTTGATATATACTAACTCTATTACCTAAAAATACACTGTAAAAAAGAAGATGAATCTGTGATTTTTTTTATTTTTCTGAAATTTTATCAGTTTTAGCAATGTTTTATTTTTGTATGTGTCTATATATATATATATGATGTAAGTCATGCATATTTTTCTTATTTTTTTATTCATTCAGTGCATTTATGGCACTTATATATTTGCGTGCGACAGGCAAACGTGGTCGCCACATTGCTGACACTGAAAACGTGTTTTGTGATGTTTGAGTGTGTTGTTTAGGCAAATAACGCATGAGCCAGGTCTAAATTCCTGTGGAGCTACAGCTACAGCAGCAGTTGGCAACTAGAATGATATAAATGAATGATAAGATAATATAATGGTATATTTATAATACGAATGTTTACTAATAACTTACCACACCATAGATTTTAAGCGCTTGTTAAATGTTAGGGAAGCGCTTGTTTGGATTACAATAGTAATCCAAAATACGCATACACTTCTTTTTCGTTTGTTGGCTTCCAGGATTGAATTGTGCTCGGATTATTCGCATTATATTTTTCAATATCCGCATTAGCTCTACGGTTGGTTTCTCTAATGACAATGTCAACAATTTCCGGAGTAATTATTGATTTAAAAATGCCCACAGGATTGGTAATAGTACCACGTAAAGGGCCACAATGCCTTGTCCGCAAAATGTTATGCTCTCGGAGGCGACCAGCCGGCATTGCTGCAATAAGCCACTGTTTTCCATCTCGCGATGTGTAAAATCTACCACTTTGATTTTGTGGGCCAGTTATGACCACAGGTAGTGGATTTTCCTGTGAAAATTCTTCCAATTCCAACTCCTCTTCGTCTAATTCCTCGCGAATGTAATTTTCAACCACAAATTCAGTTTCCTCATCCGATGCGTCTTCGTGTGGCACATAATTATTATCCAAATCATCACCAACATTATCAATTAATCCATCTTCCTCATCGTCACTGTTGCACATAATATTGGCAAACCTTCGATCTATTTCTTTTTTCGTTTCGGCCGACAACTGGTTATATTGAGAGGTATGATGGATTGTCATTTCCACCACTTCGTCGTCGTTGAAAAACTCAGCCATTCCAAAATATCACTGAACTTCACTCCTCGACTTTTAAATACGAACTGGCACATCACCAATGGTAAACAAATGCATCCAATTTCGAATAGCAAAAAATTTGATATGCAGTTATATATCAAACCTTAAAATCAAATTACTTTCACATACAAGCTGAGCAAGAATGCAAAAAAACGCTTCTTTTGGCTTACTTAGTTTTTCGAAATTTTTAAATAATTTGCTATTTTAACATTTCCAACAAGGTCGCAGCATGCTTTGATTATTCAGCCAACATTTTTAGAATTAAAAAAAAGTTAAAACAATAATACAAACTAATTACACACTCGATTCACGCAAAAAACATTTTTCGTCTGGCCAGACGACAAAGTGCAAATGTGTAGAAACTGACTTTGTAGCAAAAAAAATGCATAAAACCGCGTAAAAATTCATTTTATTTTTTACGTTTTATATAGAGGATAACGAAACTTGAAAAGTCACGAAAGCACAGCACGATGAAGCGCAGAGAAAAAAAGTTATGGATAAAAATAGAACCATTTCGTCTGGCCAGACGACAAAGTCCATCCGAGGGCTAAACAGTTGACAACAGACAGAAGGAGTCGGAAGAATTTCAAGACATCAAAAAAAGTTTGCAAACTAATCCTGGCATTTTGTGAAAACAACCAACGTTTGGCAGTTTGATTTTTTGACACTTAAAGGTCGGTTACAATTCACATCTTCTTTTTCTTGTGGATAATGAAAGAAGTAGTCGATTATTTGGCCAAACCGAAACAGAGATTGAACTCAGAACCTTTAACAAGCAAAGTCAGCGACTACCTGCTGGAATCTTGAGACCCAACATACGTTTAGTAAATTTCAGCGAAAGAAGTAGTCGAGTCTTTGGCCAAACCGAACCAGGAATAGAACTCAGCACTTCTAACAAACAAAGTCAGCCCGTCGACTATTGAGACCCGACATAAGCTCCGCAAATTCCAGCGCACCGACTATAGCGCACTGCTCAAGTTAGTAGTCAATCTTGTTACGTTTTTAGCAATTAGTATGCGAAACTGGTTTTACGATTTTTGTTTGATTGTGAATTTTAAGCAATTCCAAACCCGATATCGCTTTCAGTTTCAGTAGGTTTTTGCTGTAAAGGAAAAAATAAAAACAAAACACAAAAAAGCCAATGCAACAACGAACAGTGGCAAAGAGCAAATAAGCCGGCAAAATTTATTAAGTCTCATAAATACTTACTGGCTCATAAATATCGCAGCGCCGCTACGAACTTGAATGCTACTTAATAGTAGAAAACACATTGTAAACTAATTCGATAAGAGGCCAATTTAAGTGCCAACCCATTATTACATCGCGCGTAGAGATTCGCATTCAACGAGCCGAGCCGGGTTTGTATCTGAGCGGCTACGTGCATCGAGGTGCATTGCGTTTCTTGCGAGATGCCATAAGGTTTTCTATTTGGTTCTTAGCACCGAAAGATTTGCTTGGAATATTCCCAGTATTTGTGGGCCGGTACCATGTCCCGAGTAGCCAATTTGCAATCAAAAGCGGCCACCTGCTGCTTGGCGGGTGCTCGAATTTGTCACATTTGCCAACTCGATTAGGCGCAATTTTTGTTTTGCTTGTCTTGGCCAATTTGCTTTGCTGCTTGGCCAGTGAGCAAATTGCGCGGGGCGCGCTTTGCATATCAAACGTCGTACAACCAGTTGGACGCGCTCCGGCCCGGTGTGCAGCCGGGAAGCGATGACGTAGCAACTGCGTGAGCAATTGCGGTCGCGCAGCCAACAAGTGTGAGCTGAATGATAAAAAAAATTATAACCATATATTTTAAGTGTTTTTTCCCACTTATGAGTAAGAGTAATATCATTTTTATTTCCCCTTCCCCAATTAATTTTAAGTGCTTCACGTTGATAAAGAAGCAATTTGACAGTTCATGGTTTGTGTGACAGTTCTCTTCTGTTCTGTTTGGATTTTAAAAGCAAATGACGTAGGCATGATTGTTTTCGTCTTGAAACAACCAGTTGGGTGTATAAGAAATTAAGAATTAAAAAAAAAATGAATAATTCATTTAGGCGCCAACGTTTATTCCTCGAAAATCTGCGCTTCTTGTTCAACATGGATATGAAATTAGTGTACGCTTTTTTGTGTAGATGGCAGATACTTTTTGTGAAAGCATTTAACAAAATTAATTAGTTAATGGCAAAACTAATCGTGAGCAAACACTGCTCGCGAGAATTTTTTTATGTTCGTATATAAAAAATTTTCCATGTGTTTTGAATAAAATGTTAATTTTTTTGCCATAAAAATAACACTAGAAATGACACCATGAGCACAATTTAAAAAATTATACAAAACAATGAGTAAATAATGGTTTTTGTTTGAGATTATATTGGTTCCTAGTAAAAACAATAATTAAAAAAGAAATACAAATAATTAATGACAAATGACACTTTATCAAACAAAAAAAGTTCTATAGTAAAAAGTTTAACACATTAAAAACCGAAAACAAAACTACTTAATGCATTTATTAAGTACAAATTTTGAGTGTAGTAACGTAATGGATTATATAGAAATAACAAGCACAATAGTACTGAAGGGTTGTGATTCCCATAACCATTGGTGATCTACCTTAAAATTTACACAGAAATTGAGGCAATCTAGATTTTTATGCCGTGTCACAGTACTTTCGATCCATCATCATCCGATCGATCATCGATCCAAATCATTCATAGTAGCCTGGCATACTCAGTTTTTTATTTTCTGATCCGATGTCGTTTCAAAAGGACTTTACACTTTAGTTTCGTTTACTTCAGGGACATTTATATTCAAAGATTTTTTTTAATGTTTACTTTTCTACAATAATGAAAATTATAAGTATTAAATGACAGAGTTATGTTGTTGCTTTAAGACTACATCTTCTAATACGAACTTTCAGCACCAAAATATGTCAGTAAGTTTGAGGTTTACTTACTGACATATTTTAATGCTGAAAGTTCGGAACTTTATATTTCTATCTAATTTTACAGACACTAAATCAATGAAGATAGAAGAATCCAATAAGGTATTATACTACAGACCAGGAAGCAAAACATATATTTTTTTCAAAAGGATTCGTTAAAAACTTTCAAGGACATCGAAGGATACATATTTGAAAAGACCCTACTTACTACCTTGGTCATGAAGGTTCGAAATAGAACATTCACTGAAAAGGCGACAATTTTCCTCTTTCATTTGATACTAAGTTCGTTACGACTGCAGAAGCAAAAATATTGAACAAAATCTTTGAAATGTGTCCTAAAAATGTTACAGTCTCTTGACACTGGATCAGAAAATCAAAAACTGAGAATGTCATTTTTCTATGAGTGGCATAAAGTTTCACGCCTATATAATCGTTTTGATGAGTCTCGAAAAAAGTATTTTTTATATTTGGTATTTGTTGAGTTGGGACTCGAATTCATGATCCATAAACTCGCTGTGCAATGCATCAAGCACTGAGCCTCGACGGCGAACTTTCTCCTTTTCTGCTTTCAGCGTAGTTACAGTGCGTTTCAAAATAAAATGTTGCTAATAAAACTCACAAAAGAAGGTCTAGTAATGAATTATATATATTTTCTGAAAGGCTGTGCGAATATCTTTTTTGCATTTTTATCAATACTTTGTCCAGTCTCCGTTGTTGTCCGTAATAGCTCGGCATCTTTTGTTACAATTTTCGCTTAAATTTTGCGTACTCCAAAGAAAACACTCTCGAAATCCGTTTTACTGCCAAAATTAGCTTTTTTGTTGTTGCTTTTCTTTATCCTCTAAGCTTTTGCTTCATTAAGGACCAAACATTTTCGATTGGGTTTGCCTCTGGACTTTGAGATGGCCAATTCAGTGTTTCCACC